>OX596220.1:4423751-5023751 GCA_951394215.1 Glyphodes perspectalis
GTAAATAAAAAAATCCTTTCGTTCATGAAAATGGGCTAGATGACTAAAAAAATCTGTTTAGTCCGTCAGTTAGATTGTAAAAAAATATTGAACACGTATTTTTTTATTTATTTGTCAAACAAACATTGACCAAGATACAATGCATTCATGTTGCGCGTGACGTCACTCTTTCGTACAATTTTTACAAAATAGTGACATCGCAAGCCCCCGCTCCAAAACTTTGATGCTCTACATCTTTGTGATTTTTTGTTCATTTGATAAAGCGAAAAATATGTGTCTAGTATTTTTGTATAATCTAACTGACGGATTAAATATAAATATAGTTTTTTAATTCAGTCATCATCCCTATTGTGGGACCTTTTTAAGTGTAATCAGTTATTTCTTGTTTTTTTATTAATTATCTAACAGTACGGACTTAATATAATCAAGTTTTTTTAAATCTCCTTATTTTGCTCTGCTTTAATGAAGACAAATTTAACTTGTCTCTATTGGTACTTTACTAAAATAATGTAAGCTATGTGTGGTCGCAGGCCTGGGCCTGATGGGCGGTCTCCGCAAGCCGACGTTGCTGCTGCCGCCCTCGACGGGCGCCGCGCCGCCCAAGAGCTTCGGCTCAGACGGTATGTATGGCGAAGGGACGAAGTAAGCAGTTCAATTACTTGACGTTATATAGTCTTCAGTTTTGTTGGATATTTGATTCGTTGCTAGAATTGCATGACCTAATGGAAGTTCTGATTTGATTCGTTCTTAATTTATTATTTGTAAAGTTTAATTTTTACTTTTTCTTTTTCGCGACTTCGTCCGTTGGAAATCAATTTTTTTTCGACTCCTGACGGAAAAGGGGTAGTTGAAGTCGTAATAGTCTTAGTTTTGTGTTACTCAGTCTATGGAATATTGCAAAGTCGATAATTTTTTATTAGCGATGTCATACTCTACTTATTTTTTCATTATTTTTTTATTTTATTTGTTGGCAACCAAAACCTCCTTTTATTTTTATTACATTTATTTGATGTGGATTGCCAGCGTCGTTACCCACGTTGTCGGCGAGCCTGGGCCGGCCCGCGTTGGAGGCCTCGCCCAAGAAGAAGGGACGCGGCCGCCCGAGGAAGGTGGATAAGGACAAGTCCGCTTCCTCGCCAGATCTGTTCAGGTGAGTTAGCACAATATGTATGATAATGGAGTTTATGGTGTACGGGACAATGCTAATGAGTACTATAATTAAGCTTGTACTGCGTATTTAACTTAACTAACGGCCCGCCCCGGCTTTGCACAGATGTTTGCACCAGTAGAGAAGCATGTTTTTTTCTACATTAAACCTGAATTGCTTAGTTAATCACTATCAAATGTTTACAAATTATATACATAAATCTTTTACGATCTTCACTTTATCTATTCGTGAAAACCGCATCAAAATCGGTTTAGTAGTTTCACAGATTAGCCTATACAGTCAGACAGACAGATATACGCGTCGGGTGACTTATTTTTATACGTATTTATATATGCTGATATAAAAGTATTTTTAAATATAACTGTCTCATTTACAGGAAAATTCTAAAATAATTTGTATTGCTGCTTTATTACGGACGCACTTTTCATAAGGATTGTTTTGTTATGTACTGTATTGCAATTATTAATAGCATTCTCAAAATATATGTTACACCTAATGGGTACGGTTAGAATAAACATCGTTGCGTTTGTGTTCTAGTATGCTAGCTTTTGCCTTTTATAAAATTATCCACATGAGGTATTTATTTATATTTATTATTATTTTTTATATCTTTTGTATTTTTTTCATCGCAAGTTAAAGAGATACACAATGCACAAAGTGCATTAATACACTTTTATCTGCAATGCATGCAATCAATAGTCAGTACATACTGTTTGACTGAGAAGTAAACAATAATAGGAATTTATCTTTAATATAATAATTCAAACTTTTAAAGAAGTAAATTTCTGCTTAAATATTACTAACTAACATACTTACACGTACATAAGATGTGTATATATGCACAATCCGCTTGGTTGCTACAGATGTTTTATAAAAAAAATATTAGTCCACTGTATGGCGCAGGTCGCTGCAGGGCGGCGACAAGCCGCTGGCGACGCCGGTGCCCGCGTCCTTCCTGCAGTACCGCGGCCCGCCCGGCGAGGTCGGCTCCGACAGCGACCTAGCCCTCTCCAGGTACACGACGCCATATTAGTGCTCCGCATGGCGCAATTGAAGATTTGATTATCTTAACGAGGACAGCAGAGCAACACTGAAACCGCATTATTGTCGTCATGACTGGTAATATCAGTGTATAGCAGGTCCCATGCTGATGCGCTTCGTTTGGTGACTGACAATACCGGAGGCGCAAACATTGCGCAGTCACAGCGTTGACGCGGGACATAAGGCGCTCATCGCGCCTCTTATCCCTAACACCGTCGGCGCAGTTTTTTAATCGTCAATGAAACCTCAAAAGGATCGGAAAGTTTCGAGTGACACCACACACGTTTACTATAAGGCCGATTGTGTGCATATTTGGCACACTTGTATTAAAAAAATTGTCATAAGACAGAAAGTTAAATTCCTCAGTTCGTCTGAAGATAATAATTTATGTAACCTGCCAATACTTCTTGTAGTGTCAATCATAATGTTTAGAAACAATACACTTGTTTGTTCAATATCTAGTTCTTTTTTGTGTACCGTATTTTAATTAAAGACAGGCCCGTTGGTCTATTGGCCAGAGACCCTGACCACGAAACCAAGGGTCGCGGGTTCGAATCCCGCTTGTGGCAATTGTTTCGTGTGATGAACATGGACATTTGTACTCGAGTCATGGATGTTTATAAACGTATTTAAGTATGCCAATCCGTTCACTTAGTATCCATAGCATAAGTTTATAAACTTAGTTTGGAACTAGGAAATTGGTGTGTCAGGCTGGAGAATTTAATAATGTTAACAATACGTTTGTCTGTGTGTTTGTGTGGTCAGATCGTCGTCGAGCAGCTCCGCGTGGTCGCAGTCGTGCTCGTCGTGCACGCACTACGACGACGACAACGCCTCCGACCGCTCCGACCTCTCCTCCTCCGACGGGTGAGTGCCATCGACAAGGGAATCTCGCAAAATACTTTGACTTTGTTTAGAAAACTTTAGACGCAGATCGCCCCGATTTATTTTTAAATTGACCAATGATCAAGTTTTTTAAAGAATAGCTTTCGATGGAGATATCAATAGTAACAAACTAAAACTAAACTAACTTCACACTAGTTCCCTGTGGGTGCAGGCCTTTATAATCTTTTTGTTCTCATCTTTCGCTTGTTGTACTTACTTAGAGTAGATCTTCGGAGTGTCGTTGTAGCGGGTCATTATAGCATATATTTATAAATTCCTTTTCTTCTTTTCCGGTCGCTTTGTTGGAAATTTTTAAATAGATGACCTAAATGTTTTAATTGGTGTATGTTTGTCAGGTCAAGCATGGCGTCGGCGGCGTCGGGGGGCGCGGGCGGCGCGCGGCGCGGCGGGCGGCGCGCCGCGCGCGACTCCGAGCCCGCCACGCCCGGCAAGGTGACGCCCGCCACTCGACCTAGCGCTGGAAGCCTAGATAAATGCTTATGAAAAGGCTCTTGCATCTTTGGGTCATGCTCCAAACGGGCCTCCTTTGCAAACGTGCCGCAGGGCTGTTCAAAGCGTGGGGGCCCATAGTATTTGCTATGCCTGCTACATGATCCGTCACTATTCGCAACCAGTCTTCATCCGTATAGTTGACTTTAAAAACTGTCTGTGTCTATGTCATTCCTGTCCCATAAAAGCCTTATGGGAATGGATTGAATGCAGAGAAAAGGTGCCGGTTGGCTGATCCAACACAAGTCGCAAATATATCACAAAGAATCTTGCACTGACCCGACGATTTAATCGATCCAGTTAATAAAATACTGCGTAGTATTCAACAGACACAAATAGTAAAAGACAATTTTATAAAAACATTTTTTTTTTAAATAGAGTCGCGGCACTCGCTCTTCCACGTCCAAGACGCCAGTGAAGAGCGCCCAGCCCGACATGCAGCTGGAGCCGTTGCAGCTCGTGTGGGCCAAGTGCCGGTAAGTGCTCTCACAACTAGAGTTTGCAATTCAGCGGCGTTTTTTGCTGGATCCAGTCAGTGGCGGATTTACCCTAAGGCCCGCTAGGCCCGGGCCCAGGGCGGCCAGATATTAGAAGTGGCCAATCGTGATGAAGAATTAACTGATAACTTAAAGTACCCGCCCCGGCGTTGCTTTGGTACTGAAAGCAAAAAAGGGGGCGGGTGGTATGTACCACATGGTGCCGGCCTAGGGCGGCCAACACTGTAAATCCGCCCCTAGATCCAGCACATGATGTCGGATCCAGCATAGCTAAAACTGTGTTGGACCCAGCTAGATTGCTTGGTCCAGCATTCCAATCCCTAGTAGCGATTGACTAGACACCGACATATATAGCTGAATCTAGCGCAGTTAAAATTGTGCTGGGCCTAGCTTGACTGGCTAGCAGGCTAGCAGGGTTGCTGACAGTTATATGCTAAAATCCCCACACGCATTGTCGAAATTCCCCACGTTTGGGGAAAGAAAAATTATAATTCCCCACATAAGAAATAAAACAACCGAAAATCTCCATTTTGGTTATAAAACTGCTTCTTTCGTTATCAAAGCTAACTTGAGATAACTAACTGATGGATGATAATTAAAATAAAGTAGAACCTACGTACAATACGATCTTCTATCTCGTTTTATTTAATGTCCAGCCTGTGTGAAATAATGTTTCCTTTTCCCGCAATTCCCCGATCAACTATTGAGACGAACAAAATCTGACAACAAGTCTCCCCTGGTGTTTGAATAACAAATTACTAATACCAAATTTAAATAAAACAACGGCAATAAATATAAATTCTTGTTTCGAGTAATGAATCGAGACTATCAGAAGTATATATTTATATTTTATATTTCTCACCATGAACGGGTTTTCAAAAGATTGGAACGACTTTCGCCATGTTCTTTGCATTCATACTTCAAATAAAAATCTACTATCTTTTTTTCTAATTTTTGGCTCTGCTCGGTTTGCGCATTGGCCACAGACAATAGGTTATGATGGGGGATAAAAAGACAAATATCCTGACACTTTAAAAAAAAATTAATGAATCAACACTTCCGCTACGGACCATAGAGGCTACCCGTGGTACCCAGCGCTGATCATCGACCCGAAGATCCCCAAGGGGTTTGTGTACAACGGCGTGCCCCTTCCGGTCCCGCCGCAGGACGTGCTCAACCTCAAGAAGAACCACTCGCACGAGCCCGTGCTGTACCTGGTGCTGTTCTTCGACTCGAAGCGCACGTGGCAGTGGCTGCCGCCCAACAAGCTGGAGGCGCTGGGCGTCGAGAAGAGCCTCGACCAGGCCAAGCTCGTCGAGTCTAGGAAGCCTACCGAGAGGTTCGTACTATTTGTACAGTATGTACTTACTTGTATATACAGTATCCTACCTATATACGATTTCGGTAGAATTAGCCAACTATACAAGAGATATTACATATAGTGCTCAAGTATCTGCACAAACACAGGTGCACTCTCTGTTCCTTCACTTTCATAGTCTGGGAAAGCGCAAGCCGACATGACCGGGGATACTTTAGGCTCAAGACCAACGGCTTAACGTGCTTTCCGAGGCACGGGGGTGATTAAACCGCCAACTCCCTGACTCTAGGCTGTTTCGTAGTATTTTCAATATTGAAATACCCAGCCGCATATTTTAGAGCTGACCTAGGATTTGCAACCGGGATCTTTTGCTCCTTAGACAGCGCATGCTACCACTAGACCGACGAGGCGGTCAAATGAATGTATCGCTATCGTTTGTCGTCAACAGGAAGGCAGTGAAAAAGGCCTACGGCGACGCAATGCAGTTCCGCAAGCAGGTGGACGGGTCCGACAAGTGACAGCGGGCGCGCGGCCGCCGCCCGCGCGCGCCCCGCCTCGCGCTGCTGCGCGCCTCGCCCGCATCGACCGCATCGCCCGCATCACCCGCATCGCTCGCCTCGCCCGCATCGCCCGCTTCCGACTCCACCGACTGAGGCCGCGCCGGGCCCGCGCAGTACCTAGACCATGTGCCAGACTCAGAGCGATGCTCCTGTATGCGAAATCTGTGAAACTTCAAAAATATTGGCTAAAAATAAAGACCTAAACCGCGCCAGCGCACCTCGGTAGCGTCTTGTGTAAAACATGTAACTACAAAAATTAATTGAATGTGTATGGTACTGGTATGAACTAAGATCACGCTGGCCCTCGGCAGCTCGTAAACGAGACATATAAAATTAGAAAAAATAACTTCAGTGATAACTACTGTAACTACAGTGCCTAGCCCATAGATTTAGAATTTTTCGACTACGCTAAAGATACACAAAGCGTGGGAGCGCGAAATCCTGCTGTAATTCAAACCGCCCGAGAGAAAAAGAGACAGTGAATAAGTACCTATATGTCAATATTTTTGCGAGTAAGAGGCCTTAGCGTCCCGGTCTATTCTATGTCGCAGTGAAATTTGTGCATTTATGTATTAAACCTTGGATTATAATCTAGAATATTAAATGTGCAATTGAGGTGACTTGTTTTGTACGTGATTGTGAGGTTACACGACGGAATAATCCGAATAAATACACTTTTCACAGGTAAATACGATTTTAACATTAGATTTTTTCAAACCATATTTTGTCAAATTCTTGCTAGTAATCGGTTTAGAAAAATATGTTTACAATAGTATATTGATTATAATTGATCTTTATAAGTATACATCGTGATTATAAACAGAATTGGGGAAAATATTGTGTAAAATAGTAAATAGTTCGGTTACGCTAGTGCTCGACAAAGCGGTGACGTCACGAGTATCGATAAAAACTTAATCGTCTTTTAGCGACATCATGACATGAATACAAAGTTATTTAGCCAAGTTATGTTGAAATATAATTATATTCACATTGGGAACTCATTATCTCCATAAATTTGTTAGTTAAGTAACTGATATTTTTTCTAGGTTTCCAAGCAATGAAAAAAACACTTTTTACACAATGCTGGGTGCATTGTGTAAAAAGTGGATGCGGACTATAGACAGACCAGATTGGACTCCTAGTAAGAACTCCACTATCTGCAGCAAACATTTTGATGGCAAATGAGGGCAACAAAAAATTTGTTGCACTACATATTATTTTTAAATAACTAAATGTCACCAAATTAAAAGTTGCTATTATTTGTTTAATTTCATTCCATCAGTCAAAGCAAAAGTCATGTCTTTTTGTCTTATAGGTATAAATCATAGAACATATTTCAATTTTTTTCATTTTTTACACGCTGAATATACGAGGAATACATTTTACCATCTCATTGTTTATAGAACTGCTTAGAATGCGATTTCTTACCGACTAATTCCGATTTACCTAATATAAACAACTGCTGATTTCATCAATGCCATAAATAATTAATCAAAAGTATAAAAAAGTGTTTTAAATACCTATACTATTAGTATACAACTGAATCAGTCGATAATGTAAAAGTGCGTCTTTGACAACACTATTTTTAACCCACACATAGACGTCAACCAACACATGCTTAAATTTATTTAGGTCATGTCTCCGAGCCGTCATTGTGTATCTTGTACATCCTAAATCTATGGCCTAGCCTGTGTGCGAATATTATGAAACTCTAAGAAATTTCTTCAATGGGCGCTGGCATGGGCTTAGGCCAGTACAGGCGCTATCAAGGGCTTCAGGACCTAAACATGAAATTACAAAAAATATTTATTAGAGTTGCCATGTTATCCGGCGCCCTATTGCCCCCGCACACTGGTATGGCTCGGCCCTGAACCCTGATTGAACCTTCCTATTTGTTGCTACCTTTTCACTTGCTGCATTGAGCTATAAATCGGTCCAGTCACAGACAGCGGATCAAGCCAGCGCGAGGCTATTATTAAACAATGACAAAAAATATTGACAACTCTTCCTTGTGGTCGTAAGTTTAAATTAGATTATCGGTGAGAACTACACTGTACTGTATCGGACCACCGGCGACAAGGACGTGGTAACGAATATGACGTAATCTTTACAAAGCCCCAAAAGTAAATACCACTCTGACAACAGTAGTATTGGTGGACATTTGCAATTTAACAATGTGTAAGAAAAAATAAATTTGAATTTTGACATACCTACCAATATGTTATGATATTACTTATAAACAACAAATATTTTAATAAAAATCGTGTAGATCACACTTATTGTATTGTTTTGTGGAGGCTTGGATTGGGGAAGTGAATATTAATAAATAAAATAATGTACAGTTTAGGACTGAAAGTCTGTAATTTTTTCACGTAATTTAGAGATTTACTAACACTTTCCAATATTAAGTGTTTATTTCATATATGCTGGACATATTAGGTTATAATATACATATAAATTGGAATATGCAGGCAGTCTACGCAAAGTAAATGAAAGTGGTTGGAATCAAAATATGTAATGTCAAATATTTATGCTGGATCGGCTTGAAACCTGCAAGGCCGCCCAGGAAGGCCATCAATATAGAAAGGTCCAAACTTAGATATGAACTTTGGACCATTTTATATTGCGGCTTGGGACGCCAGTGATGCTGATGTGTATAAGTAACATATCTTGTCTATTTCCTGCCTGAATAAAGGTAAACACTTATTGAATATGATTTTTACTATTAATGTGGGTGTAAGCTAGAAGAGGATGTTTCAACATTAGGATTAGCAGGTCTTAATATAATTGGGGGAATTTATCTGATCTTTTAAGTTTGACATAGTAAACAAGCATACCACTGGCGTAAGGATGTTAAACATAAGATATTAAGTGTGTAGTTGGTATTTAATAAACTTGAATTAATTTTCTTGAATCTTTTTTGATGATGAGGTAAGAGATTATGTATGACTACTAACAATAATTATGGAAGTGTCAAGTGTAAACTAGCTGATTAGTGAATAACAAGAGTAAAGTTAACCTGAAGTTGAACCCAGAAAATAATGTATATTTTACTGACAATAGCCGTTATTCAAAATTTATACAATATAAGATCTTTTTATACAGTAAATTATTATGTCAAATAATAAATTAGTGTTTTCATAATGTCCACAAAAATAAGGCAGTCACCATTGTAATGTAGTATGAATTATGCAAGTAAAATAAGTACCTATTTGATTTGTAATACAGTAAGGTTGGTATGGGTTGATAGATCAGACAGGTTGTCAAACTCTTGGACAAGCCAAATTACATAGTAAAGTTTTTGTCTGTTGCAGTATTTAGCTACTTGTTATTATTTCTTTAACTCGAATTTTTGCTAAGGGCTTTGTTTTTAAAATAAAAAGAAATGAATAATTATTTGTTTTTCATTTAATTGTCACCACATCTACTCTATGTACATTAAGCTGTAATCTTATACATGATAGAAATAATAAAAAAATTATGGTAACAATTCTATATTAAATAAACATACATTTTCCATTTAGCTAAGTATTGTTCAAAGGTAATGTTTGTCCCAGTGATAGACAGGTCCAGGGGTTGGTCTTACATTGACTGCTTGCTTGGGAGCCCTAAAAATGATTAAAAATTAGTAAAGCCTTGATTTTTTTATATAACATGAATTTCATTTGAAATTTTGTAAATAGGTAATTTGCATTTGTTAGTCATAATCATAGTCTTTGATATCTCTACACTGTTTTTTATTATTATTTAAAATATATTCCTCTAAAATTTGTAAGTTAACTGTTTCTATGCCTAAAGATAAACATTTTAAAGATTTCTTGTATGGTTATTATACAAAATTTTGATAATTACCCTTTGTCTGAGCTGGCTTCAAGCAGCACCTTGGTGACATCAGTGGGCGGAGCTACCTCACGCCGGGCGTCCCGGGAGTAGTAGTAGTTGTGCGCATGTCTGAAAGAGGTTAACTAGTAAGAAGAGGTACATAACGCATGTTTAGTAGTAAAGTGACCTACCTCAAAATATGCTGCTGGTTGAAAATGAACCAATTTTAATACATAATATCAATTTAAATATAAGTACAGTAATTTTTGAGTTAGCTCACATTACTTTTAAGCATGCAATCATTTTATTGCATGTAAATAACAAGACTATGCACATTATGCACTAAAATACTTAGAGAAATTTATATTATGTATGGATTTTAAGAAACCTTGAACTCGAACTTAACATGTAATTAAAATCTATTCCGAAACAATATAATAATGTATGTGCACAAAGTTGCAACTGGCCAAGCCAAGAGTAATTCATAAAACAAATAATGAAATTAGTAATTATATGTACTTACTACATGTTACATTTAAGAATAATACAGTCTATGTATGTACATAGGACAGCTGATAATAATGTTTTTGGTTATGTTAAATAATTGAAACAGTTTGGCTTACTTGTGTGAGACTCCATCAGGGATTTCTGGAGGGGGCTGTGTTCTGGCGGCTAACAGGGGCTCAAAGCGCAAGGCATTCGTGTGCTTTCTCTAAAAATATAGTAGTAATTTTATGAATATCGCGTAAAATATAGGTTACATAATGATATAAACAAAATACTTACTCCAAGCAAGAAGTTTCTAAATGCTTGGAGAACTGCTGAAATATCACGAAGTGGCACCTTGGCTTTGCTCATTTTATTTGATATTTATCAGCTGCTAGATGAATAAGTAGCACGATTAGTAGTAACTTCGTTTGAATTAAAATTGAAAACAACAAACCCTTCAATGTCAAGTAAACGTAAACGTCAATGTCAGTTATGTGACATTTTGTTTTTTAAATACCTACATCTTGAGCATGGGCAATGACTTGGAAATTAACATAGTCATGGGTAAAGGCGGATTTTTGAATTCCACTTCTACGCAACAAGATTAAGTATTGAAACCAAGAAATGGGAAATGTTCTTATATATTTATCTATACATACTTCGGAGTTGCGCGCATTGTGTCGGTCAAAAAGTATTATGGATATTTATATATTTTTTTTACCCGTACAGTACGCGTATTCTAAAAATACTTTAGCCGCTTTTAACAGTATTTTGCAATGTCTTTAGTTCATTGCCTAGGGTTCAGCAGTGGTCGCTGGAATCATGTGGTACAAAGATGTATGCCGGGATCTAAAATAACGTAACTTACACAAATAATAAAAATGCATTAAAAGTCCTTGAAACTTTTTCGTACTTTCTTTGCCTAATTGACAGTATTATTCTTCTGGATAGGTACTAACTTCAAAGTTTTCAAAATTCTGAATTTTTATTTAATTAAAATTAATTTCTAAATTTATGTACTTACAAGACTTTTCTTCCAATTTTTGAGCCCTGAGTTTAAGAAAATGTTCCAAAAGGCAAATATTATGGTAAAAAATGTAGAATAATAGTTATGTTAAAAAATTACATACTTACTTAACCACGTTCCGTTTTCTCATCAACACTTTTCTTTTCAGTATAAATTAATGATTAGAAGAACATTTAAAAACGTCGTGCAACCCAAGATTCCAATGTTGGATGAAATGTATGTATTTAAATGTTTATTGTATTTATATTCGAGGACCGTTTACAGTCTAGAAAAATATATCAGGCAGGTATTTAATTAATATTTTTTTGTTTAATATGGCTGTGTAGTAACTTGGAGAACGATATGCTGGCTACATTACGCCCGCCCCTGGAGGGCAGACCGGCCGCTCCTACCCTAGCAGGGGACCCTAGGCTGCCAGCTGTGCCGCATCGTAAAATTAGGTAAGTAAATCTATCTGATCAATAAAACTAAAATTGTATTGGTCTTGGTCTTAATTTTTTTCCTGGATGTTTCCGCATTTTTGAAGCTTTTTAAGTAAGTCAATTTAGAGGCAAATAGGTACATACTCAGCGTATCTACTCGAGTTTACTATTTTGCTCTTGCAGAATAGCCGATTATAACGACCACATGTGCCCCCCCGAGGCCTACACGAGAGTGGAAAAACGCCTAGAGGATATATGGTTGTACCATCGCTTCTTCTTTCTACTCCTTTCTACATCGCCTAGTTTAAGAAAGCAAAATAGTGAACTCGAGTAAAGTAGGTACGTCCACAGAGTAATAATATACTACGTACAAGTACGTCGAAACTTTGGGGGCATTGGGTAGTCGTGCTTTTTGTTATTTTAAGTCAGATTGAAACCAGCATCCCAGCTAGACTACCCACATGGAATGCTTGCTGCTCATTTAACACATTAAAAAGCTTTATTTTACAGAGAGGAAGTGTTTGAGAGATGGAGCCGCTCTTCAAAGTGTGACCATAAGAAGTGGGCGAAAAGCACTATTCTCTCGTAAATAATGTCGTGTTAGCAACGGTCTCCGATAATTAAAAAATCTATTAATTTTTGTTATTTTCGGTAGGCGTGTGGCCGTTTCTGATGTAAACTTTCTGGTGGACAAGTCTAAATGCCTGTGTATCAAATCAACCATCCATAGATTTTGTTAATCCTAATGATTAGTTGAGAGTAATTTATTGTTAAAATTATTTCGAAAAAGTAGTGTAGTAAACAAATAAAAGGCTTTTGTATTAACAACATCATTTGTATTATTTCAATACAATATTAATAATACCTATATACACACTTAATTAATACATTTTGAACACCTGCAGTTTTATTATTGTCACATTCATAATCACTTGTTAAAAACAAATAAATCGTAAGCTCGATAGAATCACGTGAGATTATATCACCCTCTTAAAAATTACGCAACTAATAACAATTTATACAATACAACATTAACATATACATATTGAGTCATTGTAATATAATATTCTTGGGTCAATTAATATTCTATGGTAACACATTTGGTTTTGAGATAATCGTTTAGAGCTTCTTGACCTGAAACAAAAAAATTTCAATAAAATAACGACTCACTTAACAGTTTGCATTCGAGACCAATAAAGGAAGTTACGCTAGTCAATAAATATGGTACCTGGCCTTTATATTCAGGTGTGTTTATGTTTAGGTAAAAATATTAGCTTTCTGCACTTATCCTTATAAACTTTAACTGTGCCAAATCCTAACTCCTCCGTCCGCGTAATTCTCATAAAAAGGGGTGCAAAGTTTTTGCTTCACGTATTAATATATAGATAAATATTTGGTGCAATAGTCAGCATAATAAAAGAGGCCGATTAAGAGGCATATCTTTAAGGCAAGGATCTGACTTCGAGTGATATTACCAATATATAGTAGATAATTTACACCCTTATACACAAGTATCCATCATAGGAATGTTCGTCCCGGGTGGGGATCGAACCCACACTGCTGGGGCATAGGGCAGGATCACTATTAAACGCGGCACGAGCCAGTCAAAATCAGCATGAAGAGTTCGCTCACCCAAGTCCTTCCCGAAGCCGGACTGCTTGAAGCCGCCGAAGGGCGCGGCGACGTCGGTCTTGTTGTAGGTGTTGACGAAGACCGTCCCCGCGTCCACGCGCTCGGCGAAGCGCAGCGCGCGCGACACGTCGCGCGTGAACACGCCGCTCGCCAGCCCGTACTCCGTGTTGTTGGCGCGACGGATCAGCTCCTCCATGTTCCTGGGGGACAAGTATTCTCAAGTTATTCTCATGTACAATTTCCCATTGACAATATGTACCAACTGTTTTCCTTGCTAAACGTAAAAGGTAAAAGAAGATTAATGGTGTGTCGGGTGTGTTAATACGTAGATGACGGACTACTTAGTACTTAACTTAACTTGTCCGCTGTTGGTCTGGGACTTAAAAAAGAATGTGCCAACTGTGTTTCATGCCTAGCATGTCGTAAAAGGCGACTAATGGTATATGGGGTTTTGGGTATGTGATTTGTAGGTGACGAGTTACTTGCACTACTTTTTCACAATTTTCCATCTAACCCAGTCCAGTTTTGTTTTTGGCTGAATGTGGTTAAAGGGGCCTGCTGCCCTTTTGACTTTGCCTATCTCTTCGGGGATTATGGGCGTGATGTTATGTCAAGTAGTACTTAAATGTAGAATCTTTGTAGTGACTGAAAAACTGAGACGGATGCGTTTTTTTAATTAATAAAAGTTATTTTGCTATGTACTGATGGATAAGCTTATAGTCGACTACAATCTTTCAATGTCTCGATTCGAAAGTTCACATGTATTTGATATAAATTATGTAGATTACATCATATTTTATGTAAAAATTGATAGGATAAAAATGAAAGATAGATAAAATCTTCTGTCTTAAATTTCTTTTACTTTTTGAGTATAATCGCTGAAACGATCCTATACATTTTCAAGAAGATGCTCTAGCAAAAACCATCAAATAATCAAAATCCACTCACTGGCTGCTGAACTTGCTGATGATCATAATCGGGCCGAAGGACTCCTCCTGCGCGATGTACATGTCGTCGGTGACGTCGGTGAACACGGTGGGCTCGAAGAAGAACCCCTTGCGCGCCGCGCGCCGCCCGCCCAGCGCCAGCCGCGCGCCCTCCTGCACGCCGCGCGAGCAGAACTGCGCCCAAGGAGACGGTTCACTCAATTTACACCTTATTTATATGTGGCGATACGGTCGTTTTTATTTAGTTGAATTGTGTCAATATAATATTTGACTTAAATATGTGGGTATATTGGGTATTGACAGAAGGTGATGGTAGGAGTCATAAAAACCGTAGAGCTTGTATGAAAAGGATTATGAATGTTGAAGAGGCGAGTGAGGTGTGTAAAGATCGTTTGGTTCTCTCTGCCTACCCCGCTAGGGAAGTGGCGTGAAGTTTAGTTAGTTAGTTTATATTGGGTATTGCAATATTGAAATTACTCAGTACCGCCATGGAGTCAGAAAGTTGATGGATTATCATTCCCGTGCCTCGAAAAGCACATTATTCCAGTTTCGCTATTGCGGAAATATGATAGCGGTATCCCGCAGGATTGACTTAAGAATTTTATAAAATCGGATCTTTCTTTATAACCAATAACTTTGAACCTTAATAAATTGGTCAGTAATAAAAATATAAAAAATAAGTACCTTTCCAAAGTACCTACAGTGAACTTAAATAATTTAGTAAAAATGTTATTTATATTCCCAATTGATCTCAAAATAGAAGTAAACGTTTATAGAATTGATTACTTTATTTCTAATTTTTATATAAAAAAAAATACTTAATATGCGGAATCCCGGGGAAATTTTTAGTTCCGCAGATACCGTAATTGAAGATAGGCTGCGTTGTTAGAGGCCCAAGTTGTGTCATTACTGCAGGCACTTACCTCGATAAGTTTGTTCATATGCGCCTCGTGGTTCTGCGGGCCGTGCGCGGTGTCGCGGCGCAGCGGGTCGCCCAGGCGCAGGCGGCGCGCGTCCGCGACCACGCGCCGCACGAACTCCTCGTGGATGCGCTCCTCCACGAACAGGCGCCCCGCCGCGATGCAGTTCTCGCCCTTGTTGAAGAACACGGAACTCATGCCCTGGGGGACACGAGAACACGACAAAATGAGCAGCGAAAGCGGATTGAGATAAGGAACTGCAATCTCGGGTCATTTTCAATTCAGCCGAATTGTACTGGATCCTCATCAGAACGAGATGTGTCCGCGCGTAATACGCGTAACGCTTCAGTTACGCATGTAAAGTCTACTCTTGCAATTGCTCTAACATTTTGCAAAAAATGCTATCAACCTATTTAAAGCTGTACACGACAGCCCGTAAATCCGTATTTTCGGATTACATCCGTAGTGTCCCATATTGGTCTGGGACTTGGCCCATATTGATCTGCGACAAAAAAAAAAGAATATGCCAACTGTGGTTCTTGCCTAGCATGTCGTAAAAGGCGACTAATGGTATATTTGGTTTTGGGTGTGTGATTGTGTAGAAGACCGGTTAGCCGCTTGTCACTGCTTTTTCACAATTTTCCATCTAACCCAGCCTGGCTTTAATTTTGGCTGAATGTGGTTGAAAGGACATGCTGCCCCTTTGACTCTGCCTACCCCTTCGGCGATTATGGGCGTGATGTTATGTTTGTTTGTTTGTCAGATTACAATTCCTTATCCATACTATTTGTGAAAAAAAAAAGTGTCGCAATATTATATCGACGTATCCTTACGTTTTTGACGGCCTTCTCAAGGTCGCAGTCCTCGAAGATGACGAGCGGCGACTTGCCGCCCAGCTCCAGCGACACCTTCTTCATGTTCGACGCCGCGCACGACATCATGATCTGTTGACCTGTGGTCAACATTTCTTGTTAACATATGTGAGAATTACATTTAATATTTTTGTGACGTCACAAAAATATTAAATGTAATTAAAACGATCAGATAGTTCTAAAAAAGTAAGTAAGGTTTTTAAAACGAATGATAAAACGTAGTGGCGTGACTATGCCGTTTGAGGCTCGTGGCAATTTTGTTGGATGGGGCCTGGGGGGATGGGGATAGTATTCTTTTAGCATGGGCCTCTGGGGACCGAATCTCCTAGGACTTTTTGGAGGGAGCGGAGAAAGTTGACCCTGTGTTGTCCAAGTTCAGGGATGGTGAACCTTTTATTGCGGTCGTGCTTTAAATTAATTACAATCGATTATTCAAGAATCAGCGGCAGTTTCCGTTAATGTCCTGATAAATTTGTGATCTCAACGAAAATGTACACTCAACATATCATTTTTCGCGCCACTTTCCGGCACGCGTGTTAATGGTTCGCCACTCCTGTCTTATTTTCTTCTAGTCTCCTGTTTTTCTAGTATATTTCCAAACTGACTGAGACTGCCTCGTTGGTCTAGTGGTAGCATGCGCCGCCTAAGGACCAAGAGGTCCCGGGTTCAAATCCCGGGTTAGGCCAAAATTTGTAGATGGGTATTTCAATATTGAATTATTGCTCAGTAACAGTCTGGAGTCAGGAAGTTGGCGTTTTAATCATCCCCGTGCCTCGGAAAGCATGTTAAGCCGTTAATCTTGAGCTTGACCTTCCTCCGGTCATTTCGAATTCCCGGCTCACCAGACTATGACAGTAAAGGAACAGAGAGTGCACCTGTGTTTGCGCATACAATTGTGCACTATAATATATCCTGCGGAGTTGGCTAATCCTCGTTTAGATTGGCCGCCGAAACCGATATCGGTTAGGAGGACATTATTATATTGCCAATGTGCTTGCGAGTCGTTGGCCAATGGTGTTGGCGAGGTACTGACCGACAGGCGTGCTGCCGGTGAAGCCGAGCTTGCGCACGAGCGGGTGGTCGGCCAGGGCCTGCCCCGCCACGCCGCCGCTGCCCGGCACGATGTTGATGACGCCGGCCGGGATGCCCGCGCGCACCGACAGCTCGGCGAACTTCAGCGCCGTCAGCGGACACACCTGGACACACATCATGATGCTACATATTCCTTTGCAGGAAGAATCCTTGAGGTTACATGTATGTTACACTATATACACGATGAAACAAAGAATTCTTTCGATGTGTGAATCGATCCTTCTTTTTGGAGTTATTTGCATTTTTGATATGTCACATGCTATTTTGTTCAGAATTCAATAATCAACTTAGTAATTGTTTATTGTAATTTTTTATCAATTTGCCTAAGGGTCCAAGAAGTAAGTAAAGTTCTGGATAATATTAATAATAGTTTCATATGCTTTTGAAACTTCCAGATTCATCTTAATGATCACTGCAGAGTCGCAAGCCAAGTCCAAAATATTGGCAACTGACACTTATTGTTTGCTTGTGTACGCTTAGACCGACAGATTTAGTTCGAATCTCTCGTGGTTTGTAGTTTCCTTCATAGGTAGCGAGCGAGAACTTTTGGGGAAGGAAAGTCAAGCAAAGCAAGCAGCGTCACATCAAAATAACGTATATATAAATAAATATAAGAACAGTACTCACAGCAGCCGGCTTCATAACGACCGTGTTCCCGGCCGCGAGACAGGCCGCCATCTTCCAGGACAGCATCATGAGCGGGTAGTTCCAGGGCGTGATGAGCGCGCACACGCCTACGGGCTCGCGGCGCGTGAGCGTGAGGTTGCGCGCGGGGCGCGCGTGGCTGACGGGCACGGTGGCGCCGTGCAGCTTGTCGCTCCAGCCGGCGAAGTAGCGCCACGCCTCCACCGACATGCCCACGTGCGTCTTCAGCGCGAGCGTGTACACGGCGCCCGAGTCCACCGACTCGATGGTGGCCAGCTCCTCCTTGTGTTGCTCCATTAGGTCTGCTAGCCTGGTGGATTTAATTTTTGTAAGTAAGGATGAGTTGGCGCGGTGAGGGTCGGCGGAGTGGAAGTGTGGAGGTGGTCCGGCGGTTTGAAGCTCTTAAGGTAAAGTACTTATATAAAGTCTAAATTTCTAAATACAAATTCGCGCGCACTATTGAAGTATTGGCAAAAAACATTTAGAGATCTATGAAATAAATATGCATCAGCGACAGTCGAAGGCAAGTGAGACGCAATACGATTGTAGGTATATTGAACAATGAGACGTTGATATAATAGGTAAAATACAGTACTAATGTTATATCACATCATCACCTTAGCCCTAATGAGTTTTATTTTTAACCGACTTAAAAAAGAAGGAGGAGGTTCTCAATTCCGACTGATTTTTTTTTTGACTAAAAATTGTTAAAAATACTCCGCTCTTTGAACGCTGCCTATACGTTCGGGGATTGCAGACGCATATTGAGTATGCATGGATGTATGTTCACACTCACTTGAATAGCAATTGTCCTCGCTCCCTCGGGCTGATCTTCGACCATTCGCCGTCGTCGAAGGCCTTCTTCGCGGCCCGCACGGCCCGGTCGACATCCTTAGCGGACGCGCTCTGCACCTTACAGATCTCGGTCTCGTCCGTAGGATTTATAATAGATAACGTCTTCCCACTCTCAGAGTTTACGAATTCGCCGTCAATGAACAACTGCGTTGGGAACTTAATAGTCATTTTGTTAACATTCATTTCAACTCCATCGTAGACTATTTCTTTGGCGCCCGAACCGCCTCGCGATTTCGACACAGCGATCGTGTAGAACTCCTCAAAGGTGGTGTTCATGTAGATATCCTCGTTCTGAAGTTCGAGGTTAGCTAAGTCCTTAACTTCCTCCACCAGTCTGACGACATCCATGGATCCGGCTCCGGACTCGAAGAAGTCGGTGCCGTCTTCAATGTCAATCCTCAGGATGGCCTTCCACACGTCCCGGACGCTCTCCACGAACTGTTTCTCTTCAGCTGTGAGTTCTAACGTTACTTTGTTCTCGCTGGACGAGTAGAAAGTGGACGCTTTGATCATTTTTCCGTTCACTTTTAGTCTTTGGATGTTTAGCTAAAAATAATAGAGTGGTACTTAACATTAGTTTTGTTAAGAATTTGTCAAATTATCTTTTTTACTCAAATTATTACTCTATTGAGATAAAAAAATCCTAAATATTATTCGTAATAACACTCTGAACGGATCACTAGGCAATAGGGATGTTGACTGGCTAGTTCATTGATATACTTTTTAAGAGCTGTCGAAACGAAATCACTTTATAGATTTTGTATGGGCTTGTCAACGTGTGACGTCACTAGTTTGTATAGTCAACTGACTTAATATTAAGCAGTTTTTGTAAAATTAAAAATCTTAGACTCAATATGATTGAAAATCAATAAGGCTTAACAGCATACTACAATACTTTCTTTTTCAGAATTGATATTTCAAACTAACTAACTAATTGATATTTCAAAATTAAATATAAATGGTGTCAACATCCCAATTATGACGAAAGAGAGCACAAACATATTAAACTTCTATTTTACAGAGCTAAAGTAACAATAACCTTATTGACTTAGAATATAGAGCTTTAAATACCTTGACACCATCATTGGCAATAATCAGCAGACCACCATCATGCACGACCGCGGGCGCCTTAATGCCAGGAATGACCAGCGGGACGCCTTCCGGCGCCTCGCCCTGCCACAGGCCGGACCCGAAGAGCTTCACCTCCACGGAAGCCTCGCTGCCTTCGGTTACGCCATCCCTAGTTTGCGGCTGGATGAACGTGGTGGCCCCGGGAGACGAGTCCAGGCCTCGGATGAAGTTGTGAAGGGCTACTCCACCTTTGGTGAAGTCGATCTAAGAAGTTGAACATTCATCAGAAACTTGCCTCTGTATTTAAAGCTGTTAAATTTGGTTTGTGTCATTTTGGTTGGGTATTTCAGAGGAGTAGTCTAACTGTGTCTGTTCGCCACAAGTGCGACTAATGGAGTGTCAGATATTTGATTTCTAATTGTGTAGGCGTAAGTTCGCCCCTTGTACTACCATGTATAGATTAAATACATATTCGACTTGTACTGCCATTTTCCGCGTAAAACGGCACAATAGGGATGATGACTGCATTAAAAATCTATAATTCTATTTAGTCCGTCAGTGAGATTATACAAAATACTAGACACATATTTTTCGCCTCATCAAATGAACAAAATATTATAAAGATAAAGAGCATCAAAGTTTTGGAGGCTTGCGACGTCACAATTTTGTATTTATGTAATTGTACGAAAGCGTGATGTCACGCGCAACTTGAATGCATTGTATCTTCGTCTATGTTTGTTTGACAAATAAATAAAAAGATACGTGTTCAATATTTTTTTATAATCTAACTGGCGGACTAAAAACATAAAACAGACATATAGATAATAAACATCTAGCCTATTGCATAATGGTTAAAGGAGATTACTGTATCTTTGCCTAACCCCTTTGCGTGTCGTGTATTGGCGTGATACACTATCACGCTAATACACGACACGCAAAGGGGTTCCAGGGGTGTGTGTGTTATCTTGTTTCGTTCTTATCTTACTTGATGTGTTTCTGGTTTGAACAAAGCTGGGTCGTACGTGGCGCCTTCAGTGGGTTGATCGAGTTTCGGTGCTGTGCCGTTGGCAACCATATTGACGGATTCAACCAATGATGTTATACCTGGATTTTAAGATTATACGTAAAGAAGTATGAAATATTTTTACAAATTTTTGTACTAATGTATTTTTGACTAAGTATTTCTCAAGGAGACGTATGTAATTAAAGCCACAATACCTTCTGGGTATAAGTATTTGTTGTATATAGTATCGACGGTGTCGTCAATGGTCACTGGGAAGGTCTTCTGCAGCAGAATCGGGCCGGTGTCCAGGCCGTCGTCGGCCCAGAATATAGACAGCCCGCATGTGGTGTCGCCTTCGATCAGCGTCCTGGAGAACAAAGATCAGGTCAGCCAAGGGGAATTTTTCTTATATGTCTTTCCTTCTTTCTTTGTTCAAAAGGCGACTAATGGCATATCAAGTATTGTGTAATCGACGACTTAGCCACTTGAATTTTATTGTGGCTTCAATGTGGTTCTCGGTAGAAGCAACATTCCGAACCGGTGGTAGATTCATATTATTAGTTGATTTACTTGTTTCAAACCTATATAAATTAAGAGTACTTTGACTTTGACTTTGACTAATAGTAGCTAGCTTGCTAATTCTTAAACACTGAGCCTCTTTGGGGACTGCTGATAATTATGTGTATGTACCTATTTATGTAGATAAATTCCCAAAAAAGCTTCGTAATACTACATTCCAGATATTTTAGGCTATCTTTACATTAACCGTGACCTAAAGTAATATGCATCATTTACATTTTTGTACGAAGTCATCGTCGGTAATGGTAACAGATCGGCAATCAAATTCAATTCACGGCAATTCTTCGCTCGTCTAGCTGCAGATAGCGATGTCAAGTCCACTAGCTATTGTATGGCGTTTGATTTCAAGCCGGAACTTGTATGTATATCTATTCTATTCTAATATTATAAAGAAGAAAGATTCGATTGTTTGTTTGTTTACCTCGAATAGGCTCCGGAACTACTAGAACGATTTGAATAATTCTTTCACCAATAGAAAGATACTTTATGAGCGAGTAACATAGGCTATATTTTATCCCTGTATTCCTACGGGAACGGGAACTACGCAGGTGAAACCGCGGGACGGTGCTATTGTATATAATCAAAGAGTTACTACGCACGATTATAACTCATAAGATACCTACAAGTGTCCATCTGTTATCACAGAACCGAGAATATTTTAAAATGTTGCGTATGAATCTGAAAACTGCTGATCATTGTAGTCCGATAAAACTTTAACGAGTTCCTACAAAACTGTCATGTAATGTTGTATTGACATAATAATTAAATAAATAAATATCCGATGACATCACATAAATTGATCCGACTCCGTGCTAAGTAGCTTAAGCACTTGTGTTACGGATATCAGAAACAACAGTGGTATTGCAAATATATACTTAAATAAAAGATATTTACACCCAGACACAGAACAAACACAAGTATTCATCACACGAATGTTTGTCTTGGGGATCGAACCCACAACTCTTGGCGCAGGGGGCAGTGACTACCGAATGCGCTATTAAGCCAGTCAAATAATTAATAAAATGATTTTCAAAATGTTATTGCGTTATATGTATCGTTACAGGGTTGTCATTTTGCAAATGGTTGGTAACTACGAAGGGTTAAGAAAGTCTGTTTTACCAGAAGGATATCTTTACAAGTCTTAGAGCATGTACTAGTTAGGATTTTGCAATGTACCTACTTATTATCATAGATGTGTACATTATTTCAGAATGGCTGGTTTCACATATGATAATCAATGTGTTACGAAAGCCATTAAAATTATGTAAAAATTCCATAACAACTGATAAAGTCATACAACTAAAAACATGTGATGAGTATAGCTTTATCTTTAAATGTCATAAGGCATGGCCATGGTATCTTAGACTACACGTAGTCCGATAGGGAATGATGTAACAACCAGCGAAGAGACTAGCTAATTACTTAACTCCTGTTCAGTAATTAAATAAATTCTCCAGACTACACCAATTACTTAGTTCCCAACTAAGCTTATAATTGTGCTATGGATACTAGGTGAATGGATAGACATACTTAAATACGTTTTATAAACGTCCATGACTCGAGTACGGGACTACGGGGTACGGTACGGGATTCGAACCCACGAACGACCCTTGGTTTCGTTGTCAGGGTCTTTGACCACTCGACCAACGGGCCAGACAAAATGAATTAGTTAGTTAGTAAAATAATAAAAATTAAGATAAAAAAAAGAAAGAAAAAATTCAATTAATAGGTATTATTTGTGGGATAAAAGAATATTATATTATATAATAATAGTATTCTTATTTGTATTATCAATTTTATAAGGATGAAAATTCTGCCTACCCCTTCAGAGATTATAGGCGTGATAAACTAACTTAAATTCACGCCACTTCCCTAGCGGGGTAGGCAGAGAGAACCGAACGCCATATGGCACGACCCCTACACACCTCACTCGCCTCTTCAACATTCATGATCCTTATGTATGTATGTAGAGAAATAAAATAAAAAAAAAATGTGCAATAACCGATCGATTACCATTGTAGATATGTACCTATTTAATTATGCAAGCATATTGTTCTCACCGCAAATAAAACATGTGGTAGGTATAACGAGTTTGCGCATCTGAGAATATTATACGTGAATCGCCACTTAGGAACCAGATGTGTATTTTGTAGGTAAGACCATAATAAAAACATTTGTCATCTTTAAGTGTTAATATGTGGTGTTACATTTACCCTATTAATAAGAGGAAAAATTTGATTGTTTGTTTGCAATGAATAGGCACCGAAACTAACGGACACATTTGAAACTATTTTCACCAATAGGAAGCTACATTATTAGCAAGTAACAGGTTATACTATATCCCCATATTCTCACGGGAACGGGATATACGCGGGTGAAATGGCGGGGCGCTGCTATTTAAAATGTATTTTAAATAGACATTAAGGTATATTTATCATTCCAGATCATCACAGTCATATCTAAATCTACGTATCTAAATATGTAGTAAGTTTCCTAAATACTCATTCAAAACGTTTTCTGACCAAATAAATATTGTTGCGTGCTTGTTTAGGAAATGTCTGTCCTGCAATTTGAAAAATGCGTGTTTTTCCATTTCATCATCATCATCCTACCGTTATGTCCCGTGTTTAGAGTTTAGACGGGTTCCGCTTAGACCATGATTCAGGATTTAGCGTGTTTTTCCATTTATCCTACATATATTGCGTTCTTAGTTCGCGAGTCATACATCATGTCACAACATTCCGTAATATTCATGATACAGCAAATCTTGGTAATCACTCAAGGAAATCTACTTCATTCGTTAAATGTAGGTGTTGGTAACAATAATTATAGCTAAGTATTATATCATATAAGTACTATACCATAAGAAGGAGCCAATAAATATCTTTGACTGGAATCTGTCGATACTACGAACAATAATTACGATACGTGGTTGAAAATATCTGCTAAGTGTTAATTACACATTCAATAAATAAATTCACATCAACATAGACTCCGTGCTATTTCATTGTCCATGATCACACGATCTAGCGGGATTTGAACCCGCCACCTTGGGTTTAATGGCCAGGGTCTCCGACCGTTCGGTTCGACCAACGGGCCTGATACGTGTAGATGAAATTATTCAATTGAATTGTTAATAAGATAAACAACAGAAAAATGCTATGTGATATGTTGAATCAAATCAATAACATTATGAATAAAAATAAGTATCATAATTGTATCGCTTACCAGTTGATGGAAGATGCTCCTCTGTGCCTTGGCAGTATACTGGGGTGGTAACAAATACTCTCGTACTTGGGGTGCGTGATCACCTCCATGGGGATGAACTGGGTGCAGAACGGCAACACATTGATGTCGGCGTTTACCTGGAATATAAAACTATTGTAAACTATGAGGGTTAAAACATAATATATGCTAGTAACAATACCTTCAAGAGTTTCTAAAGATTAACTTCCTTAGGCTTCAAGTACACGACGCCGGAACCGCACCGGCCCGGACCGCATTTTTGTGTATACGAATGAATATCGCGCCTGCGCCGCACCGAGACTGCGTGTTGTATTTTGATGCTAAGTGAGCAACGATTACTGCGAATTAATGTCCCATCGATGATATTATCTGTGTTGAATTTTTATTCGCAGCCATCCATGATGTAGTATAAATTTTATAATTATTGTTTTGGCCTCGGGGTCAACTACTTTACGGTGGTTTATCAACCCAACAGCTGATTTGGATACGAATTGCTTCTTAAGAATGAGACGTAAATATTTGAACGGCGCATTAGTTATGATAACCGATAATAACGGTCAACAAAATACATTTTTTTACTAAAGAATTAACAGTGCGTAGTAATAACGGAACTATCGGTCGATTAAACAACCATGAACTTGACAAGATTCTAGGTCACGAAGACGGACTTGTGCATACTGACTATAGAGATACAAAACTGTTCAATTGTATCGTAATTTGAAAATTGGTGACAATAAAAGTTGTATATTCAGCCGTAATAACTCAATGGACGAGGACATACAGTTCATAAACGTTTTAACACTTGATAAGTGGAGTGCAAGTTCTAACGAATCAGACTATTTGTATATGATTTTTTTAAAATAAAAGTAGAAATTAGCTCGTCGGTAAAAGAAGGCGCGAAAGAAAAACTGAATTATTATAGGTAAGGAAAATTTCACATTGGTTACTGTTCCATAAGTAACCATGACTTTAATAAGCAGATTCCCTCGTCGAATGATTACAATGACGATGGCCGAAGTGATTGTCAGCCTATACAAGATGCAATTAAAACCACCCTCCAAATTTGAATATGGCAATTGTTAAGAAAAATAACGATATACCTACATCACGGACGAGAAAAAGAATAACGACTCCACCCCTCTAAATAGACAACGACGACGACATTAGTGTCGTGTCGTGTTTAAGTGTGCTACAAGTGAAATGTCATGTGGCACATCGGAAAGGCACAAAGTCTAGTCAGAGGGGTGGAGTCCTTCTTTTTTTTCTCGTCCGTGACCTACATGTTCTTTTAATACCACCTAGTACAAAAATATTGAGATGTCATCACAAAGTTATCTTTAAAAAACATACGTTTGTAGATATTGCTGCGCGCCGCTGAACAAAATATTTTACTGTGATAATTAAATGATAATTGAAAAACTCATTTTTTTTCACAAACGTGATACCTATTATTAACGATACCTAAGGCCTAAGAAAAATTTTGAGAGTGGTATTAAATGCATCTTGTATAGTTTTTCATACATATTTTCAGGTCTACGGTAAAAGTTTTCAACAAGAATAAAAAATTAATCCCTAGGGATAAGGAGTGACACTTACGCGATACGGTGCGAAATAGCTCGTATGGATAGTAAATAAATAAAAAGGCAGTTATTTCAGAGCATCGTCTTGCATAGATATCGTCCACAAAGAAAACCGTACATAAAAGCCGTGTTAAATTATCTCACATTCGTATTTACCAATTCACTAAGTTACCTACACTCTACAAGGACGGTTTATCGTTAGCACATCATGACGAGTCGACAAAAACACGTCTGGTTTTAAAAGACCGTCTTTAGATGAAAATCGAATTCGCAAATATAAAGTATTGTATTGTATAGGTAAAATAAATATTAACGCATAGTATCTACTGAGTTTTTATAAATAATCCTGTTTAATGTACACCAATGATATGTACTACGATGTGGCTATGGGCGTACGTACCCGTATGTGCCAAGGTACTGGTGTGTGCTGGTCTATTTACTATCGATAATGTTATATGTCCCCCCATCCCAAAAGCTGCGTACGCCCATGTACCCTTCTTAAGTGCAAACATAAGCAAATATAGGTAATAATTCAGTTTGAAGTTACAGAATTAGCTTTTGTACAAGAAACCCCATTTAAGTCAAATTAGTTTTGACAATTTAATGATTGTTTGCGGATATCTTATTTGTACTAACTTATAGTCAATGTCTGGCGGAGTAATATGTATATACATACATATATATCTCGCACAAATTGCTTTGGCCAAGTAGCATGAGTGATTACTTCACAAACTAGTTAGCTGCACCTGACAACTTTTCATTGAGGCGGGCTTGCGAAAGTTGTATTTGTGCATAGCTAGAGATATATTGGTTAGTTATAGATCAATCATGGGGCCGTAAGCCGTAAGTAGGTAATACATGATACTGATAGTAACAAGTGTAGTTATGATTACTTATAACCATAGACTAGTAATCCGTGTTAATAACATTAGTTTTCTAACGCCACGCAAATTTGTCTAATGCCCTGCTGTATGTATATTATGGATGGTATATCTACGATAATTACACTTATCACTGATAAAAGAGATAATACTATACATATTTTAAACATTAAAAGTGAAAAAATTATTCGAAATAATATTTTTTAGCATTTCGAAAAATTTCAGACTCAAAATTATAATTATGTAGGTACTATAATTTACTTACAAACTAACAGGAAGCGTCTTCCATCTTATAAATATCTGTGTGGTAGTACTTCTTTCGTTAAACATGTATTGCTCTCTATGTAAATAGATAAATCATGAAGATATGTGAGGTCACAAGTGCATCCCCGGTCCGGGGCCGTCCTCAAATGATGTGATACATGTCACGCTACAGCAGCATGGTATCAGTTTAAAGTTAAACTAGGTATCTATGTTGGATTATTATCTCCATTGAAAGTACAATATGATATTTTAATATATGTATGAACATATTATTATTTGTTGTTATTCTAGATTAAGACAGAGAGAATGTATGAACACAATGTATTAATTAAAATAATTAAGAGCTTAAACATACTTACAAATGAAGAAGGAAAAAGTATCATTTGTGCGAAATACAAAATGAGCAATCTAAATACATAGTAGGTAGGTAATAAAAAATATCTTAATTTCATAGAACTGAAAAAAGGGCAGTTATCCGTAATGAATAATTATAATTATGCATAAATAATTAAAATAATAAATAAATATATACACATAAACACTATATATCTAGTTGTTTAATTACTCACTGATTGATATTGTTCAAAAACTTCTGGTATAATCTTTCCCTTGATACGCCATGATTTGTACTTGAAAACTGGCACTCCATTTTGTGCTGCTGTTGTAGCTGTAATAAAGACATTTTTATACCATTAATGTTTTATGAATGTAGATTTTATATTCACTAGAGCCAAAATATAAGCACTAACAGATTTTATTATTAACTATAAATTTACTATACATGTGTAAGTACTTTGAATATTAATTTATTAAGTATTATATGCTAATTTATACCTGATAAAATTTAATTATATTACTAGGCAATGGCTCTGTAGCCATTGCCTAGTAATTTAAAAACATTAAATTTTAGTGATTTAGACTCTGTAGTCTAAATCACTAAAATTTAATGTTAAGAAAATTATAGAAACAGTTATCTATAATGATTTAATTTCATCTGTGATACATTTTTAATATGAAATGTATCTGAAATCAAAAGTCAGAATAGGAATAAAAGAAATATTTACCAAGTGGGTCCTCTCGGTTGCCTTTGTCAAGAACAGTGAAGACACCAACAATCAAATGGCCATCTCTCACTAGCAGCTTGAACACTTCCGCTGCAAATGTGCTTTGGCCGATGATGGCCACACGCAGCTTTTGTTTGGGGCCCTAGTGGCAACATAATAAATATTAGTTTTAATTTGGTCAGTTACAATTAGAGAAAAACATCTTTGGTCAAAATAAGAATTAATTACAAAATTGTAATATAAGAATTAGTTTCTATGAATTTATTATGGAAAATTAGAATCAGATTACAGGGCAGTTACATCTATCCCTTTCATATATTTTTACTACAGATATAGCTCATCCTGCTAATATTACAAATGCGAAAGTTGGTATGTATGGATGGAGGTTTGTTGCTCATTCACAAAAAAACTACTGAATGGATTTTAATTAAACTTTAGAATAAAATAGCTCATACACCCGAATAACATATAGGCTATGTTTCATCGATGTACCACGCGAGCCAAACCGCGGGTAGAAGGTAGTATTTTATAAAACAAAGAATATAACAACTATTAAAGACACTATTATTATATTACATAATAATAAATTAAGCATTAAGATAAATAATAAATAAGTAAGTCGGAGTATAATTTATTAATTACACTTATTAATAAACTCATTTGTTTAAGTATTTAATAGCCAAAGTAAGAAATAAATTACAATAGGTGAATTATATTTAATAATAAAAACATAACCCAAAAACTTTAATTATATGTCAAAAAATTATAGAATAATATACTTACATCTTCCGATAATGAAATAGGTGGCATTTTAGCGGTTCGTTTTTAAAATGTAAAATAATAAACAATTGAATTGTTCGTTAGCCCCACCGCACAGCGAGTGGAGCGCAGTTGAACTAACTGGAATATATTCGCCCGCTAATATATAAAGAGACTGATCCGCGACCATCACAACCTTGACTCCAGTTATCTTGAAGAGATAATTACAGTAATTTTATGTTTTCAAAATTTCACTCTTATTCATTGTGATTATTTTTAGCAAAGGCGGGGCAGGCGGTGGTGACTGTTGCCTTCACTTTACTTGCCGCCCGCCAAAATTTATGTCAATGTCGTAAATAGAAATAGGTCCGAAATAAACTTATTATCCCTAAACTCTTCTTTTCAATGATCTGCTTTCCGCTAAAATTGCTTATATCAGTAAATTTAAATTCTACTAGCAAAAAGCGGTGCACATGCAACCAAATTAACATCTGAAAATTCAAACAAATTATTTTCCCCTATAACGTGGCGTGGCAGTAGATAAGAAAAAAAAATTTAACGAATAGCGGTTATTTTTGAAAACGTTGAAGTATTTCAATGCTTTCGTTTGAAATGCATATTATTCTGCATATTTAATGAAAGCGTAATTAAATAACTATAAATTGAAATACTTAGCTTGTAAAGATTATATGTAGTAAATACCTAATTCGATACATAGTTCAAAGCCTAACTCTGGGTTTTGAACTCTGTTGTAGGCACTTTATGAACACTTTTGCATCAATATATATATTATAATAAGTTTAAATGTTAAAAATTAACTAACTTCACGCTATTTCTGTGGCAGGGTAAGCATGGTAGAAATATGGTTAAATTGTATAGTTATAGAAGTAAGTAAGTAACATAAAATTATTTATCCCGCAGAGAATCAATCAAACTCGACTTTGTGTGGTGTTGTTCATTTTATAAACTAAGTAAGTAAGTAGTCATTGTCATTTCTCAAAAGTTTGTTAAAGCAATAAGTACTTAATCCACTAAGTAGTTCTCATATTTATGAGAACTACTTATAAAATAGTATTTTGATTTCAAAATACTATTTTATAGAGCTTAGGTCACTGGGTAGGTAAGTAACATGCAAATATATTATACTGATAAATATTGTGTATTTGGTAGATTGTTTGTAGACACGTTTGTATAATTAGGCGATATTTTTTATTATATCTACATAATAGGACCCGAGTCAATAATCGCTTCAAATGATAACGCAAAGAACCAGTTCAAAGTGGTTCGAAAACGAATCATATGAGGTCAAGAAAACAACGATTAATCGGAGCCACACGAAATCAGCGTGTGTGAAGATGTGGTGAAATATTAACTATTATTCCACGTTTATGATTAAAGGGGCCGCCCCTTTATTAAATCGGCAGGCATAGGTATAATCATTTGTTACATTATTCCCTTTCTACTAATGTAGGTACGTTTTGAAAGAGTTTATGAAAGAATAAGTCTCAGGAGGATATTTAGCTACTTTACAATGGCGTCTATTATTAGTTCATTCTGCTAGTTACAAAAGCCTAGAAGATCACAAATATTTAAAAATAAACATACCTACCTATCATTCCTGCCATCCTAACTGTTTAACTAAATAAGGCATTTCATCAATAAAAAAAAAAAAAATATATATTTTTTTTTAATGCCCTAAGAGTATATTTTATGGTACTATGATAGCTGTTTACCTTTGTAGAAAGGAAAACTTAGATATTTTAAATGCGTTTTCATTACCTAATGTGTGAATTCATGAAATGATTAACAAACGTTCAGGAGGTCAAACTAGAGGATGTATTACTACTCCCCATCAGATTCCGGATGATTTTACTTTTACTCTGGTCTGCATATTTCGCGGTGGCAGCTTAATGGTAGACACACGCCTTGCAAGCGACTGGTGCTGGAGTAAACCCGGTCTTTAGATTTTTCAAATTTAAGTACGCGTATAAATCCGTTCTCCAAGGAAGTGGTATAAACCACACTTCCTAGGCAGTGGCGGGAAAACATCGTAGGTAAATCAATTTTTTTTTTGATTTAGGTTAATTCATTGCGCATCCTTTAGCTAAAGGAAATCAGCGAGGTGGCGTGTACCTAACGGGCAAAGATTGGTCTTAGATAAAGGACACTTAAATCTAATCTAGTGGCGCATCCACGCAATAAAGGCCTTTGCATGGAAGTATGACACATTTCGTAGCTATAACATACCCACCTACCGTCACGCCAGCAATAACATGGAACGACTAAGTGCAGTTCCTTAGGCTAAAGGGATCACTGCCCTTTGTGAAAATACAAATCTATTTCCATCTAACCCAGCCCAGTTTTATTTTTGGCTGAATGTGGTTAAAGGGGCCTGCTGCCTCTTTGGCTCTGCTTACCCCTTCGGGGATTATGGGCGTGATGATATGTATGTTTGTATGTATGTACAAATCTATTCTTACGCATCTTTTTGCTATTGGCATAATTCGGCACTTTTAAAGAACCGTTATGTTGTTGTATGTCTTGTATTTCTGTATGAAGATATTTAGAGTTTTCAACTCAAATTATATATGGTTAAATTCAAGGTTACTTACTTGTATTCAAATGTACAGAATTTCTAATCAATTTATTATTATGTAGTTGCTAGTAGATAGATAATTGATTGACAGAAGGTTCTCATGAAACGTTGCGTTAGATAGGTACCTATGACCTCAAATAAACTAATTACAAATCTGTGATAACTGCTCAATACTTTCGTCCCATCGGGCTATCACTAAGACCTTACATATACCTACTGCATTCCCTATCTCGCTAGTGGCCTGAACTAACCGATTCGAATAAATATTACTTCGTCCCCGAACCGGTTCTATCCGGTGGTTGATATACGTTTATTGTTATTACTTCACGATAGTCCAGTGATTGAGATATTGTTTACACAGTCGGTGGAAGAACTTCTTAATGGGGTAAGATAGTAGTCGAATGTTGTTTGTCTTATTTTTCGAGCACGAGCTTATTTTGAGTTTGATTGGAAATATTTTTGTAGTGACGTATATATAGTTTTTATTACGCGTAGGTACCTTTTTATTTATTTTTTTTACTTGGGGAACTCCCACGAGCCGTCACCCTCTGGACGGGGATCCAGAGGGCGGTGTGTCGTACTCGAACCGACTAAACCCCAAGGTGGCCTCCAGCGGCGCATTTCCGGAGGAGCCTGTATCCCCACTGTCGGGACTATACGATTGCTCCTCCGGTGATGCGCATGCCGCGCTACGCGGCCCACCTCGCGCGGCGGTGGTCGATGCTGTGCAGCCCACGACAACAGTCGTCGGATGCACAGCACCGAGCACGCGCGTGCGTCGAGACATGCCAGGCCACCCAGCATGTCTCAACCACTCCACCCAGGGTTCAGACGCCGATCATCCCCGTGACCGGCGTCGTGGGCCCACTCTCGCGCTGTGCTCTCTGCTAGGCCAGAGGGGCACGCAGAGAGCGTCTCGTCGAAGGGGCCGCCTTCCGCACGGCGACCCAAATGGAGGGCAGAGCCCTGTCGTCGCAGAGGGAGAGCATCGATCCCTCTACTTACAAGGGGGAAGCTCGATCCCTCTGCGACCCACCACAACGCGACCCAGCGCGCCCCTGTCGGGTTGCCGAGGATAGGGAGGCGAGCAACGACAACACTCAGCTCCTCCTCTTCCTCGGCAACCCTGGTCCGGCCGCAGTGGGCCACAGCCGGACCGCCGCAACTGCCCGGTAGCAAGTCGTGCAGTTGCGGCTCACCTCGGGGTCCTTCTTCGCTTCGGCCCTGTCATGTCAAGGCCTACTAAGCCCCCCCGGTACGACAAATCGAGGACCCCGGCGGGGGGGTACGCGTAGGTACCTACGGAACATCGTTTAAGTAATTCTTCATGTGGTTATTACACTTAATTATGAAGATTTTGTGAAACTAGTATTGTGGCCAAATTTTCTTAAAAAATATCGGTGTTAAAATAGATTAAAGCAAGCAAAGCAAGCTAATTTCCGTTATTTTTTCGGGCGCTTTAAAGCATCTCGTGGAAGTTATTAACCTATTACTGACGAAAAGTGTCTGGCAATGTTGAATATTGATGTACAATAGTATTCTACACAAGATACACGAAAATCAGCGATCAGTATTTAAGTTAAGTAAGAAATATCCTATCCTAACTTTCTCACCTGGTACTAGTTAGTACCCGTACATGTATATTACTTAGGTATAAATACTACCCTTCACCACACATTTCATTCATCAGAAAATTGGCGGCATTGGCATCATCTGACGGCCCTGGGAACTTGGACTGTAAGTTTTAAAATTACGTTGTGGTTATCAGTACATTTTTTTTTATTTTGCAAATATATCATTGGTTCCAATATTTTAAATGGCATTATCGTAATTAGGCGCCACAGCATGCCACAGGGAAATATCAATTTCATCATCTTCTTAGTTATGTTCCATGTTTAATGGGGTTCGCTTATACAATGAAACAGGATTTTACAAGTCTGCTTCTATAGTCTTGGTCTACATTGCAGCGACTGTCGTTTTTGACGTCAATGCGTTTCGCATCGTCACCATTTTCGTAGGGACAGGGTAGTTTGTGGGGGTCCCAGGTTCTGGGAGGTGTAGGTGTCTGGGAGGTCCCAGGTTCTGGGTTCTGGGTGGTAAACCTACTCTCAGGCCGAACGTGGTGAGTGGCCAGGGTATACACTCTTAGCCCCGATGTAACCCTAATCGCTTAGTAGAGGTGTCATGGGTACCTATAGCTTTTTTGTTCTTCAACCCTCTTCACCGATTATAAATGGAATTTAGAAAATATATATTGAATATTATTATAAATGAGTGACTTAACATGTTCCTTTACATAAATTTTATTTTATTTATATATTTATATTATAAACAAATTATTTTATCTTGCAGTTATCTGTGCATGGTACTTGCAATTACTCGGAATTATTTAGGTTTCTAATCAAGTAAGATCTATACATACTTACTTATATTAGTATCTATTTTCTTATCATATAAACTTTTCATTTGCGCTTTATAATGACTATATCCTGACTATTTCCTGTGCTAGCTAGCTGAATCAGTGGGTGTCTCGTGTGAAGTGTAAGCATCTTGTTTTATTGCATTTCTTGTTAACTCTCTTAACACAACACCTCAGTGATTCTCATTACAACATCATTGTTCAACAAATCAATAATACTAGGGGTGGCACATTGATGCAGTTTTATATTCTATTGGCTTTTATATTCTATTGGATTCTATCACTCAGCGATAAATTACAAAAAAATATCGGTATTTTGATTATTCTACAAAAAAATATATTCGTGAACTCACAACGCAATACTGGTAATAGTAAACAATCTTGGAAATATTTTAACTAAACTAAGGTAAAATAAGTATAAGTAGAGGTCTTATCGACGGAGCATAATATTATTTACCGAATTGCACCTTCACATGGCTTTCATCTGTTTGAACAAATGGCAGGTAATTTTTAATGTTTAATTATTTTTTGTTTCATGATGATCTATTCTTTTAGAGTCTTACTCGAAAAGATTGTACCAACTGTTTCCCTTGTGTAGAATGTCGTAAAAGGTGACTAATAGTATTGGGTATGTGATTATGTAGATACTACTTGTAACTACTAGCTGAACCACATTAAACATTTTACATTTCAAATAGTTTATCGTTCCTTGGACAGTCTACACGTTCGGGGTAGGCAGACGTAATATTTCTCTATGTATCAATGTAAATTGTTCAATGTTGTTAAACAGGCGCAACAAAATTTATTAAAACGGGCGAGAAGAAAAAATATTCCTGTGTTAAAAGTGTTTTTTTTGATTTACTAGAAACAAGACTAACGGGACTAAAGGCGATATGCATTATGTAGTACACGAGTAGTTTCGTTTGGTCACAAGCGGACCTTTTTGAATTAGCCCAGGGGTTTAGCCGGTATACCTACTTCATGCACTGACAAAAGGACAGTGAATAATGGTCTTTTTGAGGGTCACATACATTGCTCCATCTAAAAACAAAGAAAAAAGTTTTGCAGACATCCCTGCTCGTTCTGCCGTGATGTTTACTAGTATTGTCTCATAACGAGTGCTATTCATCACAAGAGTGTTTTCAAAGGTTGAGGAAGCAGTCTTCTATGGTAATCTGTATATTGTAAACGGCGCTGATGGCCAGCCAATATCCTGTTGTGTTAATCCTAGTATTGTTACTGGAGGTATCGGCGGCGTTCAACTTGACGTTTTCGTTTCCCATGTTCTGTAGTTTTGGCTTCGATACGTGTATCTTCAAGTGTCACTTTAGTTTTAACACGAGCTAACTTTGCTAGAAATTGTTGGTATGTGTTGATAATTTTAAATAGGATAGCAATAATAGTGTTTAATTTGTAGTGTTGTAGACTGTAGTTATAAAATGTTATTGAAAATGTGTTATTAAGTTCTATTTATGTTTAAAATTGGTTTTGATCAATTTAGGTAAGTATAAGAAGTTTCATGAAACTCCTCTATGAAAATTTTATGCTTTATGAACATCTAATCGACAACAGTTATAGAATACATAAGTGAATCTGGTAGCCTATTATATGAATCAGACTGCTAAATTAAACAAAACCAATTTTAAACATAAATATAACTTACCTAATAACACATTTTCAATAACATTTTATAACTACAGTATATGTCTCAGTATTTAGACAGAGAAGTAGCGCAATGATAATATTAATGTCTATTAATGTAATATTGTGTAAAAATAATATGGTATCCCCTCTTTTTTTGAATAGTTTTGACATTCCAGTATTACGTACTTACCTAATACTATCTCGTACTTAAAATTTATATCTCTCCATATCCATATAATAGATATGTATACCTACCATAGAATATATGTAATAATGTAGGTACAACAGGATAAATCAAAGTTTGATTTCGACCTTATTTCTAGACTATAAATAAACAATACCAGGGTATACCTTTCGTCGAACTGTTTTTTATTCTAGAAATCCCAAACAAGCGATTTGATAGCACGCAGCCCTCACTCCGGAATGAAGACCTTAGACGACATGCATGGTGACGAACAGTACCAGGATATGCTGCAGGAGATGATGCGCATCGCCCACGAGTCCAAGGAGCAATCGGATGAGGAAGACACGCGGTTGAGGAGAATAGTCGGGGAGGATAATTACGAAATATTCAAAGGAGGTTCGTGGTGGAAGCATATTGATACTTTAATACACAAACGGCTGCCTTTTTATCATGGATGGACACATAGGCGGGAGACCAGGGCTCTGCGATCGTTTACCCACCAATGGCTGATATCTGAGCAACCAAAAAGCAAGGGAAGAGATTGAGGTTGGTTGACTTTTCTAAGAATTTCAAGACAACATTTTTAGTACAAATAGTTTAAGTACTAGTACTTTTTTTGTTTTTTTTTTATTCGAGGTCCTTCGTATAGTTTTAAACTGTACCTAAGCATATTTTAGGCAGTGTTATGTTTTGTTTGTATGATGAGCCTAGTAACTTAATTAGGAATGCTATTGAGCGTTCCCAAGTTCTTTCAAATTGATAGTGCGAGGTCCGGTATAAGAAAGATGTATACCTATTTTTATCTTAATTTATTAATCTTAATAATATTGTCAAGACGAAAGTTTGTAAGTTTGGATGTTTGTTGCTCTTTCACGGCCAAACGGCTAAACCGATTTGGATGAAAGTTAAAATATTGATAGCTTATACCTTGGATTTGGACATAGGCTACATTTTATCCCGAAATATTTTAAATTCAAAGTTTTTACGGTTTATTATATTTTCGAACTTCACGCGGGTGAAGCCGCGGGCAACAGCTAGTATAAAATAATAAGGAATAAACATTTTAATATATACTAACTAGCTTAGGTTTTCTACAATATTGATCAACCGTTCTCTTGGATACAAAAGCAAACTGTTTCGATAAATCTATTAAAATATACTCTCTTATCAAAGTAAAAATTCATGATGCGTCATCATGAAAATAAAAGGTAGTAAGTAGGTCATCAAGGTCATCATTGATGACCTTTGTTTTTATTTAGGTTTCAAAATGAATCAGATACAATGTAGAAAGCTCTGCAATAGAGGACACCGTTTGATAAGTTAATCACACTTACTTACATTATGTATAGGGATGATGACTTCATTAAAAAACTATAATTCCATTTAGTCCGTCAGTTAGAATATACACAAATACTAGACACATATTTTTCGCTTTACCAAATGAACATAAATCACAAAGATAAAGAACATCAAAGTTTTGGAGTGGGGGCTTGCGACGTCACTATTTTGTAGAAATTGTACGAAAGCGTGACGTCACGCGCAACTTAAATGCATTGTATCTTCGTCAATGTTAGTTTGACAAATAAATAAAAAAATACGTGTTCAATATTTTTTTATAATCTAACTGACGGACTAAACAGAATTTTTTAGTCATCTAGCCTATTGTACATATTATATCTATATATTATTGTATACATTAATAAGATAAATCTTAAATTGTTATTTGCGAATCTGTATTTTCGGAGTGTAGGCAAGTATAGATTATTATTTAGCATATACGTATACAAGTACTGGTACATTTACGATTCTGCCTACCTCTTCAGGAATTTCGGGCATGATGTTATGTAGGTATGTATGTATGTATGTATGTGTTAGTAATAGGATTCATGAACACATGCTTCTGACGAAACCATTTACTCACAATACAATAGATAGAACAATAGTAAGGCTCACAATGTTTAGTAAATCATAGTACCTAATTTTAAACAATGTAGGCAACTTTCTACATAGTTTTCAAGTCTAGAAAGTTCAAATTAACATTAAATCATATATATTTTGAGATCATCAAAAATACTTATGCAGTTTGAGACGATCTCTTCGAAAGATATTCAATATAGAGTCTCAGTACATTTTTAACTTAGGTTCAGCTCTTAAAGTATCTTAAAATTGCGCCTGGAGCAGAGAAACGGAATAAGTAGAACGCGCCGAAAGAGGAATAGTTTAGATTCTATTTCTTCTATTCTACCGGTCGTGAGTAGTCGCCGTGCACATTTTGAAGAAGTCAGTTATTATATCCGTAAATTGAGTTGGCGTAATTTCACGACATAGTTGTACTGTCTATGGAATCGACATAAGGGTGCCAGCGTGAGGGTAGAAAACGCTTATCAAAAGGCTTATGTCTAAAGGGACCCCAAAGCGTGGGGTCCGTAGCATTTGATACTCCTAATGGCTAATCCTGTATTGATTATATAATTTTACGAATGCCAGGTGTGGGCCGCCGTCGCGGTGGCGGTCACTTGCCTTCGTCGGCAGCAGGGCGGCGGCGCGCGCGCTCCCAGGCGCTGCGCCGCGAGAAACTGAATAGCCAGAGCCTGCGAAGCCACCTCACGCACATCCGTCGTGTGCAGGACACGCACGAACACACAGCTTACATGTGACTGGGTTTGAGATAGTTAACTAACTTTACATCAGGGGCCCTTCAAGTCTCGGCCATTACCGTCTTTGCGGGAGCAGGGAGTCCCACACACCACCCTGCCCCCCGGGTGGGGTGAAGGTACGTAACGCATTTCCCTGCGTCAAAAAAGTAAGGGGCCCTTTAAGTATTACAACGTAGACCGATTTTTTGTATTTTTATAGATTCCCTCACCATATCTGTACCTACAAAAGCGAAGGTCTTCTTCTGAAATCCTCTTTATATACTTACAATATTAGATATTAAGTAGAATATTTTTAAATGCCTCAAACATTGCTTAAGCATTTTTTTTATCAAGTGAAAGACGGTTTATTAGGTTATTATCTGTGGGTTAAGTATACATGTTAAGTTGAACTAGAAATTAGACATTCAGTTGTGCCTTCAGAAAATGCATTTATCTGCTCAAAAAGAGTACGCCAGTTGATTTCTAGACATTTTCTAGATATACCTAGACTTTATTGTAATGTAGCGGTTTTATTAGCTTTTTGATCATTCTTCCTTAAATAAAATAAAAATCGTTTGGGTTACAACGCAGATTTAATTAATATTGATCTCATTTAAGCAAATATCTGTTATTTATAATGAAGAATATGATTTCCAAATATTTACTTGTACATATCCAAATCTTATTTAAGTAATATTATTTAAATAATAATGTACTTAAGTAAATAATTTAAGCAATATTTTGTTCAATACACACATGTTACCATTACTGAGTATTTTTATTTCATAATATTACTCACTCAAAAAACATATATTTGAGACTAATTTGCATTTCGATTTTGATAGAATTTGATAAAGTAAAAAAAATCTTAAATCTAAATTATGATATATGGCACTTGTCTGTACGCGAAAATCATAACGGGTAGTCATTTTATCACCGGCTATCAGCCTACATCTGGCTGGTTGAAAATATCTCTTACTACTCGTATAAAAAAAATGATGGCATAATTTGCCATTTCAAATGAGAGCGGGGACGAAACATCGAAATATGTTCTTTCAACGGACCAACTTAATATCAGTTCTGAGTAGGGTTGCCATTTCTAACATTTGGTAACCAGGACAAAACGCGTGAAACCCCCGGATTTTAGAGCCCAGGCCCCGGACATCACAGTGTTATAAAATAGTTGAAAATAATGGTGAATTTAGCGAGTCGGTTCGTCAGTTGATCGCGACGTGCGGGCACAGTGCATGTGTCGTGGACAGCCTATGACTTTAAATTTTTAAACCTGGACTACAAATGAAACCCCGCCCGGACGCTCCCCGGATGCCCTCTAAACTAGGACAAATCCGGGGAAATCCGGACGGATGGCAACCCTAGTTCTGAGGATACAATATATTTAGCACCATTAATCGCTTTGGTGTTTATCTCCATGGTTGTATATTATGTTCTCTATTTCAATGTAACGGTTCACATCTTCTTCTTCTACTTCGACAAACGGATTGACGTCTCTCATATACAACCTTCCCCAAATACCAAAAGAGACTAATTCCTTCTGTGATTCAGTTAATTTCAAATTGAGACGTAGTTTGCTATTTTTCTCTTCACTTAAATCATTATTAACGCATTCGTCATTTTGTACAAAGTCTATTATTTGCGAATATTTGGTGAAGGTGAAGTTTTGAGGGCGTAGGGGGAACTTGTTGTTCCGCAACGAAGTGGGGTAGTAGACCATATTGTCACAGTCGAGTGACGAGTTGTGCTGGTACTTGTATGTCATCATATCTATTGACAACTCGTGGAACTCCGTGAACATTTCATCGTGTTTAAACCTGAAAGGATAAAATAGGCTATTTTTATTTAGTTCATACATACATAATATATCTTATTGACTTAACATTGACAACACGGCATAAAAATTAACTAGATATGAAAGATTATATTAAGGTGAAGTAGCGCGCTGGAAAAAAAAGAAATCATGGCTCCGAAACATCAAGGCGCGGACCGGTATTGCTAGCGAGGAACAGCTGTTTCGCCTGGCCAGAGATAGAAGGAGATGTGCAGACCTGGTGTCCAACCCTTAGTAGTGAAGAGGCACCGTAAGAATAATAAGAAGATAATAATTTTTGATAATGTTCCTTTTTGGTTTAATTCTGTAGTCTACGAAGGTGAAGTGGTCTACCCACTGCTGGTAAAAATACTCCTAAGTCTATCTATTTACCTATATGGGCAGCTAGTAGCTGTGTCATCTTTGCAGGCCACTATTCCGCAGTAGGCAACTCCCATTCTGCGCTTGGCGTATGTGTTGATTCCATCTTTAACAAACGCGCGATACTTGGGTACCTGAAGAAGAATTAAGTTGTATTAATCAGCGGCGCACTAAGCCTGTTTTAGGTGGCGGACTAAGTCCTGTCCTGTTTTAGGCCTGGGGCGCTCCACTGTTTCATTTAGGATGTTGAGTACTTGGAAATAATATGAGGCCCCCAGGTCCAGGGCGCACCGCCCCTTTCGCCCCCGGTTAGTGCGCCACTGTGATTAATATATAGACTGATAAAATAAGACGATAAAGGGGATGATACCATAAAATTATGTAACCTCAAAGTCACTGAGGCATTTAAAATAAAATATAGCAACAGTACTAGCCGCAGTATAGTGTAGTCATATACCATAGTCCTTCTAAGTAAACAAAATGGGAAGACGTAATATATAAGCGGAGCTTTACCACTGAGTAACAACTGTTTGTACATTTTTCAATAATTAGGTAATAATTTTTTTTTTGCACAAATGTTGTTTTTTTTTATATATTCTTGAAAAAACCATTAATATATAACTTTTATTTACCGTTGAAGCACCTTCAGGAGCATCCACCTTGGTGTTGACCCTAAATCTGCAGCTGACACCATTTTTGGACAGCGTGAACTCCTGGAAGCCTGGCTCTAAGGCCCTGGAGACTACTTCAGCTAGCGTGTGGTCGTGGTTAATCACCATGTGGTCTGCCTTAGTAGGGTCATCATACATTGGGCCTGGGTATTTGTATGTAGCCTGAAAAAACAAGTTTAGGTAGGTACTTCATTTTCTGGTAACGAAAGAAGGGCCTAATGGCATTCACTCATATTAGAAACTTGATGCGAATTGATATACGTAAGTCATTTTATGTCAAATTGTTATATCTTTGAACATTATTTTCTTACATTATCTTCTTCTCTTAAACATTCCCTCCATGGACTCTAAGACTGATGCTTCGTCAGACTCTATAGCTAGTAGTAGGCTATCAGTTGCCGCCTTAAATTTCTTGTTGGACATTGGTACATCAAACCGCAGCTTAAGACTTAAACGCATTGTTATAGCGTTTATTTTGAAACATTACAGTAGGTATAAGTTTCAGCGAACGCTGCCAAAGACGCCACCTATTCACGATTGACGCACTTATATAAACGAGCTGTGATAATAATAGATAATTGCGGTATGTCAAGTTTGCAAGAAGCATTATTTAATGCACAATTTGTTTACGTTGCAACTCTGTCTCTGTAGCATACTCGTACATTCAATATATTTTGTGCTACAAATATTCTATTGATATACCTACCTACTATTATTTATTATGCAAGTATGAGGTAAGAACGCGAGACCGATTTCACTTCATTTATGCAACAAGATAATTGATTTCAGAAGTTATTATGTGTTCTGTATTTATGAATAGGTAATTTCAGATATTTCCAATCGTTATACATAAGTAGGTAGTGATACTTAAAGTTATAACTTTAAATATTGTCAGGAATTACTTTGGAACAGTAAGTAATTCAGAACAAAGGCTTCAGAAAATGTAAAATACTTACATGTCCAGGGGTTTTGGGGACCTTGGTAACAAGCAGGTGGCTCGAGCTGGTTCCAGGCATAATGCTAATCAAAGCACCCGCACTACCGGAGTAAATACCGGATCCTGAAAACATTAAAAGACTTTAGAGTATCTGACTTATTAGTGATTTATTTCAAGCATGACTTTGGTTTAAGAAACCTAATATAAATTCATGCCAACTCTGTGGCGAGGCGGGTTAGGCAGAAAGACCGATCGTGCCATATGAAACGGCTCTTACACATAAATTGTGCTGCAATCATCACTTTCTGTTAATATAACAAAGGACCAATTTGATCGTGGCAAGTGAGACGGAACCATCTGTAGTTTTTTGTTACATATTCGCGTGGACCCTTAGGTACCTACAAACAGCTGGTCTCTAGATAAACTATCAACTTGTTCCCAGAGATTTTAATTGTCATCCAGCGTGCTATATCATAAAACGAGTTTTTTTAAAGCATTAGTTATTTATAAAACAAGGAACACTTGCCTGCACTTCCCACTTTCAGATTGTTGGCGTTGGCAGCGATCAAATTGACGTTCATTGTGTACGCGTATTCTTCTTGGGTCTGGACAGCTGGGGATAGATAAATATGTTAATAAATAATCAGACCAAAAGTAACCACACCTGAGGAAAGTTTAAATTCAGTATCATTACTCACCATAACTAGGCATATAACATAACACGAGAATAGTTAATTAACAATGTAAAATTTCAAATACGTATGTAACGAATCCTTGGTGTCAGTTTGGAGAATTAATTAATGTATTTATTTAATATACAAATTGGCTTAACGCACGTAATACCGTACCATTTGCCATTCGTTTTGTTATATCTTATACAATCTAATGTATTAAATCGTATTCAGTACTTAAATTATGAGCGTATAAAAAAAAAGTGAATACCAACCTTCATTGTGTAGGCGGCGAGCTAGCCACCTGACAATACTTTTTCATAATTTTCCATCTAATCCAAACCAATTTAATTTTTGGCCTAAAGAGGTAAAAGGTTCTTCCTGCTCCTTGGCCTTAGCCTACCCTTTGGGGGATTACAGGATTTACAGGCGTGATGATATGTGTTTATTTAATAAACGGTACCCACTTATGCTACTCACCCGTTAAAAACGGCATCTCTGAGAACCACATGGTGCTATATAAAATGTCTGTCAACTTGTGCTTCTGGACGATCTGCGTGGCCGGTACCTGGAACATGATGTCGAAGCAGATGAAGTGGCCGAAGGTGACCCCGAAGTCGGTGGTGAAGAGGCCGAGATCTGGCCGCAGGGCCGGGTGGCGCGTGTACTCGCCGAATAGGTTGATCTTCCTGTACCTGTGGATAAATATAACTTGGTTTAAAAAAATCTCACGTTGGTCTGGGATTTAATGTAATAAACATACTCGTACTTTGCTAAGTTAATTGTCTTACATGTCGTAAAAGGCGTTAAGTAGTAGGTACTTGGTATTGTGAGCAAGCCACTTGTCACTACTTTTTCTCAATATTCCATCCTATTTTATTAACCGACTTTAAAAAAAAAGAAGGAGGTTCTCAATTTGACCGTTTTTTTTTTGTATGTATGTTACTCGATATTTCTGAGAATTGTTACCGATATTCAAAATTTTTTTTGGCTTAAAGTGGTTTAATGCACCTTTGAGGTTGCGGACGTGACGATTCGTATATCAAAATATAAATGGCTCGTCTAGGAAAATAATAACTTATATGTAAATATGACCAGTAGTAGACGAGTACCTATAGGCTGATTCTGATGATAACCGACCTGTCTATAACGGCGCCTGTCCTGTCGAACACCACGTTGGTGTTGAACAGATAGGTTTTCTCGTCAGGGCAGTATTCACCGGGTGCGGCAGTGCAGTCCATCAGTTCTTGCAGGTTCACTAACACGTAGATCGCGTGCTGTCTCGCTGCTGCTGACAGGGACACCAGGATCTAAAATGTTTTTTTGAAACGGGTTAACGGTTTTTTTATGTTCTTTAACTTTATGTTGTACTGGGATTTGAAAATAATGCACCAACTATGTTTCTATCAAATAGTAAAAGGCGACTATTGGCGACAGATCGCGTGCTGCCTGACCGCTGCCGACAGGAATATCAGGGTCCAGATCCTGGCACTGTTGTGGTCCAATAAAGCACTCTGGAGTGGTCAACTGTGTATTATGTTTTTCTTAAAAACAATACACCATTTATATATTCCCTTGCCCAAATATTACTCGAAGTCTCGCGTATTTAAAGATAAGAATTAGGAGAAGATATTAGAATATTATTGTTGATAATATTTCCGAATGATCAGTAGCTTGTTATATCTATGTTTGTTTTAATATACCTCGTCATATAATTCCGGGTGCAACGCTGGCACGGGATGCTCCTTCAGGAGGCCGTGAATGGGAACCGTCACTTGATTGCCTCTAGTCAGGGTCATTTCTGGGAACACGAGAACATCTGCATTCTGGAAAAGAAACATGGTCAAATCAGAGCAGTACTTGTACCTTATCTATCTACTAAAATTATTCAACACCTACATATGTATACTATCTATACTTATAATAAATCTGTAGAGAGGTCAATTCTGTACATGAAATATAATAATAAATATCCGACGACATTACATACATTGATCTGACTCCGAGGTAAGTAGCTTAAGCACTTGTGTTACGGATATCAGAATCAACAGTGGTATAACAAATATATACTTAAATATTGGATATTGACACCCAGACACAGAACAAACACAAGTATTCATCATACGAATATTTATCCTGGGTGGGGATCGAACCCACAACTCTTGGCGCATGGGGCAGGGTCACTACCAAATGCGCCATCGAGCTTGTCAATATATTTTCAAAATAACTATCAGGGGGTGATTAGTGATCGATACTGATGCCAAAAATGCAATCAGTAAATTTTTTGTCTGTCTGTCTGTATGTTCCATATAGAAACAAAAACTACTCGACGGATTTTAACGAAACTTGGTACAATTATTCTTCATACTCCTGGACAGGTTATAGTATACTTTTCATCACGCTACAATCAATAGGAGCAGAGTAATGAAGGGAAATGTTAGGAAAACGGAAGAAGTTACTAAATTTTTTAAGCTTCCGTCGCGTGTGCAGCCTTAATGGTTAAAGTTACATAGAAATAAAGTATGACGGAAATAGTCTTTGAAAAAAAAAGTGACATCTATACTAATATTATAAAGAGGTAAGATTTGATTGTTTGTTTGTTTGTATTGATTAGGCTCCGTAACTACTGGACCGATTTGAATAATTCTTTCACCATTGGAAAGCTACTTTATCAGCAAGTAACATAGGTTATATTTTATTCCCGTATTCCCACGGGAACTGGAATTACGCGGATGAACCGCGGGGCGCTGCTATTGTTGATAAATCACTTGTTACTGTACTCCCAAACAGACAATAAACTATCGTATCGCTGTCTACTTACATTTAAAGTATGATTTTAATAGTTCTTCATCGCCTGCTAGGCATTATGAGAATATTCATTAGGAGAGCTTAATAAACGGCACAAGGCCATCTCTTTGGCCTTGCTTTTCCAATCCACGTCTGAATATTATTACATATATGTATATTCAATTGTATGTAATTGGATATGCGTTTGTATATTCAGTCTTTTATCATCAGTATAATATAGCAGTATTGTAAAATATACTAATAGAACACTACCATACTTTTACTTGGATAAATAAAAATTTACGACGCAGTTGGCTAAGACTAGCCTTCTTGTTTCAGCCAACTAGCTGGCTAGCGGGCCAACCAACCTAAGGTGCTTCCAAGTAAGTTTTTAAATAAATAATAAAATAAATAAATATCAGACTACATCACATACATTGATCTGACTCCGAGGTAAGTAGCTTAAGGACTTGTGTTACGGATATCAGAAACAACAGTGGTATTACAAATATATACTTAAATATTGTATATTAACACCCAGACACAGAACAAACACAAGTTTTCATCATACGAATATTTGTCCTGGGTGGGAATCGAACCCACAACTCTTGGCGCATGGGGCAGGGTCACTACCGAATGCGCAATCGAGCTTGTCGAAGTAAGTATGTAATAAAAAAAATATTTGCAACCAACAGTCACACAAAAATACATATGAGTTGGTAAATGGAAAGTACATATAATTTAATGATGAAATACAAAATGATTTGATGAAAAATGACTTCCACATGGGCTTCCAAAGGGGCTACTCCTTGGAAGCCCCTTATGAAACACCTCAGGTTAATTAAAAATAATACACTTTATCCCTTACTTGTTCGGCAGCCTGTCGTATGTAGTCGACGTAGGTGCGGAGGTTCTGGGAGGTGTTTCTCGTGAACTGGTACTCCAGCACGGCTGCCACGTAGTGGTCATCTTGAGGCGTGGCTTTCTGTGAAAGAGTTTACGTTTTTCATTGTATTATCTTCAGATGGCGTATCGCCTATAGAAGATCTTAGAAGGTTAAAGGTTTTACATTCCTCCGTAATGCGCTTTGTCTCGTGCTGTGTCGGCCTTAGACTAAATATAACGGTAAGGCCTTGATTTAACAACTTTGTTTTTTTTAACGCGGCTGCCCATCTGACCTACGTAAACCTTAGCTAGGGGCACGGACGAGAAAAAAAAAGAAGGACTCCACCCCCGTAACTTGACGATGTGGATCACTAATGTCGTCGTCGTAGTCTATGTGTGCTGTAAGTGAAATTTCATGTGGAGCATCGGAAAGGCACAAAGTATAGTTAGAGGGGTGGAGTCCTTCTTTTTTTTCTCGTCCGTGGCTGGGGATCCCGAACAATTGGATCATGTTTATTACACTTGCATTGTTTTCCACGATTTTTTCCCTCACTGCCGATTAAATGTAACTAAATCGTGGGCCCCATGTTGGTCTGGGACTTAAAAAGAATGTGCTAACTGTGTTTCTTGCCTAGCATGTCGTAAAAGGCGACTAATGGTATATGGGGTTTGGGGTATGTGATTGTGTAGGCGACGAGCTAGCCACTTGTCACAAATTTTTTACAATTTTCCATCTGAACCAACCCAGTTTTATTTTTGGCTAAATGTGGTTAAAGGGGCCTGCTGTCCCTTTGACTCTGCCTACCCCTTCGGGGATTATGGGCGTAATGTAACGTATGTTACGTAGTTTCGACCTTATGAAGTGCGTGTTTAATAGAATTAGGCTTCTATACATATAATTATTTATTATTTTTAACAATATTTTACTAAATCGACATATCTTGGACTTGTTGATGCCAAAAGTAGGAATAACACTACTAGTAGATAGAGTGATACAATCATATTATGCTCTGTAAATATTAAACAATTGTATGTCATCTCATAATTTTATGTATATATATGTAACTTGTAAGTATTAGGAGATGTTAACCAAAAGACACCCTCTTGCTGACAGGTTTAGGTATGACAATGGGTGCAATCTAGCACAAGCATCTAATACCAAGTTGTAACCGTAAAAGATGGAGCGTTGTGAAATAAAAATTTTGGATATCTAGCGATTTCGTCGAAGGTTTAAGTGTCCCATGTCTGGGACTTTAAAATATTATGCCAACTGTAATAAAAAAAATATCAGACTACATCTCATACATAGATCTGACTCCGAGCTAAGTAGCTTAAGCACTAGTGTTACGGATATCAGAATCAACAGTGGTATTACAAATATATATGTACTTAAATTATTACCACCCCACCCAGTCACAGAACTAACACAAGTATTCATCACACAAATGTTTGTCCTGGGTGAAACCCACAACTCTTGGCTCATGGGCAGGGTCACTACCGAATAAGCCTTGAGCTTGTCAACTGTGTTCCTTGTCTAGCATGTCGTAAAAGGCGACGAATGGTTTATCGAGTTATGGGTATGTAATTGTGTAGGCGACAAGCTAGCCACTTGTCGCTACCTTTAAAAAAATTGTTCATCTAACCCAGTTTTGTTTGTAACTGAAAATTTTAAGGGTGCTAGCTGCCCCTTTGACTCTGCCTACTCTTTTCGGAATTAGAGGTGTGCCGTATGTGTAATGTATGTACCTATATTGTTTAAGTTCTTCAATCGAACAATAAGTTAAGTTTTTTATAGACCATGCTACCGAGACCTTCCGAGTTGTAGATTTATTTGCAACTAGCTGTCCCGGCGAACTTCGTATCGCCCAGTAAATGAAAATTGACATTGATTTGTCGATTGACATTTAACATTGACAGATACGAATCCCACCGTTTTATATGAGAAAATACTTTTGCTTTTATTTTGTTTTATCGTCAATTTTTCAATGTTTTTAATAGTTATTCTGTTATTCTGGACGAAGACAAATCCAACAAATCAAAAACAACGTAAATCGATTCAGCCGTTCTCGACTTATAAGTGGTGTAACAAACACGACTTTGTTTTATTTATATAGATTTGTGGGTGATCGTGAGATATTAATAAAATAATCGTTTTAACATTTTAGATAAGAAGGTAGGTACAAATTTATGAGTAAATCTAACAGTTAATTTTGTTTTTCCTCTTATCATATAATGGAAATTATTTATTACCTACATTTTAAAAATCATATAACATAAATGCAATTAAATTATCTTATCTAAAAATTAATTAATCATCATCAAGCCCCTTTTACGACGTTCAGCCAAAAATAAAACTGGGCTAACCCACCTACTTAGTTTGGAAAATTGTGAAAAAGTAGTGACAAGTGGCTAGCTCGTCGCCTACATAATCACATACCCAAAACCTGTTAGGTATACCAGTGTTTTTCAATCTGTGGGTCGCGACCCCCAAAGGGGTTGCGAAGCCTTGCGCGGGGGGTTGCCGGAAAAAGGCAAATTTCTACACACTTTTGAGTTTTTTTTCTGTCTATGGCCCAGGGGAACGCGAAAAAATTTCAACCTATAAAAGGGTTGCGTATTCAAAAAGATTGAATAACAATGCGATATACCATTAGTCGCATTTTACGACGTGCTAGCAAGGAACACAGTTAGCGCATTCTTTTGAAGTCCCAGATCAACATGGGAAATTGGTTATTAAATAATTATTTTATTAATTTAAATAATAATGTTTAAAATAATTTAAATAATAATTATATAATATTACTTAAATAATTATATAATATTACTTAAACTAGAATCATTTAAAATAATTGAAACTTAAAGTTTATATCAATTAATTGAATAAATTAAATTTATTTTAGTTTTATTATACCTTATAAAATACCTTAATTAATACCATAATCTGCTTTTCTATTTTATTCAAGAACTAGGATTATTATCAATAATCTAGTCTAGATAGGTAATTTCCAACAAAATCAATTCTTTTAAATTACGGTGGTTAATTTATTAATGCCCTTGCTTGCATACGCCCATGCACACCTTTATGTAGGTATATACGTATGTAACTAGTTACCATTAAGTAAGGCCAATCACATCACATTATAATGCATTCATAAATTTAAAATTTATTAACCCCACGGCTTTATTTTCCTCATCACGACGGACTTTGTACTAACTTAACATGCACCTATCTCTTTCTTTGACCTTAATCTTTCCCGGTATCAGCTGCGTATCATTCGAATATACAAACAAAAGAAGATGCTTCATGTTTATATAACGGTATGTATGAGTATTGATCACATACCAAATTGCCTGTTTCTAGGACTATTTCAAACTGGAGCGATGATAGTTGCTAGGGTGAAAGCGCTTATTTTTACGCGATGATGTGCGCGACTTTTAAGCGATTTAAATAACTCACCTGATCGGATACACTCGTTAAACAAAGATATAAACACAGAACTAACACATGTTTCATTTTGTCGGACAAATGACGTCATACAAGTAGTAATATTTGGCGCAACGAATATTTTGTATACAAAGCAAATCAGAGACACGTTACGCTTTGCGAATCGACCGGAGCGAGCAAGCACAAGAGCGCTACTACTGAGTACTGGCGATCCCTCGGATGTTTGTTTTCGCCTAGATTAGGGTTGACACCCGTTCGGTTTCTCAGGACATGTGCTACAGTGCTACGTTTTCTAAAGTTCTGGGCAGTTTTTATGCAGAGCCCTAAATTGTTAAAGGGCCTTGAATTTTAGTTTTTTTTTTAAACAAAGATGTAACGTGTACATCCTTAGTGGCATATTGTTTATTTCTCTATACATTGTTGCATCAGGCGTACAGAGATAATCAGCTTACAAGGGGGGTAGGAATGAGGGACAAATGGGAATATATATTTTTTACCCATTATTATATTTACTCTATTACCGCGTCTTCTTTTTAAAGCGCATTGTCCTGTTATTTCTAACAGCAAATCTAAGTTATTGGAAACTATAGTTGGCAACCCTATCATGCAACATACAATACAAACGTATCTATAATATCTGTCGACAACTTAATTCGCCATGTGTTTACCGATGATAGAGATGCATTATGTAATTTACTTTGTCGGTATTTATTGATTCGCAGCAAACAATGTAAATTGGATTGGTATGTTTACAAGTCTGTGTGAATGACCTTGTAAGTGCGGCTCTGCGGAAAATCACAACCGAGGGGAAGCCCTTTGCGATGAATCATATACATAAATTAAGTACCATTATGACTACAGTTAACCGACATTAATAAATAAATATTTTATAGAAAATATGTATGTATGTATGGTGAATTTTACTGGCTCGATAGCATTCTGTAGTAGTCCTGTCCTATGCGCCAAGAGTTGTGGGTTTGATTCCCATTCAGGACAAACATTCGTGTGATGAATGTGTTAGTTCTGTGCCTGGGTGTTAATATCTAATATATTTAAGTATATATGTATATTTGTAATACTTCAATTGAATCTGATATCCGTTGCACAAGTGTTTCAGCTACTACGTACCCTGGAGTCAGGTAACTCGTGTTCCAAGGTACATGCTGGTCTATTTCCTCTTGCCCTTCTCCCAGTTCATCTGGGGTCGGCGCAGCATGTCTTCCTTTTCCATCCGTCCCGGTCAGCTGTCATCAAGCTATCCACTCCCATTTCTCTCATATCATCTTTCACACAATCCATCCATCTCTTATTTGGCCTTCCTCTTCCTCTCCATCCACTAACATTCATACTCATCACTCTCTTTGTCACATGTTCTTCCTCTCTTCTCATCACATGCCCATACCAAGATAAACGGTTTCCTCTCATCTTATCTACCATTACTATTTACTATAAATAATATTGTATTCCCCCCCCACAGGACAAAAAGCTGCGTACGCCCATGGTGGTTATCAATTTATTGTTTATTCGTTCATTGATATCCTACAATTCTTTTGTTATGATGTTTTTATCTAAATATTTAAATACCACGTGGTATCTATATCATATCTATTAGCCTACTGGCTTCTGTCTGCAATTTCACACCATAATGTTTTTTTGTTATTGACTTAGACAGGACACGAGGAAAATAAGTTTATTATTATTATTTATTTTACTTGTTTAAGATGTGTGACGGTTACACACATTTACAAGTAGGTGAATCTGTTGTCATGAAATCTGAAGGTTATTTCTGTAAAAAAATCCTTTCAAGTTAAAAGCGACTGTCGTGATGCCTTTAATAGATACTCATGTCTGTAATTTTGCCATAAAGTTTATTGCATTCAATGCTATAAATGACCCCCCGCCCTTGTCATACGATCACAGAATAAAGACCTCTTCTTCTGACTTAACGTCTGACGTTATTTATAGATAGCCCCTCAGTGACTTTGTTACAAATCTATACATAATTTACAATGTTATCGAGCACACAGATGTATGCTGAACATTAGCGGTTCAATTCCATGTTGGTATATAAGTCCCGTGTTAGTTTGGGACTAGAATGCGCCGACTATGTTTCCTTAGCACGTCGGAAAAGACTAATGGTGTACTGGGTGTTGGGGTTGTGATTGTATAGGTGACGAGCTAGCCCATACGTTCCCAACCTTTTTTGGATTAATTTATAAGAAAAAAATATCCAAAGCCCCCCCTTTAATAATAAATAAATTTTATTTGTCTGTATATTATTATCTATTAATAATTACAAATTAAATTAGTTATCTCTGTAATCCGTGGTCGTTTCTAAGGGATAAACATCTTAGACTTAGAAAAATAAAGTCAAGCATTAGTATAAGTAACTGTCATAACGCCCCCTTTGGGCCTTTGGATCCTCTACCGCCCCCTCATAAATCTCCAGCGCCCACTAGGGCGCGGTACCGCTCCCGTTGGGAACCTATGAGCTAGCCAATTGTCACTAATTTTCCACAAATTCTCTTTTCAACTCAATTTTATTTTTGAGTAAACGTAGCTTATTGCTTTTTTAACTTGGCCAGCCTCTGCAAGGATTGCGAGTGTGATGGTGTATGTATGTATGTGAATGATTTATAATTTAATATGTAAACAAATTATTTTAACCCATCGTACTTAACAATCCATTAGTTAATACTTAACGACCAATTAGCATTTAACTATAGATTCGTAAGATTTGGTAAGCTGATTGGATCGCAGCCACTATAAGTAGGGTTTTGGCGGAATTTCAAACTAGCTAGAAACTAGGTTAGGAAAGGAAAAATGAATGGGGATGCTTTTCCACAAATCACCATACTGTTACACTTTCAACTTTGCCGATTGGGACGACTTCGGTAAAATTATGAAATTTAAAGAAGGCCATAGGCTAATTTCACTATCTATTTTTTTTAGACTACATCACATTCACATACATTGATCTGACTCCGTTATTTAAATCCCGAATAAAAATATTAATTCAATGTTTTATGTAGGTACAGTACCTGTAGGGAAATTCTCAGAAAAACCGTAAACAACACAAACAACACAGAACGCATCATGATTCACTACTGATTCGCATGAAGCATTCGCAGTGACTTAGTTGTTATCTACTGGACGCGCGCTTATGTGGGCGCTTTGGCTTTGGACACCAGTTCGAATGTGTGTCCACTAAGCGATCCGTTACGGTACGATACGATGGTATTACTCAAACGGTATAGTTACCCCGGTGAACATATCCTGAAGGCCGTGGCCAATTTAACGGTTAGGTGCCTCTTTTGACAGTCGAATGACAGTCGAACTTTAGCACCCACAGGGTCCCGTGTGTTAACGGGTCGAAAGGTGAGTCTTCACCGAACAAAAGTTGACAACTTTGTGTTTTGTGACTCGCCTTTACAGAAACTTTTGTCACCAACACGTGTTGGCAACACAAAAGTTGCCAACTTTTTGTTTTGTGACTCGCCTTTACAGAAACTTTTGTCACCAACACGTGTTGGCAACACAAAAGTTGTCAACTTTTGTTCGGTGGAGACTCGCCTTAAGGCCTACCTTTGAGCGGGGCCAGTTTAATTTTGTAAGTCCTGCCATCCTTAGTTATGCCTCTTGATGCGTTATCGCCGCTCTTAAGTTCCTCACTTTATCTGAATTTGGGAACTTGTTAATCAAAGTCAGCGAATGAAATGAATGTTCATAAATATACGAGTATAAAGGCCTGTAAGGCTGTGAATGTAAGGATACGATGAAGCTGTTCTATATATCTATCTATCTATAATATATTTAGTGATTAATGAAATCCTCGTGTCTTTCGTGTACATCCCACGACATATATTACACAAAATGGTGGTTCTATCAAGAAGAAACTATGGTTATCTTTTTTTTTAATCGCCAAGTACAATGAACGATAACAATTAATTATTAAATTTTTATTCTAATTAATGGCAAAATGCAACAAACATAACATCATGCCCATAATCCCCGAAGGGATAGGCAGACTCAAAAGAGCATTATCACATTCAGCCAAGAACAAAATTGGTTACAAAGAAAATTATGAAAAGGTAGTGGCAAGTGGCTAGCTTATCGCCTACACAATCACACCCAAAACCCAATATAACTACCATTAGTCGCCGTTTACGACAGGCTAGGCAAGAACCACAGTTGGCACATTATTTTTAAGTCCCAGACCAAATGGTTAAAATAAATAAGTAAGTATATAAGTACATTGGAAAACAAAAGTAACATAGTTTCAGTGGAAACATACACTGACCCACACCACGACGCGGTAGAAGGGGACGCCCCGTACAATGTAAGTAATGTAATGCATGATTGCGAACCTTGCCGCGGGAGATGTGATCATTATATCTAAGTAAACAATATACAATTATACTGGGAGGTCCCCCGGTATCGGAGACTTAGGTTTCATAAAAATAAAACAAATTATTTAGTAATAAATTGTTTATTTAGGTTTAAATAAATCTTAACTGTGTAATTATGTACCTAAGCGTCACAAGATTCACAAGTATACTATAAGCAGTCTAAAATGTAACTCGAAATGTACATACCTCCCCTACAAACGTACAGAACCTCACATAGTACAAGTAATATTCTCGAAAAGGTCTTATTTTTTGGACAGTTTTATTTAGTTATTTATCTTAAACTTAATTTTAATAATTAAGACACACAGACCACAGAATACATAACGATAACAATTTTATTATTATAAATCAACATTAAACAAAAATAGAACTTATATAAAAAAAAGTCATTTAAATTTTAGGGAAACGAATAACTCATCAGATCCGTTCAGGGTGGCGTTTGATAAAAGCGTTGTAAAAAAGTTTGCCAGCACCAGACTTTTTAGGTCTTTGTTGAATCTGTAGTTCAGTTTGAAATTCTACATGAGGTCTATAGCCATTGTCCGGAATTTTTATCTAGTGTAAGGCATTGCATTATTGAACATATCCACCACATGCTCATTCAGAGCTTCTTTGTGCTATTCGATATAAGTTGGATCGAATCTGCCTTGTTTCTAACACAGTTTTATCGCTTCAACTACTATGCACGAACCATAACTCTAGAAAAATGATGACTACAGTTGATCAAAACTCATTAGAGAATTTATGTAAATAAACCAATTGACTGGCCGAATGGTCAACCGTTGGTCGAGTGGTCAGGGACCCTGGCCATGAAGCAAGGGTTGCGGGTTCGAATCCCGCTAGGTGGTGTGTCAGTTTATCGTAAATGTTTATAAACGTATTTAAGTATGTCTATCCGAAAAATTATGAAATGCATTTTGTAGCATCAGACTAGTGCCCTTACTGGCTTGAGTAAATATATTATATGTTTAGTACCTATCGTCATTGAATGTTGAGAATGAAATGACATCTCATAAAATATTGGTGTTGAGTCATAAATGCTGTAGACTACCTACATAAATTATCTAACCACATCTGCAAAATATGCCATTCTTTGTTGTTAAGTAGAATCAGCTACATAATATCTATAGCAATGATGTGCAGTAATGACCAAATTAGTTGTCTAAAAATTTATTTTACCTCGGTGAGATGGCAATAAATATGTAGGCATACATTTTTTCTTTTGTCTAGAAAAAAAAATCCGAAGAACGTGTTCAAATTTCGCGTAGCTACACTGAATCATTGAGTACGACAGAACTATTTTGTTTAAAAAAAGTGACGTGAAAGTGTCCTACTCCTTAACTTTGCGTTATAACTTAGTCAAATGGGTGTTAGGTATTCAATATTTTTGGATAATCTAACTGACTTACGATATATAATTAACTTTTTGTATCCAAGAAACTACCCCATTCACTATACCGGGTATGTCGATTCTTCAAAATTTGCTGGCGCAAAATTTACTGCCCAGGATCGGCACTCACGTATCCTACGTGGGCAGGATGGGAATGCCAACAATCTTAACCCGATCCCAAGTACACACGTTCAGGACCTGGGTACTGGATGAACATTTAGCTGAAGCGGGGTCGCATAGCTATCTAGAATTTTAAAAGCGTCTCTTAGTAAGTCGCTAATGCATTTACGCGCCGTCCAAGTAAACCTAGGTTCGGCCTACGAGGGATGTGTCGAGCTCAGAGGCGGGGAAAGCACTCTACTACCGACTAAACCTCACGGTGGTCATTCTTCGGGCGTTGGCGCAGATTCCGGGCTCCCCACTGCGGGACTCTACGCGAAATCTACGTCTACGCCGCTGCCGATCCATGCGGCCCATCTCGAGGGAGAGGCAACCTCGCCCCCAGAACACCTCGCGGTGCTTATGACGGCACAGACCACAGTGTCACCCCATCCTATTTAACGGACGAGGATCCACGTGTCTTCATCTTCTCTGGGGCTGCTTAACGAAGTGGATGCAGGCCCCCCCGCAAACACTCCACAGTCCCAAAGGCCCTTTTAGTCGCCTCCTACGACAGGCAGGGATACCACAGGAGTATTCGGAGCCCCCCCTTTTTTTTTTTTTTTTTTTTTACTTGGGGAACTCCCACGAGCCGTCACCCTCCGGACGGGAATCCAGAGGGCGGTGTGTCGGACTCGAACCGACTAAACCCCAAGGTGGCCTCCATCGGCGCAGTTCCGGAGGAGCCGGTATCCCCACTGTCGGGACTATACAACAGCTCCTCCGGTAGTGCGCGTGCCGCGCTACGCGACTCACCTCGCGCGGCGGTGGTCGATGCTGTGCAGCCCACGCCAGTCGTCGGATGCACAGCACCGAGCACGCGCGCGCGTCGAGACATGCCAGGCCACCCAGCATGTCTCAACTACTCCGCCCAGGATTCAGACGCCGATCGTCCCCGAGACCGGCGTCGTGGGCCCACTCTCGCGCTGTGCCCTAGAGGGCACGCGGAGAGCGTCTCGCCAGAGGGGGCCGCCTTCCACCCGGCGACCCAAATTGAGGGCAGAGCCCTGTCGTCGCGGAGGGAGAGCATCGAGACGCTCAATCCCTCCGCGACCCACCACGACGCGACCCAGCGCGCCCCTGTCGGGTTGCCGAGGATAGGGAGGCGAGCAACGAAAACACTCCGCTCCTCCTCTTCCTCGGCAACCCTGGTCCGGCCGCAAAGGGTCTGGCCGTACGGCCATACGGCCGGACCGCCGCAACTGCCCGGATGCAAGTCGTGCAGTCGCGGCTCACCTCGGGGTCCCTCTTCGCTTCAGCCCTGCCATGGCAGGGCCTACTGAGCCCCCCCCGGTACGACAAACCGAGGACCCCGGCGAGGGGGAAGGAATAGTTAGCTGCTTCAACCACATTTAACCAAAAAAATAATTATTAAAAGATAATGAAAAGTGGTTAGTTCGTCGCCTACAAAATTACAGATCCCAAACTGAAAAAACTAATCGTTTACTTTAAGTTAGGCAAAGAACAAAGTTGACCTATTTATTTGAGTCCCAGAATAATATAGGACATATCTAATCATCAACTTCCAAGCATTATGTTCCGTGTTTAGACGGGGTCCGCTTAGACCATGATCCAGGATTTTGCGAGTCTAGTAATCACATTGAAGCGACTGCCGATCTGACCTTCATAACTCTAAGATAGGGGAACCAGACAATTTTTGAATCATGTACATATCCAAAGTTGTTTGAATTTGCAGGTTTCATTACGATGTTTTCCCTCACCGTCGAGCTAGTGGTATAAATACGTACATAGATTTGAAAAATCCAGAGATACGTGCCCGGGTTTGAACCCGCACACCTCGGTTAAGAGACGTGTGTCCTTACCATTAAGCTACCACCGCTCTATAGGACATATCTAATACGTAGCACAAATATCTCTTATTGGTAATAAACCAAGCTTATCAATTTGTATTGCTTCTACTGGATATTGCCACAAAGTACTAATGAAAATTATCAATATCCGCCAAAAATGACAGGCACCTTGGCCAAACCTTCGGTGGTGCTTATCGTAAGTGAAAGATAACTGAACATCATGTGAAATTACGTCACTTCTCCGTATTTCTATGAATTAAACAATATTTTTACACTGTCGGGTGGACAATTTAATAAAAACCTTATCGTTCGAATCCATTAAGTGCGATCTTGTAAAGAAAATGGGATCACTACTAACGGTATTAAACGCAATATGCATTACGTAATGGAAGAGTCGACACTTGCCGAAACGTCAAGATGTAGTACTCATGTAGTACATAATGCATATCGCCTTTAGTCCCGTTAGTAGTGTTTCTAGTGATAATGCAATGGGAAATTTAAAGTCATAGAAACTAAACTAAACTAAACTTCGCGCCACTAAATTTATAGAAAATGGGATATTTAAAGAAATCTCTAGGAACAAGGGGATTAGGATTATTGGTTTTCTGATTGTCCGATAGGTATGATTTATTCGATATAGATCGCTATCAGAATGTTGCTATTTGATGTAAGCGCGCTTCGCTCTTTTAAATAGCTTTATTATACTCTAGACGTAAATACGCATTTATCTTATCACCTGTCAATATAAATATTTTCCACAAAATCTTTAGATTTTTTACACCATCTGGTGGAGAATTTTTGGAAAAGCTTATCGGTGAAGGTCTCAAAATTGTAGAATGTATAGTTTCTGGGATAAACTGGAAAAAGTCCAGGAACAAAAGTAGGGATTAATGCTAATAGTAACTGTTTGAGATAAGACATAATATGATTATATCGTGTTAAGATTGTTGTTATTTGATAGGATAACGTATCATAAACAGTCATGCCACCAATCTCTGCATAGGTTTAGAAGGAAATTCGAATTTTTTTCCTTAGTAACTTTTTGCAACATTAAAACGGAATTTTTTGTATGCCACTGGGAGGCTGTTTAGATCGAGTCGGAAAGATATATATATAAGGTTACCTTGTGTATATATAAGGATAACATGTATAGATATAAGGGTAACATCTGTTTTTTTTTGTAATGCATTTATTTAAAAACGTGTAGGTACAGTCGAACATTATTTATCCTCCCTTTTTCATGAAGGTCACATTTTTATGGTAAGTTAGAAAGAAAGCCTAAAAAATAAAAAAAGGCGCAGGTAAATAAAGAATTTTAGAAAAATGCGAAAGTTAATATTTAAAAATACTTTATAGTTAATTATTTTTACATATAAAAATGAATTGTTGTTCGTTAGTCTCGCTAAAACTGAAGAATGGCGGGAACGCTTTGGCTAATTTTAATTTTAAAATATTTGTAATCTTCCAAGGAAGGTTTGTACGGTAAGAAAATAAAATCCGAAAACGGGGCGTGACGAAGTGCGGCGGGAGAGCTAGTTTTAAATAATACATGAATGAACGTTGAAAATTTTTAGAACGTGCTGGGCAATTTGCACTTCTTCATTTTACGCTTTCTATATCGGGATACGAGATATCAAATTCCGTTTGGTAAAGTCCAACTTGACCATTAACTGATCACAAAAACAATATCATAAACCTACCTGAGTAATATGTTATCAGTAAGTGCAAATGTTCAGGTAAGTTAACATATAGGTACACCCGACTGTTACTGGGTATATATAAGAATATGACTGTTATAGGTACTGCGTAGTTGTAGACAGTGATTTATATTGAATTCCTTGCACTATTCAATAGCTACGTTGACTAGAATAGTTAATGCGACTAAAACTTTAACTATCCATGCATAACGTTAATAAAAATTTAAAATTTGTCGACCGAAACGCCCCTAGTCTGTTTGCTGAATTTTAAAAACTCTGTCCTAGTCTTAAAACCTAAAAAGTTTAATGAAAATTTATCGTTAAAACATAGAGTCGCCAACCTATTTAATGCCTTTCGAAAGTTGGTTCTATAAACATAGTTTGCACCCCAGCATGATTAAGTATTATATCATCTTCCTAGCGTTATGTCCCGTGCTTAGACGGGGTCCGCTTAGACCATGATCCAGGATTTAGCGAGTCTGGTAATTACATTGAAGCGACTGCCGATCTGACCTTCGTAACCCTAAGATAGGGGAACCAGACAAATATTTTTTTTGGATCATGGTTACAAATTCAAAGTTGTTTGAATTTGCAGGTTTCATCACGATGTTTTCCCTCACCGTCGAGCTAGTGGTATAAATACGTACATAGATTTGAAAAATTTAGAGGTACATGCCCGGTTTTGAACCCGCACTCCTCGGTTAAGAGGCGCGTGTCCTTCCCATTGAGCTACCACCGCTCCAAGATTAAGTATTATATACGCTACTAAATATGCAGTCAATTCATGTTTTGGCAGATTTTTTTCACTACCTGTCGCGCGCAAGATAGAAGAAAATAAGTTTATCTACTGTTGTCATCCAATAAATACTGCTCGCCAATTGAGCGAGCAGTAGACTGCGCCGGCGCACGTGCATAGACTTAAATATGTCTCCGCTAGTGTGTTTAGTCGTCTTGGCGTGCTTCTTCGATTTGTCTATTCAGGTACAACTTTTTATTTATTCGTAAATTACAAGTCTAATGAGTCGAGAGCACTTATTAAGTCTTTTTAAGTTAACAAGATGAGTTCTTGGCAGCGATACGACTGTGCCGATTTTGTTAGGTCGTCAGGTCGTCAGATCTGTCTGAGTTTACATACATACATAACATCACGCCCACAATTCCCGAAGGGGTAGGCAGAGTCAAAGGGGCAGCCTGCCCCTTCAACCTATCTAACTATCTGTCTGAGTTTCTCGCGGTATAACGGTATTCACTATATTTATTTTTTAAGACAACGATCAGAGATATTCCTAAATGTTTGAATGTGAATTTGACCTTGGAATCAAATTCTACTTCTGCTTTGCATGTAAAACCTGACTGATGTTGCTCAAATAAACCCCTGAAATATAACATAAATCTTTTTTGTTGTTTTTAGTAAAATTTGTAATATGTTTGTCTATTTGTAACTAATACATTTTCCTCTTATGCTCATACATTTTAGTAATTTTATTCCGACCTTTTTATATTTCAGGCGCTTAAGGCTATGCGTAAAACAAATATGTGATATGCCACTGGTTCGGTATCTAACAGGTTTAAATGTCTATTTTCTTTAACTGTTTCAATGAAATTGATTTCATTCATGAATACTGATTTTTATATGGATGTTTTACCTTAACTTATAATAAAGATGCAAAAAAAACTTACATAATTTACTTGTGCTATTCTGAAAAACATAATTAATTTAATTAAATTTATTGTATCGGCTATCAGAGGTTTGAACAAATATGTCTCGTAAGTGAGACGCGTGAAAATAAGATAAAACCGAAATAGTATAAGTATAGCTCTAATGAATAAATTAATTCTGCAGACTGGCACACCAATTCCGTATTTCCAAACTAAGATTAAAGCTTGTCCTATGGATTGAATGGATATACATACTTAAATACGTTTCTAAACATCCATTACTCGAGTACAAATGTCCATATTCATCACACAAAACATTTGCCCCTAGCGGGATTCGAACCCGCAACCCTTGGTTTCGTGGCCAGAGCCTCTGACCACTCGACCAACGGGCCTGTCTGCAGGAGTTCTCATACTTTTAACGCGATTGTGTACGTTCGTACACTTGTTTCATGACGGAGTGATTTACAAAGTTATTAATAGGCTCGTTCACATAAATTTATTTTTAATTCGTAAAATATGTATAAAAATATATTGAATATGTATTTTTTTCCTTATGTACTCGAAAAATGAAACAACGCCTCAAAAATCTGTGATCTGACGCTTTTGAAGTAAAAAAAAAAAAACTTTTCTCAAAAAAATTACGAAATAAGTGGCGTCACGCGGAAAGCGCTGTATCTTCGTCATTTTTGGTTTCCTAAACAAAAGAAAAAAAAAGTAAGTTATATTTTTTAGTAATCTCAATAATCTATGAACAATTTTTGAGTTAACTAGCCTATTGGTGTTTGTTTGTTCAGCGCTCAACACCGGCAGACGACAGCTATGTGGCTGCAGTTCTGGAGTACCAGTTTACTAGCAACACCGAAGTGAACCTCCAGAACTATCTGCGCTACATACAAGAGGCGGCGGAACAGGTATGGGATCGGCCATTGATCACCTGAGGGTAGAAACGGGGAGGGGGTCTGAAAAAAAATACCAAATATCACAGAAAGAGAGACGATTTCAAGGCATTTCGTTGATAATTTTACACAACGGAATTGTGCCAACTGTCATGTAGTAACTATTCAATAATCTATGGAAACCCGATGTTATTTATTTTTAAAATTTTGTGGGAATATTTGAAGAATATGAGTTATAAATAAAATTACCTACATCTTGACATACCTAAAATTATTTTGAGCGATATTTAAAATTTAACTGCGTTTCTGCCGACGTTTACGAAACTGTTGATTGTGCGGTAGTTTTGATTAATTAGTTTTAGACCTTGCGATAATTCTAATGTAATGTTTTAGGATGCTGACATCATCGTATTCCCGGAATTGACACTGAGCTCTTGGGCCATAGAGGTGCCCATTCACGGACGACTGATAGAGTATCCCATCCCTGCACTGCAACCCACGTTGTACGATGAGGTAATGTATATAAAAAACTGATATAAATATTTGTCCATTTTTGTCGGGGACATGAAAAGATTGTACCAACTGCTAATTGCACGGAATTGTATGTGGTAAAGGGCAACTAACAGTGCATTGGGTTTGCGATTGTGTCAGGCGACAAGCCAGCCACTTGCGACTGCTTGTTCGAATATTCCCATCTAATACAGCTCAATTTTATTATTTTATCATTGGCTGAAAATGGTTAACAAAACTTACTGATCCTCGGAGGTGGTGGTTTCTTAGGTGTTAGTGGCGATATCGGAAGCGGCCCGGCAGCACCAGATCTACGTGGTCATCAACATCGAGGAGCTGATGAACTGCACCGTCGCCAACGGCGAGTACTGCCCTACGGTCAGCATCTATCAGTTCAATACCAACGTGGTCTTTGATAGGACTGGCGCTATCATTGACAGGTTAGTCAAATTAAGGAGTCATATATGTAATTTCCCATCTAATTCAACTCAATTTTATTTTTAGCTAAATATGGCTTAAGGAGTTATTGCTCTTTAGACCCTGGTCAGTTTTTTCCTTACCCCTTCAGGGAAATGGCGGCAAGCTAGTTTTTATAACGGGACAAGTGAAAGGGAATAACCATCTGGTACGGACTTGCCTCCCCTCTGGCTCTGCCTGCCCTTTATGGGCTTGCAAAATGCAAGCGGATGTTTGTATGCATGTATATTATGTTAGGAGGTATTTACATTCTGCTATTTGATCGCCGTGATACGTTGCAGATACCGTAAAATCAACCTGTTCGGCGAGAGGTCGCGCACGCCCGCCTTGCGGCCGGACCTGGGCGTGTTCGAGACGGACTTCGGCGTCACGTTCGGCCACTACATCTGCTTCGACCTGCAGTTCCAGGTGCCGGCCTTCCAGGTCGTCGAGAAGATGAACGTCACTGACGTGGTGTTCACCACCATGTGGTTCTCGGAGCTGCCTTACTTGACGGGTTAGTTTTCTGACTAGTGTAGTAACAAAACCTTATATTCATCTAATATCTTCTATAACCGTTACAATAATGTTCCGAAGTTGGTTGGTACTCAAAAATAATGAACCAAGAATATATCTTGCCTAGTATGTCGTCATAGGCGACTAATTCCTTTTCAGGGAATATGAGCATGATCATACTATTAAGCAAAGCTTCAATTTGACACGCAATTTACGACACACATTGACTTAAGCGCTCCAAATGACATTATTCCGATATCTGATAACCTTAAGAATCTCACTCACACATGCTTAAACGTGGCTTCACGCTGTAGTATGACAGCGCGGAGTCCTCCTTTTTTTACTTGTCTGTGGTAGGTACGTTGCTTTTATAACCTGTGCATGACGCAAAATAGTTTGGTCTTCCCTGCGTCCATTCAAAGCCCTTTACCTATTGGCACCGCTGCGCTGGCACCGTTCTAGTTATTGCATCTGTCTGTTTTTTATTGAACCAAAGTTTGGCACATAAAGAGCCACGATAACACAATTTTTGGTACGTCAAATATTTTCAAACATGTGGATAAGTTCATTCCCGCAGAAACACTAAGGCACACTAAAATTTCATTCATGCAGTCTGTATTGATAATACATATATGACTAAAACACCATACCCTTTTTAGCCGTACAAATTCAAGAAGCGTTCGCATACACCCAGAACATCAACTTCCTCGGATCTGGAGCCAACAACGTCAGAGTGGGCAGCGCAGGTTAGTAAACAGAATACTTATTCGAAGCCTATATTTTGCTTAAAGTATTGGATAAGCTATCGCTATTTTTAGCAGGGTAGCCGACTAAAAAATTCTGTTTAGTCCGTCAGTTAGATTATAAAAAAAATATTGAACACTTCATTTATTCGTCAAACAAACACTGACGAAGGTACAGTCATATTCTAGTTGCGCGTGACATCACACCTAGGTACAGTTCTTACGTGAAAGTGACGTCACAAGTCCCCACACCAAAACTTTGATGCTACATTTCTTTGTAAGTTTTTATGAACTTGAAAGCGGAAAATTTGTGTTTTGTATTTTTGTATTATGAAATTGACGGACTTTTTGAAATCTCATAAAGTCTCTATCTGCAAGCTTGAATGTTCACTGTTCCACACGAGTTAGTATACATATATACAATAAAGTACGAATTTCGTAACTATCTTTTTTATTTCCAGTCCGATTGCAATACTTTGTTTATAGATCGTCTGTGATCTGATCCTGTCTGTAGTATCTAAGTCATAATTCGTCTTATTTTATCTTAGGCGATCTGCAAACAAGCGAATTATTTAATAATTTGACAGTTATTAACAATAAAAAATATGCATATCTTATTGTGGTTACGTTAGACAAATACATCGTACAAATCATCATCTGAGCGTTATGTACAGTGCTTAGACGGGGTCCGCTTAGACCATGATCCAGGATTTAGCGAGTCTGGTAATTACATTGAAACGACTGCCGATCTGACCTTCGTACCCCTAAGATAGAGGAACCAGACAATTTTTGGATCATCGTTACAAATTCAAGTTTGTCTGACTTTGCAGCTTTCATCACGTTATTTTCCCTCACCGCCGAGCTAGTAGTATAAATACGTACATAGATTGGAAAAATCTAGAAGTACGTGCCCGGCTCCTAAACATCATATAGTACAAATGCAACTAGCTAAATTGACATATGTTTCTTTCCAGGCTCGGGCATATACTCCGGTAAAGCCGGCGCCCTGGCCAGCACCATGCCAGGCTTGGGGGTGTCGCGGCTGCTCGTCGCCAGGGTTCCAAAAGTGCCGGGACAGGTAGAAGCGACTAAAATCTTGTTGTTAACAACAACTAATTATTTTGCTTGAAATTTTGTGATTGATGTCATTTTGAACTTACTACTGGCGCACTTGAAATTAATGAATGATAAAATATTACAACGTTGCCTGTGTTTTACAGTTTTGAAGTAATAAGTTAACTTAATCTTGGGATATTATACAAATAAGTAGTACTATTTGGAGTTTTAAGTACTACTATGAGTGATTTATTAAACAAATTTAAAAATGAATCAAATATATGTCTGATGTCTATTGTGGTTGGTATACTATCCTGTGTAAGTAGAAGTACAGTTAGATAGTTTTGGCCAAGTTTGCAAGCAAAATGATGAAAATCCCCCTCAACACATTTAATATTTTGCAACGTTTCCTTATTTCAATAATTACCAGGTGACAACCACTACCTACGGGCCTATTTACGACGCTCCTGCTGACCACGATAGCCTGTATCTGATCGTGGACCCGTCGCTGCGGTCCCACGTCACCAGGCCGTTGGTGGCAGGCTACCAAGAATTCAACTTGACTGACAGAGAGGTGTCCTGCTCTTTTAGAATTAACTTGAGTGAGAATCATCCCGAAAGTGGAGTTCAGGTGAGTGTCCTGTTAGAAGGAGTAGTTGTCTTACAAATTCAAATGCAAAATATCTTTATTTATATGGGCTTCAAGAAAGCACTTATAAATAGTCAATATATAAAGATAAGAAATAATACTACCACCGGTTCGGAAGGTAGATTCTATCGAGAAGAATCCGGCAAGAAACTCAATAGTTACTCTTTTAAATGCCAAATTTTACAAATTTGTAACTTAATCAATCTATCCTTAGACTAGATATCACTGCAGGTGAACACTTCATTATGAAGTTAACCATAAATCCTTGTCATTGAGGTAATCTTGTATCTTGTAATCCCGTACTCACTAAAAATGATCTGAAGCATAATTTGACCTTATGCAGTTACTAAACATATATAGTATCACCAGCGTGTTCGGTTAGTATTCGGTTAAAGTTGGAACAAAGATACTATAACTTATACTTTTCTTTATATATTTTTTTAAATATCTCTTTCATTTGTAGACATACAAGTACCGGGCAGCTGCGTTCAGTGGGGTCCGTAGCTACAGCGGTGTGGACACTGGCGGCACTAGATTATGCTCTGTCTTCGCTTGCACTGGAGATACCATCGACACTTGCGGAAGCAGGTTAGTCTTGAACATCTACTGAGTTGCTTTTTTCTGCTTTACGAACCGTGTTTAGGGTCTTCCTCGTACTAATAATACTCATTATCTTCGTCATCATTAAGATTCGTAGAATTAGACATTTTCTCCCTTCCCCCTCTAGTCGTTATGCCTTCCAAATTCATTCATTCTTGCATAATAAGTCTACCATATTCTACGGTACGGTATTTTAACGAAATTTGATTTCTCTACAGATTCGCCCAATACAATCCTAGAACAACTGCGAACTTTGAGGAGCTCACCGTCATTGCCACTGTGCCCACACCTGTCATAGACTCTGAGGTGCAAGCCAGAAACTCTGGCTACTTCCCGCTGTCCGTAGACACCTCTATCATGCCGCTAGAACCCCAATACTATACCTACACCGAAGACAAGAGGGGTGACACAACAGTGTATACTATGGTCCTTAATATAAATGAAAGAGAATTATACTCTTTCGCAATCTGGGGTAGGTATTTCGCCACTGACGGACAAGAGGCGGACCCTCCTAGGGATGACGAATCAGCCAGTGAAAATACAGTGCCTGACGTCACTGATGCTCCTGCGCCTGATGCCACTGAGGCTCTAGTGACTAGTGTCACGAGCCCAGAGGGCGTGGTCGCTGAACCTGACGAGCCAGACGCGGCGAATTTTCATCAGCTGAGTGGTCTGCTGATATCAGTGGTGTTTCTATTGGCCGGTATTAATATGTAATTGATGTTAGAATTGTTCTTTTTCAAACAGTCAAAAAGATGGGTGAATATTAAACGCAGCATCTTGAATAAATGACTTTAGATGATAAATAAGTAACTGAAATTAAAAAGAGAGTCGTGCCATGTAACTTATCCGAACACATGAACAAAAGCTTACGATTATTTTGGTGGATATGGTGGTACGTTTAATTTTAAGATACTTATATTTAAGATAAGTTAAGAAATGATATGTAAAAGGTAGCAGATTACTGTTTAGGTGGCAGATTTAATAAAGTATTTGAATTTGTTTTAAATATATATCAATATTAGATCCAATAGTCAGTAGCAAGTCTACTGACTATTGGATACTAAGTTATTGATGTTTCGAGTATATTGTTTTTATAGTTAAGTTGGAAGTAAGTAGTAGTTTAAAGTTTAAGTTTATAAGTTCTTGTAGATATCGTAAAAGGCTCGTGATTATTTTTAAATAGATTATTATTTAGCGTCTATATCAGTACAAATACCTTATGTGATGTTCGTGCGGTTAATATAATTTTAATAACAATTACATTAGTGTGTAGTGTTGGCGTAAATAATATTAAGCAATGAAACATGTAAATAATCTTTGCCAATTTTTTATTAGTAAATAGAGTACCTAATATAGTTAAATAAATAATTTATTTAGTTCAGTATGTAATGTTGGTTTTAGTATTTTTATTAATTAAGTAGATAGGTATAATGTAGGTATGCGTAAATATTTAAGTTAGTTCAATATAATGATGTTCGTGTAAATATTTTGCTATGTATGTACCTATGTGATGTTCGCCTAAGTATGTTTATATTTTGCATTTTTTTGTATAATTAGCTTTTACTTAATTTGTATTGTAAGCGTATTAAATAAAAAAATACATTTATAATATTGTTAGGATACATTTTGTAGATATAATAATTTTATGGCAATAAAGAAAGGAAGAATAGAAAATATTGTTTTATTATGGAATAGATTCTTTTGGAAAGCCTTGTTACATTGTTAAGTTAAAATACACAAAATTGATAGAAAATTAGTCATTTTAGTTTTATTTATACAGAACTTTGTTATTTAGATTTACTTAAAACAAATCTTAATTTTACCCGTTATCGTACAATTTAGTATTGACAATAGTTTTTAACCTAAGACAAAAAAATTACATACATTACATCACGCCCTTAATCCCCGAAGGAGTAGGCAGAGTCGAAGGGGCAGCAAGCCCCTTCGACTCATTCAGCCAAAAATAAAGCCGGGCTGGGTTAGATGGAAAATTGTGAAAAAGCAGTGATAAGCGGCTAACCTGTCGCCTACACAATCACACACCCAAAACCCGACATACCATTAGTCGCCTTTTACGACATGCTAGGCAAGAACTACAGTTGGCATATCCCTTTTAAGTCCCAGACCAACATGGGACAGTGGGCTGAATTGGATGGAAAGCCGTGAAAAAGGAGTGACAAGCGGCCAGCTCGTCGCCCACTCAGTCACATGCCCAAAAGCCTGTAAACCATTAGCCGCCTCTTACGACGTGCTAGGCAAGAACCACAGTTGGCACATTCTTTTTTTTGTCCCAGACCAACATGTACTGGGTTTTCCTATTAACTATCAAAGACATCATAACAAGATTCAAATTTAACCTCATTCTGTATCTTAATGATACAGAACTATCGTAAGATAGATAATACGCTCATGTGCTCATACACACAGATAAATAATGCGTTATCGTTTCATTAGTATTAAATAAATGATGTAACTTGTTTAATAAGGTTCCACTATCGATTTATAAACGAGTGTCATCAGTATTGGTTGGGACACTGAGAAAGAGGGTGGGTGAGAGGGCGGGTGAGACGCCAAACAGTAAAATAGTCCATATACTTTTTTTATATAGAACGAAATATTAAAAACAAACATGGTTCAAACCAAGCGAGTACTGGCAATTTATACTGGAGGAACGTTTGGAATGTTAAAGAACGAAAAAGGAGGTTAGTGCTTTATTTTCTTTTATTTTCATAAACGGAAGAATGAGAATGGAAATTTGGTTACCTAAGGTTTGCAATAAAAAATAAAGTGTCAATTTATTTGACTGGCTCGATGGTGCATTCGGTAGTGACCCTGCCCCATGCGTTGTGGGCTCGATCCCCATCCCGGACAAACATTCGTGTCATGAATACTTGTGTTGGTTCTGTGTCTGGGTGTTAATATCTACTATTTAAATATACATTTGTAATACCACTGTTGATTCTTATAACCGTAACCAAATGTGCATAAGCTATTTACCTCGGAATCAGATCAATGAATGTGATGTAGTCGGATATTTATTTATTTATTTGGAGTAATGCTACTTGTTATATTTTAGATTTATTATAAACTCCACTTCTCAACCTAAAATGGACCCACTAGACTTCTAATCTTTCTATCATACTATCATTCTAGTGCTGGTCCCTCAAAAGAACATAGAACAAGTGATCCGAAAGTTACCTCAGCTTCATGATGACGAGTACTGGAGACAAAATCTTCAGCGAACGGATAAGAACGAATACCTCGCATTACCCGGTAAGTTAATATATATTAAATTAATTTCGTCGTCGTAAATATTCGGTCTTTTGATATTTAACTTCAATCTTAAATTGAGAGTATTATGAAGCAAATTATTTTAAAAATTAATTATTAAGGATTAATATTAGGTAATAATGTTTTTCATTGCCTTGTTTTTTTACCTACGTTTAAAACTATATAAGGAGGTAGTTAGTAGTAAAGTTTAGTTAGTTAGTACTTAGTCTTTTTTATTTCAGATGGAAAAGACACCGACTTGAAAATCTTATATAAAATACACGAATATGATGAACTAAAGGATTCCTCTGACTTTACATTAGACGATTGGGTAAAAATGGCTAGAGATGTAAAGGTTAATATATTTTGTGATTTTATTCATGGTCGATTTATAAAATTGACATTTTCATATTAATAATTATTAAGTGCTGTTTAAACATAATGGGATTGTCGTTAGTAATTTATTAATTACCGATTTTTAAGCCATAGACACAATCGATGATTTAGTGTCTTAAAGAGCTTTTTCTTTCGTTATATCTTTCTTTCTTTTAAATTATTGAAGTGAAGTCAATGGAAAGAAGTCGCCAAAACAATCCATGAGAAAAAAGAAAAGAAATTTAATATCGTCCTTCCGTCACATTGGACAAAATTAAAGAATTACTTGTTACAGAGGTTCTATCATGACTACGATGGCTTCGTCCTTCTTCACGGGACCGACACCACAGCTTATGGCGCCTCCATACTTTCCTTCATGATGGAGTCGGTTGGCAAGACCGTTGTGCTCACCGGGGCACAGGTATGAATTCCGTTTTGCGTAATTGCTGTTGTGCATCAATAATGATTTTTGAAGATTGCAAAAAGAATACCTACCTTTACTGGGCGAGGCAGGCCGCATATTGTGACACGCACACCTCTGTGGCTGACTAGCGTGGCCAGATGTCCCGATTTTCATAGGGCCGGTGACTCGATTTACCTTCGATTGGGATGCTAACTTGCCAAATTTCACACGCACCTCTTTAGTTCTTGTCGAGAATTTTAACAGGAAAAGCCTAGAGTCCCGATGACTTTTACCATTTGTCCCAAAATGTAACCCACTGGAGTTAGCAACACTAGCTGTGACCGACGGTTCATAGGAGTTTCTTGAGGAAAGATAAGATATTTCAAATACCTTTCAGGTGCCAATCTTCCAGCCCAGGAGTGACGGGAACAATAATTTCCTTTGCGCTGTGCTGATCGCTGCCACGCAATATATCCCAGAGGTCACGGTGTTCTTCGGTGCTAAACTGTTTAGAGGAACTAGGTCAGATACATTTTGTCAGTATAAAAAAAAAAGGCCATAATTAGTGTACCAAACCTACTAATGGCCTATTTTTTAATACTCAAATAAAAAGTAAAAACTATAAATATAAATATAATGCGTGAATGGATATTGTGATTTATCGGATTCTTACTTTTTACTCCTTATGGGTCCCTAGAAAAAACTAAGTTCCTTTTCTTCTTTTTTCTTTTTACATTTCATACTTTTCTAATAACCTCTTTATTCTTTCCCTTTAGGTATTGTGACTCAACCTATATAAAGCCGAGTGCTTTTAGTTTTTGTTTCTGAGTCCATACAAACGGTACGCAAATGTTTACAGAGTAAAAAAAGTCTCAAATACCCGCATCTACGCGTTCGACTCGCCAAACTTCCCACCGCTTTTAGAAGCGAAGACTACGCTCGAAGTGGACCCAAAGATGCTGATCCATCCCTTCGGGAGTGTGCCGGACGAGTGCAGGATCCATGACCAGCTCTCGCGGAAGGTGTATGTGCTGAAAGTGGCGCCGACCATTACTGCGGAGATCATTAAAACTGCTGTCAATGGGATGGAAGGTTAGTGCCTCACGGCTAGGATACGACGACATGAATTGTGTTTTGATCAGTGAATTAATCGGGAGGATGTTCTCCCAAGATTAGAGGGAAAAATGGCTAACAGAGGATTTGAAGCAGGGTTTAAAAGTTACGTACCCAAAGGGTAAAAACGGGACCCTAATACTAAGACTTCGCTGTTCGACCGTCTGTCTGTCTGTCTGTCTGTCTGTCCGTCCGTCTTTCGTGAATACATATTGTCAAATCATATTGTCTTTGTTATCTAGGTATGGCAATATTTACTGAATTTCTAATTGTCGGGCAGTTAGGCCCCTCCTGTCTCAAACATTAATTATGTTGTCTTTCATAACTAGGCATTGTGCTAGAAACATACGGTAACGGCAACATCCCGATCAAGCGCAAAGAGATATACCGCGAGATCGAGCGCGCTGTGAAGAATGAGGTCCTGGTGGTGAACGTGACGCAGTGCATCAACGGAACCGTGCTGGGCAAGCCGCTGTACGAGACCGGCCTGGTGAGTAAGCCTGGGAAAGGTGTAATCGCTCCTGGTTGTCTACTAAGGAGATCCCGATGTAACTAAACGGTGCATTCCGGAGTTTAAGTAGGTTTACTCAGGCACACTCAGGCGAGGTTGTAGCGCCGTGGAGCTTAGTGGTTATACCCCGGCTACTCCTATCATTTCCAGATAGGGGGTCTCCGACTCGGATACCTCTGAGCGTCCTACACATAATGCTTCCTATTTCGGATGGCGCGACGGAGCGTAAAGCGCGTCCAAGTGAGGTATACCCCGGGCGCTTAATTTTGGGTGGTAGTTAGGTTTCCGCTTATAAAAGCCGTTCGGAGTATCCCATAATAACTTCGCCTGGTTTCATCTATCCAGCGGTGTGGGTGGTATACCTTCACACGCATTTGCTTTGGGCCAACAAAGCACCCTGTCGTTACAACCGAGAGTCGTGATCTTGCCTCAGTGAAGAAACATATATGAGTAATTGTTTGACTGTAGTCAATCTCCATAAAAATGTTAGAAACAAAGAGAGATTGGTGAATTAGCACCTTCATCCTTCAAACTTCTCAGAATATTGTGTATCGTTAACAAAGTTCAATGCTTTATGTATTCCATTGAACTAAAAAGTAAATAAATAATTGGCACATTCATCAGATGTGCAAATATGATTACCTAAGCGCTCTGTATTTAGGCCGAATCTAACATATCTATTAAATAACCATACTTCGTAGTGTCACTTTATAACTGAATATTTTTGCAATAAACACATGTCAATATAATAACTTAATAATACTATCTAGATAATATGAAACGTCTTTAAGCTATCTAAAGCATTTAATACATGCCGGAGGTTAAAGATACTACAGCATTTAATTTATTGACAATTTGAAAAATTTCAATTCAATTCACACTCACTGAAGTACTCTATATCGTGAACAAAGCATCATACCTACATGTCTTTAAGATGATAACATATGTTTTTACAGGAAATTACGCGACAGTCACTGGTGTATTTTAATTATGATTTATGGGGTATATGTGTCTTTAATAAATTTAATTAGATTTGAAGACACAATGTCCTCAAACTCTTCATTTCGTTTAATTATTTATTATCAAAAGTAACTAGTATCAGATTAATTATAAAATAAACTCTCCTGACGTGCTAACATTGTGTTTATCTCGGCTTAAAAGTTTTATACACTTTACAGCAATATAAAAAAAAATTATCGTTTAATTTTTTATTACCGACGTATCGTCCACAAGACAAAAAAATTAAGACACATACTAGGTAAGGTCATAATGCTAAGATGATGAACACCTTAATATGTATACGTTTTACCGACAATGTTAAGTGCTGGTGTCGTTCTCAGTTGCTGCTGGAATGCGGGGTGGTGCCAGCCTTCGACATGACGTCTGAGGCAGCGCTAGCCAAGCTCTCCTATGTGCTGTCCAAAACAGAGCTGACTTACCAACAGAAAGTACAGGTATATATCATGAAGTCAGGAAGTGCATTACAGGTTAAAATAAAAAAAATCAACTATTAGGTATTGCAGGCCGTATGATGTACCTATGTATATGTGTTATGGCGGGTTTGCTCATTGAAGCTGGGCAAAACTTGAGCTAAAATTTACCAAGTTCGATTTGGAATACTGACTTAATACGATTCGTTTACTTTGTTTACCCTTTGAGGTTAGTCAGCAATGACTTATGTGAAAGCCTCTCTTCGCCGCCAAACTATGAATAACACGAATTGAAATTTCACATTATCTAGCTGTGAGGAAAGCTACATAAAAACCACCCTAAATAATCTAAGTCCGACCTTAAGTGAGATTAGTCAGAATTTTACAATATGACTCTTAATCTTTTCCTTTTTTCAGTTGATGAAAACGGATATTCGAGGGGAATTGCATAATACCACGCAACCAGCTAAATAAGCATTAGTTATAGTCAAGTGTTTTGGTTTAGGTGTAGTGTTTTCTATTGGAACAGAAAAATAAAACTAGCTTTTATTTCAAAAATAAACATTTATTTTCATTATGCACACGTAAAATAACATAAGAAAAGAAGTTATAAATTTCATATTGGGCTTATTATTATGAAACAAAATGTCAATACAATGTCCAAATCGGACAAAAATATTTATAAACACATAGGTACTAAACATATTAAAACAATTTAATTTTTAGGTAAATTATAATTTTTAGAAATATTTGAAAATTTTGGCAAACAACCACACAATGACATTTCACTCTACACACAGTACAATCGCGGCCAAAAGGTATACTCCATAAAAAACATTCGATGATATAGTTTTTTAATACAATTCACAAATACCACTTGCGCTTAATCGCATACTTGGCCGGATTGTACAACACACGTAATTCAAAGTATTTTATAAACAAACTACTCGAAAAAGGCAGTGCCTTGACAAAGAACACGTCAAAGTTGTCTAAGATAGTTCTAAACAGTTGTACAAAATCTATCTTACGCTAGCACATTTGTATTGTACTTTTAATAAATTTACTGAAAAATATCAATACACATTCTACTGTTGTATAGAGAATAGATAATTTCATTATTACTATAATAGTTGCATTTACTCCATTTTTCCCAAAGAAAAATTCGGAGCATCAATACATGAATCTTAATTTACAAACAAATGAATATAGAGTGGATATAAACTTTCCAAGTTACTAATTAACAAATAATTTTATACGTATCTATTGTTACATGGTGTTCTGTTTCCAGAACTACGTTATTATTTTTTCTAAATACATTTAGATACAAATCATTAAAAAAATGTTTTCATTTAGACATTACATTTATTATCACGTTGGATATATTACTACTTGATAAATTATTATAGAACAATTAATTAAAAAATGCAACAAACTATTATATAGGCTAGTTTGTACTGAAATGTAGCGTAATAATGTAAAAATACATGAGTCGGTGCGTTCGTTCTTAACAATACTAAATAAGAAATTAAACCGCGTTTGTGTATTCAATAAAGTAAAAATACGAGTAAAACCCGTGTTAAGTTCAACAAATAAAAAAAAATCAAAATTGTTCCGAGGCGATTCTAGTTTTAAGTATCATAGATTCATATTTATGAGTATAAAGTTAGGCGAAATAAGGAAAGAGTTGTGATAATATAAACTACAAGCTTCGCGATACACAACATTTTCAAAATATCAATAAAAATATGTAAAGAAAAACAAATCGTAAAGTGAAATAATGGTACTCACCTACAATCAAGATAATAATTGTACAAAGTATATTTTTACTTTAATTCTTACAACTGTTACGAAATTAATATTTTTTATATCGTTACTGTGTTATGTATCGTCTTGTAGTTTATATTTGTAATGTTGTCGTTAGATGAGCTGGCCGTAATTGTATGTTTTACTATATTTTATAAAGTAAAAATGGCTTTAATTACCAAGAAGGAATGCATAAAGATATTCTACGAAGTCAATTTTAATTACATGAGCAAATGTAATTAAATTTGGCCGCATTCATTTGGATTTCTATAGAATCAATTTTGATGATGGATCAAAGTCTTGCTTCGAGATTTGAAGTTGTACGTAGGTACGTACCATATATAGTAGCACTATGAAAATGTGAAAAGTAGTGATTCAATGAGACACGAGTTTGCTACTATTTGTCTTTTTGAATCAAAAATTTTACCCATAGAGTATTTTTTTAATATTTTCTAAGATTTTGTAGACTTCTTACGAGAACACTAGTTTAACAAGTCTAAGCAATTTGTACACTCGACAAATCACTTGACGTAAGTTAATACTTTTTAAATCCCAATAATTTACTTTGGTTGCATAAATATCTTTATCTGGTAACACTGTTTTCGAATAATAGTTCCGTCCGATTCGTATATACAAAGTTTGTGTGGCTCATCTAACAATAATAAACTCTGGCAAAGAATATCGTCCATTGCTACTTCTTTATAAAATAGCATGGAGAAGCGAGACAGAGACGAGATATGGCACAAGGCAGGTAGGTTGGGGTGATGCGGTGATAGGTGTGCGATTAGCAGGCTGTCACTTCCTTCTTCTTGGCTGCGGTCGCTGCCAGGGTGGAATCTTCTGGGAACAAGCAAATGTGGGTTGCTTACTTCTTTCTGTTCATTGTTACTGGGTTGCCAGGTATAAATAAATATTATGTTAATTGATAAGTACTAGAAGCTAGTGTTTGAATTAAATTTGCAATATTATTAAGCAGACTTTGATGAATTTGCCATAGACTTAGATATTGGGGAACCCATTTATAATGTTGGGGTCATAAATTACGTCCCAAGTTTTAATTCGTCACATTATGTGACAAGACCAAAGACGGGAAGGTCTTCGGTATTGCGGTCACATGCGTAAATGTAAAAAAATAAAAATCCTAATTTCTGAAGGAACGTTTTTACCTTAATTAAATAACAATGCATGGCGCCACATTACGTTTGACAACACTGTAAGGTGTAAGGGTTAAAAATTTAACTTAAGCACGGTCTAAAAAGAACAAACTTCATAAATTTTCTCTATTTAATTAATATAGAAAAGATATTCATCTTAAATTATTAATAGAGGAAAAAGCTATTCATCCATCCAACAAAGGCTCTACCTTTGTTGGATGGATGAATAGCTTTTTCCTCTTCGAGTCGTATACTAAAGGAAATATAATGAAGTTTTCAAAGGCGGACAGACGGAGAAGGATAACAGATCTTACCTGCAGTGGGATGCAGTCTCTTGAGCACGGCAGTGAGGTCGAGCCCGGTGAGGGTCTTGAGCGCGGGCGGGATGCCGCTCGCGAGCCGCGCCACCTCGCCGGTCGCGCCCGAGTCGCCCACCAGCACGATCTCGTCCGTCCTGGCGAGCGGTGCTGATACTTCCGCCGCGATCTGGAATTGGTTGGACGGTTTAGTGGGGAACACAATAGACGTGGTGTAGATAATCTATCGACAGCTAAAAACAACTAGTAGTAATTAACATGTGATATATCCCATCAAAGTTGACTGATGTCATCTTCATCTTCCTAGCTTTATGTCCCGTGCTTAGACGGGGTCCGCTTAGACCATGATCCAGGATTTAGCGAGTCTGGTAATTACATTGAAGCGACTGCCGATCTGACCTTCGTAACCCTAAGATAGGGGAACCAGACAATTTTTGGATCATGGTTACAAATCCAAAGTTGTTTGAATTTGCAGGTTTCATCACGATGTTTTCCTTCACCGTCGAGCTAGTGGTATAAATACGTACAGACTTGAAAAAATCCAGAGGTACGTGCCCGGGTTTGAACCCGCACTCCTCGGTTAAGAGACGCGTGTCCTTACCATTGAGCTACCACCGCTATAATGTCTATATATGTCTCCCACCGGGGATTCGTAATATACGTACTCATCTCTAGTTCAAATGTGTTGGGCTTTTATTAATTTAGAGGTGGGGGGTCCATAATTTACGTGAGGTGTCTAGCTGATTCTCAAGCAATGTTTATCTAGTCAAGTCGTCATCTTGTAAGCGTTTTTTTTCATATTTTATTACATAGGCCCGTTGGTCGAGTGGTCAGAGACCCTGGCCACGAAACCGAGGGTCGCGGGTTCCAAACCCGCTAGGGGCATGATCGTGTGATCAACATGGACATTTGTACTCGAGTACTGGTTGTTTATAAACGTATTTATGTATGTATCCGTTCACCTAGTATCCATAGAACGAGAATTTATTATTGATAATATTTATAGATTCCGTTCTTGAACGCTATAATATGTAGTAATATCTACATATAGCGAGTATGGTAATTGAAAAAAAAAAAATAACTTTAATCTTAACTTAACATTAACCTTTAAAATGAATCAGATAATTTTGAATGATGTTAAGACAAATCTAATAGATCCTTGTCCCTTTTAACTTAACATGAGATTTAGTTTTTGTCTTGACTTAAACGTCATAAATCATAATCCCTTTACGTAATTAACTTGATGGCTAATAATACAGTCCTTACCTTGGGCAGCGCCTCCAGCACCAGCGCCATGATGGCCGCGTCTCCATACTGCTTGTACACCTTGGCTTTAGCCAGCATGCGCTCGGCGTCGGCCTTGCCCACGTCGCCAATGGCCGTCGCCTCGGCCAAACCCAGCACTTTGATGCGCTCTGCGTCTGCCTTCGCACTTTCCACTGTTTGAGTCCTGGCGGCAGAAAAAATAAGTAACATTATGTTATGCTGTTTCACTATACGGGTGTAAGTCCCCCCCCCCTCGAGGGCATGTATGTGCCTATACAGAAACCTAGGAGCATCGAGGGTAATCCTACTCGTAAAGATCAGAAAAAAGACAGATTTTTTAGGAGTAAAATTTTAAATTGGTGGATATTGGACATGTTCGTCAGTTCTTGGCAATCTCGTTAGCTTTTGCACTCAATTACTAAGATATGATACAAAGACGTAAATTGAAACTGTAAATAATAAATTTTGTATTTGAGAACATACTTATATTGTTTAGAATGATTAGAATGATTGACTGGCTCGATAGCGCATTCGGTAGTGACCCTGCCCCATGCGCCAAGAGGTGTAGGTTCAATCCCCACCCAGGAAAAATATTCGTGTGATGAATACTTGTGTTTGTTCTGTGTCTGGGTGTTAATATTCAACATTTAAGTATGTAATTGTAATGCCAATGTTGATTCTGATATCCGTAACACAAGTGCTTAAGCTATTTACCTCGGAGTCAGACCAATGTATGTGATGTCGTCGGATATTTATATTAATGTATTTATAATTGTAACCTGATTATGAAGTCATTGCATTGAATTACGATCCACGTTGTATTATTGGAAACTCGGGCACCTTTGTTTCTCTAGGTATTTGTAACTAAAAACAACACCTTTTGCCTTCGGCGATAGTCTGTAGGCGGTAGGCCTCAGCTTCTGCAGGGAGACGTATTGTGGACGAAAGTTCTTCTTCACGGCGAAGGATCTCTTGTTGTTCAACCTGGGAATGGAAAATATGACATCGGTTAACATATTAAATAGAGAAAATTTCAGTTTAAATGTATGTATGTATAAACGTATCGTTTTTCTATAATACTCTAAATAAAGAGTAGCCACCATGCTTAAAAAACTGAAAATTTTTAATCCATTCAATGGTAATCCCGTTACAGTTAAAAACGATAATTTTGGCGAATCAACTAGTTTATTTAAGGGGCGCTGAACCAATCCTTTTATTTCAAACTTTAACTATATAATTCAATCCATCGATATATAGTTTAACATATTTTGCTGAACAACTCTAATCGAATGCAGTCTAACTAACTAGTTTGAAACAAAAGTTAGTTTTCATCCGTGGTTTGCGGTTTAATGCAAAAAGCTTACGCGTCAATAGTAAATAATTTTGCCTGAACAAAATTACTCTAATTGTATACGTATAAGATTGGTTTTAGTTTAAAAGCTTCTATATAAATATCTATTTACGAAAAAAAAGAGTTCATTTGCTGGCGATTTTGAATTGCTAGTCAATAATTTATTTTCACAGCCAAAAACTATTGGCTTTAAGACATAAAAAAATTGCAGTGGCTGGTATCGAAGTATCAGTGAGCACTAATTTACCTCGAACGGAGGTTGTAATTCCGTCAGTTATAAAGATAAATAATTAGCATCTGGACCTTTGCTAAGGATTATAGTCACAATCTATGTTACAGGCCTATTATATATATTCGGTTGTTAGTCTAATTAAAATTGGAAAACCGATTTAGGAGATTAGAAAGGTAAATAATCGGGAATACGCGTCTAGCAGTTAATACGTCCTCGGTTCGAGTATAGATTATAGACGCCCCTCACCTCAATCTGCTTGCGTCGCTCGACCACTTCGATTTGTATTTCCTCGTTTCGTATTTTCTGTTTAATCTTGGCGGCTTGCAGCTCGTAAGCCAAAGCGGCTTCGGCTTTCTGTAAAGAAGAAACTGAGGGTTAGTAGACTTTACTGTTGGAGGTCATTTAAAAATTACCTCACACGAGTTTTGTCTGTGAAGTACGTAATCCCCATTGGGAATGTTTTTGACTCGCTTATTTTTGGTGACATCGGGAAGTCTGAAAGGATTTTACGTGGGCAAGAAAAATTAACAGGTTTTTAAAAAATTAAAGCAATGGTTTAGATCTATGCTCAATTCTGATGTCAAGGGGCTGATGAGGAGGGCGGATAAAGATACAAAAAGCCAGTCAACATAATATTTGAACGACTGCTTTAGACAACGGTCTAGTACAAGTGTATAATAGCTACATTTGTGTACACGGTCAGGTCGGTCACATATTTTACGCGATTATTAAATAGTTGTTCAAAGTAAAAAATTACACTAAACACAAATATACGTGTTCGTACCACTTGAGTGTTGACGGACGGTCATTCGGGTATACTGATGGTGAGGATAGGAGACTCGACACAGATAACAATCGGCGATGCGTCAACGCTAAAGGTACTGGCGGAAACGGATTCATTGCTCTTCCCGACGCGGACAGGAATCCGGAAGATTCCGGAAGTAAAAAAAAATCAGTCGAATTGAGAACCTCCTCCTTTCTTTTGAAGTCGATTTAAAAGAGGTCGGTACTCACAGCGGTGTTGACCTCCTGGTCGAACTGCGCCTTCTGCAGCTTGTACAGCCGCGTGTTGTCCTCGATCCTGGTGTCCATGGAGTACTTCACGTCCATCGCGCTCTTCTCGCATTCTGCCTCCTGCAACAACGTCATTTAGTCAACCATTTCAAATTGATTGTATACATACATTTCAAATACATAAAATCATGCCCGTAATCTGAAGGGGTAGGCAGAGTCAAAGGGACAGCAGTCCCCTTTAACCACATTCAGCCAAAAATAAAATTGGCTGGGTTAGATGGAAAATTGTGAAAAAGTAGTGACAAGTGGCTAGCTCGTCGCCTACACAATCACATACCCAAAACCCGATATACCATTGGTCGCCTTTTACGACATGCTAGGCAAGAAACACAAGCACATTATTTTTAAGTCCCAGACCAACACGGGGCAAATAGATACCTAATAATATTTTTTATTTATTTTATTGTATAAATAGATAATAATAAATCTAGGCTATGCCAAAACAGTTTACGGATTCACACGTCTAAAGACATTATAGAGGTTTTCTCTGAGAAGGTCCTGCCCGTATCGATCCAGCCCAGATACGCTGAAGACAATGCAGCGCCATTGAATGGCTTGGTTGGCGTGTGAGTGATTCTACTTATGCCTAATCCAAGGCCTTATACAGTTTTTTTTTAAATAAATACGAAAAACTTTACTCTAATTTTCATTGTGATGGTCCTGTCCCCCATCAAGCTGGGTTCAGTACTTGAGTACTTGAGCCAAGCTTTGCGTCTATAAACTTCTCTCACTTACCCTGATCCCAGCGTCCCTCTGAGCCTGCGCGACGCCGATGTCCGCGTCCCGCTTGACGACCGCCGTCTGCGCCTTCCCCAAGCTGGCCAGGTACTGCACCTCATCGTACACGTCCTTGATCGTGAACGACAGGATCTCGATGCCCATCCGGCCGACGTCGGGCGCCGCCACCTCGCGCACCAGACCCGCGAACTGGTCTCTGTCCTTGTACACCTCTTCTACTGTAAGCGTTCCTGTGAGTGAAAGAACATTTGAATTTATCAGTTGCTCGCTCGTGTGTTTCATCGGTGGTATATTCATGTTAGTAATTTAAGTAGGGATTGCAATTCTGGAGCCAACAATTCAGCTAGGCCTAGCACAATTTTAGCTATAATATCCATTATTCTGTGTAGGATCGATTGCGCTGGATTGCAATCCCTATTCAAAAAAGGGAAATAGTATTTCACTTTACAACATGCCATTTTCAAAATGTTAGGACTGTTTAAAATGGCCGCAAATATTTTATTCGCGATAAACACTGGCAGGTATTATAAATTTTTTTGGTCGTATTTTATCCCCATTCTCCCCCGACCTGGAAGTGGTAATGATACGTGAGACGCTTTTTAATGTTCACGGCCATTATTCTTACACGGTCGAGTTGCGGATTTAGGTGTATTGTTCTTTTAAGAGTTTTGACACCGCTTTTTGGGGTACGATAAACACAAAAATAATTGTATTCTTGATAATAGGTAGGTGTCAAGTAGAGTCAAATATCAGTTTTAGTTACGGTATTCACGGATTATCAGAATTTTTGATATAAGTATCAGAAACATCAATGCAGATTTTTGATGCTGACATTCAAATCGTCCGTGTTTATTGAATGTAGGACCTAGCGCGAGTATGTAGAGTTTTAACCAATCATAGGCATAAAAAATATCAGTCACTTGTTCCCTCTTTCGATTGTTTTGTCAGAATCAATTAAAAGGGCAAAGAAGTACACTTATAACTGGAAATAATACTGACGGGACTAAACGCGATATGCATTATGTAGTACATGAGTACTTACAGCTTGACGTTTCGGCCGTGTCGCAACGACAGTGGCCACAAGGGGACTGCTTTAATCGCATATCGCGTTTAGTCCCGTCAGTATTATTTCCAGTGATAATGCAACGCCAAAGTTTAAAATCATATAAAGTACACTTATACTTTCGGGGCCCATGTGGACATCCCGACATAATGAAAAAGAATCAATTTACTGAAAATACATTCGTACATTATTAGCCAGAAATGAGTTTCATCAACAATTACGTTTTTTGATATATCTTATACCAACCACTATCACTTTTGTAAAAAACCTTAACAATAAATTAGAATGTTTTTGCAATAGTAATGATCAGTTTGCATATTTTATTACGTTTTGTTCTATTTGAATTTAAATTTATATTTTATACACAAAAAGTAGGTAAATCATAAAACTAAGTAGTACTTTAATCATTGACTTACTTTTGTTACACACATGATTAATCAAAAACGTACATATATATACAAGTACTATCATTCACCTTACTTGTAAATAAAAGAATACTATGAAAAATTTAGTATAGGTATCACATGAAAGTCAGATACGAGCAATATATATTCAATGCATTATCTCACCCCAAGGGATGGCCCCAAATCCGCTCAGGTTTACCTATTTTCTGGTTTTATTAAAATGAAATAACGATTTCCAAGTATGTGTAATAGAATATTGGAAATAAATTCGACTGGAAAAGAAAATAAACGTGCTAAAGACGACTTATTTTAACATTAAAATATGTTTCAATTTGAAGCAGCAAAAAGTGATTGATAACACTTCTTGTAAAGTAAAACATTGATTATACTTTAAATTACAATTTGGGATAACTATAAAAGAAGCCAGTTTTTTTTCTTTACGTTTTTGACCTTTTAGGTGATCCTGATTTTTGGACCTTGGTGATTAGTTATCTGAAAGATTTTCTAGCGATATTTTATTTCACACACATAAAAGTATAACACTTTTTCGTATTTGTAGCCTGGAAAATCCAAAAAAAACGTGTTCGGGTTTAAACTGACACTCCCAGAATTACCATCGCCCTACTCACACGATGATACATACATACATATATGTATTATAAACTAACTAAATACTATTATAATTCGATTAAAAATCTACTGACTAAGAGCTGTACCAAAATAAATAAACTTACTTTTTAACGTTCAAATAGGTGAGCCCGATAGTAAGAGTGATAGGCACCAATGCTAATTTTATTATATCCATCTTAAACTTTTTAACACACACTGAAATTACAATCTACAAATTGCACTTCCCACGATACACTTCCATTAAACACTATTAATACTAGAGATAGTTATGAGCTATTTCAATCACACTCCTACTTTTAAGGTAACTATACTTTTAGTTTGGAAGACTATTACGATATTGGAACAGGTAAATATTGTCTTTGTCTGATAAATCACTGAAATGTCAGTCACGTTGATATTTTGGATGATATTTTTTTAATAACACACGTCCACACACTGGCAATACTTTTAGTATTCTGACTATAAAATAGGTTACAATTATCTATATATCCTTATGAATTTCAAAATAAGTAACTGCATTGTTATGCCTAGAAAATTCAGGTCCATGTCAAAATTTCCATAACGTCACAGATAAACATTATTTCAGATGCATGGTTAGAATGATCTCGAAGATTCAGAAAAGCGATAGGTACTTTTGATTATTATTTTCTTTCAAGCGTTTCGTCTAAATGACTTTTTTCTTTGTTTAGTAATGGCTTTCGCAACGCAAAAATAACACTGAATATATCAAATTAACGAGGTAAGATGGGTTATCTTATCGATGTTATCAATTTATCGTCATTATTTTTAAACATATAGTTAATTGATATTTAATCCATATTGGGTATTCCATTCACTTAATTAATGGAAATTTATATAGATAAAAAGTACCTACTTAAGTGATTCTTATAAAATAGTGGGATAAGCACTCAGCGTCATTATAAAAAAGCATTAAACGTAGGTATAGTTATATTCATTTTCTGAAATACATATTAAAATAAATTAAAATAAAAAATTGCAAAAAAATTATTATAACAGATTTTTTTTTTTCAAAAAATATATATATGTATATACACATAGATTTTATATTATATATATTAATATTATTGAAAAAAATATATAGGTATATACATATAGATATTATATTATATATATCATTTTATTTCGGAAATGAATTAATACAGTAATTTTCCACTTTATAGCTTAGGTACTTGGTAAGATTTACGAGGAACATTTATATATTGATTTTTGGCAGCTACGTTCGAGGCCTTCACATGTGCGGTAGTCCAGTGCATCAAAAATATATGCATATGCAGAAAAGAAGATTTTACAGCTCATCATATGAACTAAGTGTAATATAATTTGGCATACCTAGACATACTATGTATCTCTCAACAGATCTAGGATATGTTGTAAAATTACCAAATTGTGACTTCTAATCAACTGATAGAGCTAGAGATAACAACCTAATATATTGGGTATTACATTAATTTGGGGCTAAAACCAAATTCAAAATCGTTATTTTATAGGTAGGTATATATATATCGAGATGTAGGTCAATAGTTATAATTTTGAGGTTAGGAAACAATATCTCATAACATGACCCTTCACAATATGTATAGGTATAGGTATTTAATATACCTGATTCGTGTCTTATTGACAAACGAAAAAACGGAAAACCGCAATCAAAAAGGGGTTTCAAACATTGTCACATGATCAGAGGCCTCAATGACTTCATTATGTTTATGCGTCTTGGTTATATAATATTCATAGAATTTGAAAATGTAGGTGATTAATCAAGTCTAGAGTTATGTATAAATCGATTCATCGACAATACATGTTATGCATTATATATGAGAGAATAACAAATATGTGAGTACCTACGTTATGTGTAATAAGTATGTTGCGTGTATTCTAACTCTAATCTAAGGTACCTAATGCTAATAGTTATTTAAATTAAATTGATTATTTTATATTAATTTAAATTGGGTATTTGCAGCTTTATCTAAAAAAAAAAAAATAAGATGAACCGAGTTTAAATAAAAATATATAATTTGAAAAAAAACATGGCTCTATTTTTTATTGGGATTTAAACCTAATAAAAAACGATTTGCCAATGTTTGAGTCGAACGTCCGATAAATCTATCAACATGAAATATATTTTTTAAATATATGGTAATTATATAAATGAATAAATATTGTATTTGATAAATCTATTAATATGAGAGAAAATGTATATAAATATACGGTAAAAAAATATTATGTTCCTCGCAGAATTTCACCCCGGCACCATTGTAAAGATTTGTGATTACAACAGTCTTCCTCACCATCAAGTCTAGATTTCTCTCTCAGATGACAACAAAAGAAAAGTATCAAAAGGAAGAAAGAATTGCTCACGTGAGCAATTCAGAGCACAAGTTACTTTAATTGATTAAAAATGTATAAGAACGGACGTAGACACTATTCAAAGTATTAATATGGTAGGTATAACTCTAACAATATTATAAAGAGGAAAAATATCATTGTTTGTTTGTATTGAATAGACTTCGAAACTACTGAACCGATTTGAAAAAATCTTTCACCAATGGAAAGTTACTTTATTGGCGAGGAACATGGGCTTTTATTTATCCCCGTATTCCCACGGGAACGGAAACCACGAAATCTACGGAATGGGGCGCTCCTATCGCATATAAGATACATCATGATAGCCGGTTAACTTATCTTATTTTAATACTTCTTAAGATATAATTGTATAAGTACATGTATGTCTAAATTAGGAAATTGTTACACCAAAATAATATGGTGCAATGTTATGTTCTGAATTCCATAAAAAATACCTATCCCAAATTTTGATAGACAACATTGGCACTAAAGCGATAGCATTTTTCTTATTTGATACCTAAATGGAAGATATACATTAGTACAATGTATGGCATGCATTACATGATTTTAACATAAGTACAATGTATTGGCATAATTTAAAGATAAATACCGCATTATGAGCTATATTTACTTATAACTCTATAAAATAGATGAAAAATAGATGTAAATAAAAAAATTACATGTTCTATATATCGGTGATTTATGATAATTCGATAATAAATATGAGAAATAAATGAATGGCTAAATAAAGTATTCGTTGACAACGTAGTTTCAAATGTTGTCTAAAAAAACTAACAAAATCAGCAAGCGTATTCTAAATTTAAAAATAACGTCGATTTTTTAAACATCACACGTAATTTCACTATAACCTCAAAGGCACACTTGATTTTTGTATAGAGGTCCGATTATTTTGTCACTATGCAGCTATGTCGTCTAAACGTTACTAACATCGTAGATGCGACGGTGTACTGCAATATAGGAACGATGCTAACGTTAAACGAAACGGATTTATTTCCACCAGGACCCTTATTCCAATGGCTCAAGGGCTGTAATCGCTCGGAGAGGAAGATATTTATCTTTATTTACAAAGCGAGTGATATAAATATGATAATGATAAGAATGCGGTACGATTGCTATCCGCTATCAATTTAATACGGGCTGACGTTTGTGTTAGCAATTATTATCGTAAGGGTTCTTCAGACTTCAATAACTTACGAGTCCATTTTGTTGTTATAATATTTTCTCATAGCAATTTTATTATAAATAATATGTATGTAAGTTTATGTTTAAGTCTTGGATATCTGCAATGCCGTGCCATTTGTTAGATACTTGTTGATGTTAGACAATGTTCGTATACCTTTTTGTGTAGATACAGTTTTCTTTTACTCTATAAAACCCGTATGTTAAGTTTTTGCATGACAGTGAAGCGAAGAACATAAACAATAAGAAAAAAAGTACTGCCAAAACCAGAAGTTGGTACTTAGATTTCTGAGGAGTTTGGTGTGTACAACATATACATAGACATGTATTCATTTATAGATGACACAGTATGATACCAATCAGATTCTTCTTCCTAGCGTTATGTCCCGTGTTTAGACGGGGTCCGCTTCAACCATGATCCAGGATTTAGCGAGTCTGGTAATTACATTGAAGCGACTGCCGATCTGACCTCCGTAACCCTAAGATAGGGGAACCAGACAATTTTCGGATCATTGTTACAAATCCAAAGTTGTTTGAATTTGCAGGTTTCATCACGATGTTTTCCTTCACCGTCGAGCTAGTGTATATACGTACATAGACTTGAAAAATCCAGAGGTACGTGCCCGGGTTTGAACCCGCAATCCTCGGTTTTGGAGGCCCGTGTCCTTACCATTGAGTTACCACCGCTCTATGATACCAATCAGATTGTGACGAAATAAATTAGATAGGTCGTAAAGTAGGCCAATCAAAATTAATCGATTCGCTCTTGACATTTTGGTTAATGTCTTGAATTATTTGGGTTACGGGTGCGCGGTGCGTAGGGAGCGCCCCACTTCGGATTTTAACCATTAATTACATCTCTTAATCATTAAGTCGTTAAGGGGATTCTGTTAAATGGGTTTTATTCAAAATTAATTATAATTTGTATCAGGGATTTATCCTTAGTAATCCTTACCGTTTACGATATGTATTTTTAATAGTGATATCTGTGTTTGCCTGATAATGACATCCTAAAAGTAGCAAAAAATTTCAAAATACACAGCAAATTTTACTATTTAATGTCCTCCTAATGGACATCGGTCACGGCGGCCAATTTCAATGAGGATCAGCCAACTGAGCAGGTGATATTATAGTGCATAAGTGTGTGCGCAAACACAGGTGCACTCTCTGTTCCTACACTCTCATAGTCCGATGAGACAGCAATTCGACATGACCGGAGAATGGTCAGGCGCAGGACCAACGGCTTATCGTGCTTTCCGAGGCACGGGGTTGATTAAACCGCCAACTTCCTGACTCCGGACCGTTACTGCGTAATTTCAATATTGCCGACGCGGGATTTGAACCTGGGACCTCTTGGTCCATAGGCGGCGCATGCTACCACTAGACCAACGAGCCAGTCACTATATAACTAATTATGTAGCAAATAATTTGTCATTCTTAATTAGATTGACAATTAAAACCTACTTCATTGATCTGATAACAAATTGTTTTGATGAAAATTATGAATGACACATATCCTATCTACTATATTCAGTTGTACCTATCTATACGGCTCATTTAGTGCGTTGAGTCTGCTGCGTCATAGTCATGGCGCAATTCGTTATCTCAAAGAGTTGACGCAGTGCCTGAGTCACTGTATAACGCAAACATTTTTGGTGAGTTGCTCGTGCGTAATTACGTCGTCACAGTACGGTCGAATGTCCGTCCCATTAGGATATTGTGAAGCCTAAAAGAGCTTTGGCTAACGGCCGCCGTCCGCCTAAGGGTCCAAATTAAAGTGCGGTACCCGGTGACTGATGCCCTGAGACGTCTTCGGGACAGAGAGAAATGATGTACGGCTACTAACGAGACTGGAGCAAATTCCGACAATTTTTTAAAGGTTCCGGCGATGAAGAAGGATTCGGAAAATTAAGTGGATCAAATGCTATTTCTGAGTCTGTGACGGTAGCAACTAGTTTCAACTAAGATAAAAAAAATCGACGTCGAATTTCAAACCTTCACGTCTATGAAAGCATATATTAGATTAGCTTCTGATATAAAGATAAAACATAGCCTATATGTTATTCGGGTGTATAAGCTATATTATTGTAAAGTTTCATTAAAATCTATTCACTAGTTTTTGCGTGAAAAAGTGACAAACATCCATACATCTGGTGATGATATAAAGATATCAATCAACTGTTACTATAAATGATAGAAACTGCCAAGGTGTAAACATACGTACTTATATATAAAAATAAACTACTAGAAAAACAATAGTAATAATAGCTTAATGAGGTAACTAGATAATTTATATCAAAATAAAATTGGAATTCTAAACATGAATACATAAATAATAAAAGGTGTAAAAAGTATTAATATAAAAGTAATGAGGCCAGTGTCGGCAACAGTGACATTGCCATTGCTACTTCACTATTCAAGTTCAATTTCAAACAATTGATAAAGATTGTTCTTGCGGAAATCTTGTGTATTTTTATAACTATAGGTATAATATTGCAATACAAATTAACAAGTCGTAATAGTTGGTACACGGTCTAACGACGTAGTATTTAACTATTACGCATTAATAGTATAAATAGCGTCTCCTTGTTAGATATCTGTCTTATAAGGCAGTGTACATACATTAGTACGACATTAGGAGCGATTACAATCGCTAGTCTTGTTTTGCGCGTCCTTGACATAGCGCCTCGCAAATGTAATTCAATACGTTTAACTACCGGCATCTACCACCCACACGTTACCCGCTATTTTGAACCCTATCTTCAACGCAATAAGAACATACATAATTCACTTGCACGATATTCAGGTGTAATGGAGTTTAAGCTTGTTAAACAGTTTAACGCGAATGGAACATCCAGAAACCTAATTTGTGAATTGTAGAATGTTTGAAAATGTTCCTTACAAATGTGTTTCGTAGTAAAATTTTAATGTTTTATATGTTTTTTGTATCTATACTAATATTAAAAACTAAAGAATTTGTTTGTTTGTTTGCTTGAACGGTTACTGGTCTGAATCGGAAAATTATTTTTGTGATAAATAGTTAATGTATCGAGAAAGGCTAGAGGCTATATAACATTACCATAAACGTGGGTGAACCGCGGACACACGTCATTCGCTACCGGCCCACCTCTGTTAAACGAATTTGTCAATCGAGTAAAATACGTGCGGTATAAAACACTTTCGTTCGGAAATTCGAGGCGGGCGTTGGGTTGAACATTTATCAACTTAATTAAATACTCGTGTAAAAATATTAATTTGCACGCAAGCTTAACGTTAAAAACACTTCTAGTTACGACTAACTACGTGTTTTTTAATATTATATTTTCTTTGACAACTAGACTATGACTATTTGAAATAGGTTAAAAATATTTTTTCATAAAGTTTTAGGCAATGGTCGTTTTTGTAAATAATATAATTATAGTACAGTAAATTGGTATTTATAAGTGGATAATAAAACATATCAAAAGCTTCTCATAGAATTTGTTACTTTTATTACAGGTGATGATGGGGTCAAAGAGTTGGTTTTAAGGCTCTTTGAAATTATTCTTAAGCGGTGACATCTTTTGTTTGAATGATAAATTCAACTTTATATCATTTATTTTACTTCATAAAATCATTTACGAAATTATGTGAATTGCAAACTTGAATAACTTTGCACTGTGACAGTTAATGCGGAAAGCAACATATTTATCTTTCACAGCATCTTCAAGCAAAATAAATTGAATACGGCTAACTACTGATTAGTAATAAGTCATTCTTATTTTAAACCTTATCTCCGTAGCAGTAAGATCAGTTACTATCATTCATAACACTTGTCGGTAATTCTGACTTAACGAGTTTAAGGTGTTTAAGCAGTTTAGTGAGTGGAACATTCGGGATTCTTTTAAATAATTCTATGACTGCGCAATATTTCCTTCTCTTCCTTATAAGTTACCTTAATGTTCATCCGGAACCCTCTTCACCAAGAGCCCTCTGTAAAGTTTGACAAGCTGCCTCCTCTACGCGAATTTGTCAATGAAATGAAATACGCGTAAAATAAAATATTTTCCCAACGGAATCTGTGGGAGCGGGAGCAGGTGACTAGAATGACAGCCAGCTTGCTAACAAAATATAAATCAGTACAATTCTTCATTAATATTGTGTCTGTACATATATAACTTACATTAATATTTGTACCTGGGTAACATAAATATTTTTTAGTTTTGTAAAAGCTTTTCTGATAAATAAATATATATCCCTGTTATTATTGGGATTCATTAACCAATTCATATTTATCATTTGAAATCTCCTTAGTGCATGTTGTGTACAATAAATACCTATACGTGTATTGGATATACCTATGTATAAATAGCAAACAATGCAAAGAAGGCTTGATTATATAATTTGTTGGTGTGTGTATTGCATATAAGAAAAATACTGGATTATTTTATTTGTTGGTGTTTATGATTTGTTGCTTTGCAATCTATCAAGTGCTTCTCTTAAAACGACATTAATGTACAACACAGCAAATGTAGGATGCGTACGGATCTGTATACGAAGCTGATCCATTGAATCATACCTTACTGATAATTTTATTGGGTAATAACATTAGTTAGCCTCTTTCATCATCTTCCTAGCGTTATGTCCCGTGTTTAGACGGGGCCCGCTTAGACCATGATCCAGGATTTAGCGAGTCTGGTAATTACATTGAAGCGACTGCCTATCTGACCTTCGTAACCCTAAGATAGGGGAACCAGACAATTTTTGGATCATGGTTACAAATCCAAAGTTATTTGAATTTGCAGTTTTCATCACGATGTTTTCCCTCACCGTCGAGCTAGTGGTATAAATACGTACATAGATTTTAAAAATCCAGAGGTACGTGCCCGGGTTTGAACCAGCACTCCTTGGTTAAGAGGCGCGTGTCCTTACCATTGAGCTACCACCGCTCTTTAGAGGAAGCTAAATTAGTTAGCCTCTTTACGTGCCATAAAATGTTTGTTCTTAACCCCTGGCCATAAATTATTTTGAACATTCATTTGCACCCTACGGGCCACGGGTTCTTCCAAAAGTATCTTACTCTACCCGACAACCATTCGGAATTAATGACCATTCGGAGTTAATGATTTTTCCATAATTACGAAATTCTTATCATGTTTCATGACTCATTTCAATGTCGGGATAAATTATTACAAATATAAGGCCCAAAAGGTGCCCTAGTCAGGAAACATATTAGGTACCTATGTAGTTGGATTTTATACACATAGGTATCTTTACATATCCTACTAATATTATAAATGCGAAAGTTTGTATGTTTGAATAGATGTTTGTTACTCTTTCACAAAAAAACTACCGAATGGATTTTAATGAAACTTTAGAATAATATAGCTCATAGACCCAAATATCATATAGGCTATGTTTCATCGATGTACCACGCGAGCGATGTCTGTTCGCTTAGATCTCTTGAACTGCGCAAGTGATGTTGATGCGGTTTTCACCAATAGACAGAGTGATTCAAGAGGAAGGTTTATATGTAGGTATATTGTTTTATGCTCACCGTGCGAAGCCGGGGCGGGTGGCTAGTAAACTATAACATAAGTACGTATAGGGAAATTATATAAAGTATTAAACGTAAAATATGTCAGTTCATATACTAAAGCGATATATGACAATATTAAGTAATTTTACCATGGTAAGACGTTTATTAAAGGAAAATCCTAGAAATTATTATAGTTTTGTTTTTGTTTAAACAGCCAGAGAGTTATGGTGTGAAATGAAATGAATAATTCTTCAGCAGCCGGTCAGTCGCTTGACTGACAGAGCTGTTATAAAGTACATGATTACGTAGAATAATAAACAAAGGGATGTTGACAATCGCTGATTAATGGTACTTTAACGACAAAAGTCAAAAGTTTATTGTCTGGTAGAACGTAAAAATGAAGCCATTCTTTATTAACGAATCCATTTTTTATTAACGTAGCAACGTGGCGTTGGTATGCATCATTTCTTTTCTTATTAATTTAATGAAAAAAATACATAAGTGTTCCTAAATTTAGTAATAGGCTATACTTATTTTATAAAGAGGAATGATTTGATTGTTTGTTCGTTAGCATCAAATAGGTGTAAATTAAATAAGTTGCCAAACTACTGGACCGATTTGACAAATTCTTTCACTAATGGAAAGCTGGGGTATACCCACTAAAACCCCGCGGTACCCCTCATCGCTAGAGTGGAGGGACGTTGTGGGTATGGCTGAGCCTTTACATCCACGACGCCCTCCAGCGACCGGCCTGCCCTTTATCAGCCAGTAACATAGGCTCTATTTTATCCCCGCAATTCCACGGGAACGGGAAGTACGCGAGTGAAACCAAGGAGCACTGCTTGTACATAATATACTAATATGAGGGAAAAGGTGAACTTCACTAAACACGTTAAGTTTAATTACTTTCAAATAACACCCTAAAACGCAATAAAGGTCAGGTTTTATCATGAAATGTTTCCTTTTAATATACCGCAGATTTACTCAGATGGCATAAATATAAAATAAAACCTCGTGCATATTTAAGTCAGCAATAAATTTTAAGGTTTGGGCTCAAAACCGTAACCGTTGTATAAACGTCTCTAAATATTTAAAAATAAATAACGTGGATGTAATTTAATACTAGTTAAAATGCCAGGTATAATAAAACATCGATGGGAAATCCCATCATGCGTTAGGCTAGTTACAGTATAATAGGTTCGAGTACTGATTGACACTGTTGCTCAGTCGCGCCTAAAACAACGTCGTGATGGGTCGTTGGGCATACGCGCACCACTGGGTTGTCCGCGCGGGTTGAGCGCGAGGGTTGATCGCGAGGGTTGTCCGCGGCGACGACCCGCCGCTCGCGACGGCCGCGGCGGGACTGCGAGTGCCGCGAATGCCGCGATCCTTCGGGCGCGTAATAACAACGATTTATACGTCGTTGCTTTCGTTAATGCCGCGGACTCGTAGCGCTCCCGTTACGTTACGACCGAGAAAGCTACGGCTTATTGCATTTGCGGACGTTTCGCTGGACGCTTTAGATACTCCTCAGTTGGATTGCTGTTGTTTATGTCAATAAGGCTCCCATTGGAGCGGAATAGACTTTTTTGGTACGGATCGTAGCTTTTATTGGGATTGTAGAATTCAGGCGAGTTGTTAAGAGATTGATTTAATGAAAAAACTTAAGCATTAATATTAATGCTCAAGACATAAGATCTACAGATTTATTTCGTTATTGCTAGAACAGCCGTGCCAGTTGTCATTCATTTTAATAAAAACTTCTGTTTCTATTGTGACATTCAACAAATTAGAAAAGTTAAAATCTACTCTAATGACGTATCAATAAAGTGGATTTTGAGAAAATCGAATCGAAATCTAATTAACGGCCAAGGTTGGAAAATGTTATCCTCCCCGTAGCCGGGTAAAAAGAGATGATAAAAAAACGTCAGTTACGGAAATCTCGATATCTGAACATATACATACATACCTGCAATATTATGGGCGCACGAGCGTTCAATACCATCTCCGAGGCTTTGCTTTAACTATCGAAATGAGATTGAAATGTTAACAAAGGTGGTTTGTACGTGCATCTACGGATATTGGTGATGCTTCCTCCTTATCTTTTTGTTATGGAATTTGCGTGAAGGGGAATATGTTTATCTTTTACTTGTAATAATACTCGCCCAGATCTTCGACAAACATTAACTGTATGACTTGATATAAATATTAATAAGATCTGTACATTTAAAATTTTATGTTCAATCTGGCATTGAAAAGAGTAACTGACAAGTTTCTTGCCGGTTTCTTATGATCTAAAAATAATTATGATCTAAATTTAATAAGAATAGGAAAATTGAGACATAAAAAAATCGTTTATCTTCATGGTTTCATTTGAACTTCGATTTATTTGTCTGTATGTAAGAACAAAAAAATATTAAGTAACTTATGAAAAACCACGACGATTTCACCGTACGCCATAATTAAGCCAGGTGAATGCAAAAAGCTTTCAAATAGTTTAACGCATTTTTTATTTTTTATGGTACAGGCAACAAATTTAAATTTTACGACTTATTTATATTTAACTAGCGACCCACCCCAGACTCGCACGGCGAGAATAAAACATTATTAAACTATACATATAAACGTTCCTCTTGAATCACTCTATATATTGGTGAAAACCGCATCAACATCCCTTGCGTAGTTCAAGAGGTCTAAGTAAATAGACAGAAACGGTGACTTTGTTTTATACCATGTAAAGATTCATAAGGCATGCTTTCCAAAAATAAATGCAATAAATAAAATGCATCATCTGTAAATGTCACTTGTATCCCTCTTCCTTTCACAAAAAGGTGAAAAATCATAAACATGAAACTGTATCAGATTATAGAATAGAAAGTAGTTATTCAAACCTTTGTAATATCCATTACAAAGACGTTAATCAATATTTTACAATTGCTTGTTATTAATATGAGGTTACCTACCTAACCTCACCCTCAGTTGTAGTTAATGATGTATATTTTTAATTTACAAACATTTATTTTTACGTGAACGCAATCTTTAGTTTTGCAAACATACAAGCAGACATATCATCACGCCCGCTGTCCCCGAAGGGAGGCAGCAAGCCCCCTTTAACCACATTCAGCCAAAAATAAAACTGAGCTGGGTAAGATGGTAAAATGTGAAAAAATAATGACAATTGGCTAGCTCGTCGCCTACACTATCACACAAAGGTTTGCGAAAGACTAAGAAAAACAAAATAAAACAAATTCCGTAAAAATATACCCATTCAGCCAGGATTGTTGGCAATAAGTTCAATTGGGTACAAATATATTTATCAGAAACAAATAATGTAGAACCAGCCAAATTAATGCAAATCAATATCGTCTAGCCAATATACAGTCAACGGTTTTATGAGCACTGATTGAAGACAATTGACTGGCAGAAAGTATCAAGTAGTACTAGGAACTTCAGATGATATAACTAAGCTATTATATTGACGATGAAATGCCTCCTATACTATTTCTAAACTTTCGGTCTGTGATTTAAAAATAATGTGCCGACAGTATTCCTTGCCTAGCATATCGTAAGCGACTAATGGTATATTGGATTTGTGACTATGTAGGCGACGGGTTAGCCACTTTTTCACTATTTTCCATCTAACCCAATAAGACTTTTTATTGTTAAATATGGTTTATTATTTAAAATATTGATTTTTCATGCACGAAATATCATACCATATTTTCTATCCATATGTCCCCGATTGAATTCCATTATCCATATTGGCATTCTCTCATCATTCCGAACATAATTTATATTAACGCCGTCAGCAATATAATAATTACATTACATTATTAATGCATGTTATCAGAGCGAGGCTTCGGCAGTTGGTAGACGTCCAAACTTTCATCGTTCTTGTTCGCATCAAACTTAATTACAAACTCGTGTTACCTAAGGTGCCCGCGCGATAGTCATTTGTCTACATCAGTGGTTCTCAAAGTGGTCTATCAAGCCCCCGGGGTCCATTCTGCCGGTGTGTTAATTGGGAATCTATCGCTCGGTCGATTCATAAGTGTTTCTTTGAAACCTATATAAATAAAGAATATTTTTACTTTGACTTTTTGACATGTGCCTCCAGTACGTTATTTTGCGTATACGTAGGTGAGTAGAAATTTGGCAGTTTGTCTTTTTTGACAACGGAAAATAAATAAATAATTAGTGGTTGTGAGGTGATTGCGGTTGTCCACCAGTATATTTATCAATGATATGATGAATAATCGTCAAAGTACATTATCTATGAGATTTGAAAACTTATAGTGTACTTATTATTATTTTTTAATACAAATATAACGCCATATTTTTTCACACAGGCGCATATATATTAAATATTTATATATAAAAAATATGTTTGTCCTTAAAAGAAAAATCAGAGGAATGATATGCCAGGAAAATGTACACAATACATATTTACAATCACCATACTCTCTGATCAAAATAAAATCTGTATAAAATTTCCGTAATCCGAGTCTGCGAGACAAAACAGTTTTACAACCTTTGGATTTCACGTCTATCGTCCTACCTATAACACGTTAACTGTTTGGAAAAAAGCCTTTATAGCCAAAGCAATACGGTCTACCATATTATAAAAGTATAACACTAGTTATGTCGTTGACTAAACAATAATATTGAATTTCCTTGAACTTGGTAGTAGCAGTTATTTATTACATTATTGATTTATTACAGATGAAGACGTAAGTTACAGCTTTACATTAGTTATACAACAGAATTTATTATAAGTGCTGTAAAAGACTGAAGAGCCGTTACATATGTTTTCTGGGTTTTCACAAAATTCTGTAATTAATTGCTATTGCATGAGCTTTTTCTATGAAAAATATTGTATTTAAATTTCGTGAATAGTGCTTGAATATCTTGAACGTTTGAGATTACAACTTTTATAAAGTAAAACCTGCGGTTTTATCTGCATACACTTCTTAATTGAAACAAGAGGAATATTATATTAGATATTATTTCATAGGCGTAAGATAGATGTACGTACATGTGTGAAAAATTTAAGATTATGCCGTTCAGCTATTAGGTGTTATTGAGTACAAAAGATAAATGTTAACATACATAATATTGGTAGATACATAGCCTAGTTTTATTTTTGGCTGCATATGGTTTAGCTGAGTATGGTTGACTCTGCCTACCCTTTTGGGGATTATGGGCGTGATGTTATGTATGTACATAGCCTATAATGATGAAGTTAGGGGCGAATGCTAATATATAATACCTAAGTTATAGGTACGAAACCTTAACTAACTGAGCGTTAAGCTGAAGCACAAAGCTGTATTATAATTAAGCCAAGGAGTTGATATTACAGACATAGAACAGAATAAATTAGGTGGTACTTATTAACTAAATCCTTTATACAGAGAGTTTCACCGTTTGTCAATAAAGTTCCAGAGGGCCTATTAAATGAGCTTAGGTGCCCTCTCCGATTTTGGCTACTTTGTATAGGTATCCTAGAAGTCTCCTGCAGTGCGGATTTACCGGGTTCAGGCGTCAGTCTAACTCATACACAAAATTCAAATTTCTCTTTTTAGTGGTACACAGATTTACAAAATAATTTTAAAATATGTCTACATATACTAATATTATTAAGATGAGAGATTTTATTATTTGTTTAAATTGAATAGGCTCCCAAACTACTGGATTAAAAAAAAACTAACTAACTTCACGTCACTTCCCTAGCGTTGTAGGCAGAGTAAACCGAACGCCATATGGTACGATCCTTAGTTATAGCTACGAAACCTTAACTAACTGAGCATTTTACCCGTAAACTTTTTCTACATTAGCACAAAAAAAAATCCTGTTCATACATTTTTCATCATCAGTCGTTCGCCATTCGTCACCAATTCCTTTCTTTAATACCTCCCGTCTCTCTCATTCTACTACGTCCCTTCTTATCCAGCCCACATCATTCCGTTTTATGTATCTGTCATACATCATCTATCAATCCTATGTCTGTAGATGTATCCTTTTATTCTTACATTAAAGAAAGTATATCTAATTATAACACGCTTAAAGTGACGACGCCTCGGGTCTATTTTCTTTAAACTTAATGCAAGAATCCTGTCGCGGTTGAGGTTGATAAATAATGCATGTTGTTTTCCTCAGAAACTTTACCAAAATTAATTTTAAAAGAGGCTCTACGGGACGCTTTCTTTCTAGAATATTGAACGAGTAATCGGTAAATCTCAATTACTGATTCAGATAAAGGTATTTAGTATTTTAAGGAATGTTTAAAAAATATATTCAAGTGTATTATGTATTATTGAAGACGTACTGTACAATATCCAGTATTAAATGAATCATTCAACTATTGAATTTTCCGAAACTGTTTATGTTGATGTGTGATATTGTGGCTTACTAGACAATAAATACTATCTTTCTTTTGTAAAAATATTAATATGCAGTTAATTCGACGTGAATCCTCTTCCGTAATGTAGTGAAGAGATTATTTCATCTGTTTTTACGAAAGTTGAGACCCCTGTCGGGGGCCCCGTAGCATTGATACGGTTAATATACAGGCTACCTTTAATCTATCAAGAACACTCCGTATATTTGTTTGTAGTTTTTGTAAACATACCCCTGATTTATAAAACAAGTTACATCTGTTTCAATGACGTAAAACCCCATGAATAGACAATATACATAGACAATATGTTTTTCTCTTTATCTATTGGCGCACACCGTAATCATTGTACGTAATCTACCCCATCAGATCCGATAATGCTATTATTTATTTCGGATATCCGAACGTATAGGTTACAGAGCTCCTAGGATTTGTTATAAAATAACATTGAAGTAGAAAATAACCAAAAAAGGACAATATCGGTCCTGTGAGCGTACGAGTGAAAAAAGGTTCCTTTGAATGACTTACTATTTTATATTAGATTTTTTTTACAACTGTCACATTTGTAAAACCTTTTTATATTTTACCCGTAGGATTTTGTTACAAATGTCAAATCAAAAGTCAAATGTCAAGTCAAGGTTATGTTAGACGAGTAATTTGCTGAGAATTTCTTGAAAACTTTAACGTTTATTTTAAGCGCTTACTGATTCTGTTTGTTGTTACGAAAATTCTACCCGGTATTTGTTCTTTATTACTTATTTTGGTAAAAGCGGTGGTAGCTCAATGGTAAAGACCCGCGCCTTTTAACCGAGGAGTGCGGGTTCAAACGCGGGCACGTACCTCTGGATTTTTCAAATTTATGTACCTACGTATTTATACCATAGCTCGACGGTGAGGGAAAATATCGTGATGAAACCTGAAAATTCAAACAACATTGGATTTGTAACCATGATCCAAAAAATTTACTGGTTCGCCTATCTTAGGGTTACGAAGGTCAGATCGGCAGTCGCTTCAATGTAATTACTAGACTCGCTAAATCCTGGATCATGGTCTAAGCGGACCCCGTCGAAGCACGGGACATTACGCTAGGAAGATGATGATTACTTATCTTGGTACAAAATCCTAAAATGAACACTACTATTCATCGATCGAAGATCCTGCTCTAACAACTACATACATGAATATACTCCGTTATCTCTGCTTGTTTTATCGGGTAAGAAAGGTTTTATTTTTTCACCATTTCTATCTTATCATGGTATCTTTGACCTTTTATTGCTGACCAGTGATTTATTTACGGCATTATTGTTTAAATTTAAACTTGCTTATCACATTATACAATACCTAGTTATAAATAGTAGAGTTGTCACATATGTAATTATATTTAAATTCCGCGACGTTTTGTAATTTCCGCATAAGAGTTTTCTAAGTGCTGTAATGGAATTTTTTTTTATAATTACTTGTTAAAAAAAAAGTTTTGTAACTCAAGATATATCTTTACTATTTTTGCTAGTTAATGGTATAGAACCACTAATTACTCAAGACCAAATATTAGTTGACGTCTTCTTCATTGTAAAGATAGTCAACAACTCCAAAGATATTCTTACATTACTGTAAAAGTATGAAATATTTTATGATGTTGCCAGGCTTGTTAACTAACTGCAATTAAAAGAATCAATCTCACGACTATTCGAACTTTAAAACGGTTAAAAACCTTCCTTATGTTGCCTGTATGAAATTTAAATCAATTTCTGCGATGCCTACCAACCTCCGTCGTAACCTCCGGTGAACGGACCCTCTATTCATTTAGGACGTGACGTTACATTTTTTCAACGTCATTTCCCGTGTCATAAGTTCGGGGGGGGAGGCGATTTTTTGCTTCCTTTACACAATCAGCGGTTTCAGCTTACGCCACAATTTATTTGATGCCAAGCGGCCTCCGATCTCGCTCGGGTTTTAATCTTAATATAACTTAATATATATAAATTACGCGTCACGTTGTTTGTCCACGATGGACTCTGAAACTACTTAACCGATTTTAATCAAATTTACACACCTTGTGCAGTTTGATCTAACTTGAAAGATAGGATATGTAGCTTACATCTCAATTTATTTAACCCGAATACGTGTCATTGACTGTTAGGCGGAACGAAGTTCGCCAGATCAGCTAGTATATTTATATTTTAATACACAGGTTATTTGTTATACGTGAATACACTCTGAATACTTATTAGATATTTGCTATTGTAGATTATCGTCCAGATTGGTCTGGGACTTAACTATTTTCTTCTTTCCTACAAGTCGATTCATGGTGTTTTGGGTTTGTGAATGTGTAGAAGATAAGCTACTTTAAATTGCTTTATCACAACTTTTAATTTAATCAGAGTTGGGTATCGGCTATATGTGGCAAGATGAGCTGGTTGTTCCATCGGGGATTGCTAGCATGAAGTTATGATGATACTCGAATACTGGATAATCTTAATAGTTGGATGGATAAATTTATTAAAATTGTTAGTATAGAGCAGAGATTCCTAAACTTTTTGATCGCGGATTGCATATTCAATCCTTTTATTTTGCGGAATCTCGCAACAAAGACTTATAAATAAAATTCATGCAGCGAGAACTACGAGTATACTATATACTGCTAGAACCCTTCATGCATTTTGAAGAAACCCCGGGGTCTGGGGAGGTTACTTTGGGAATCGCGCGTAAAGAACACACGCGTTACATTAATTGAATTGGCTTCAATAAATACAGCCGCATTAAGCATATTACTATGTTAGTGTCTGCTTATTAAATTGTGACCGCGGAAATTCGGTATTACACATGTCTCGGGATGTGCTCATTCGTTTGTATTTATAGTAAAATGCATAAGCGTACGCTAGGAGGGGTATGTTTTCATCTGTAGGTACCTTTGGCACAGGAGTTTCATGGGGTGGCACCTGCCCATAAGCATTACAAACGTTTGACACAAATTGTTAAGTCAAGTATACTGCACGCTTACGTCACATTCGCTGAAGTGTGTCAATTGATGATGATTTTGACAAGCTCGATGGCGCATTCAGTAGTGACCCTGCCCCATGCGCCAAGAGTTGTGGGTTCGATCCCCACTCAGGACAAACATTCGCATGATGAATACTTGTTGTTCTTGTGTTTGTTCTGCGTCTGGGTGTTAATATCCAATATTTAAGTATACATTTGTAATACCACTGTTGTTTCTAATATCCGTAACACAAGTGCTTAAGCTACTTACCTCGGAGTCAGATTAATGTATGTGATGTAGTCTGGTATTTATTTATTAATTGATGGAAGATCTCGTAGCGGCACTATAGATAAATTGTACTCTATTGTTTGAAATGTACAATCGTTGGCATCAGGAAGCCAAATGGCAGGTAGATGAAAATCTATTGGTTATGGTTGTATTATGCTATAAATTTTCAAATAGTTTAGCAGCAATTTCAGATTTCGAAAACCAAACAAACAGGACGATTAGTATTTCGCGCTTGTCTATAGAGCGTCCAGAAGTTTTCAACCAATTAGCCGTTCTAAACGTGGAGTTGGCTATAACTAGGATCAAATTCCCTTTGTTGAGGGTCGGAGGCGTGTCTAACTTTATTTTGATTATGTCCAGAACAATCGAGGACGATGTCGGGATATAGGACGGCAAAAACAATGGCCACATAAAAAGTTAGGTACTAGACATCTATGAAATCTAATTAGAACATTATTTGCAGGAATTGGAAATGACGACATAAAATATTGACAGCTACATGCAATTTTTTATATTCAAAAGAAATTGAACACAATCAAGGTCTTTATTTGGATTTATTTCGGCCATTTATTCTTTGGTTAATTCAATAGTTTTGCGACGCTTATTTCAATAAATTTCACAAAGTGTATTGAGAGTTTCATCGATAAAGTACGAGTATTTTATTGCTCCTTTAGTACCACACGTGACAACAAGCTGAACACTCAATATATCTACTTCACAGCAGTTCATAACACAATTTTTTTTCACTAAATTCAATAAAATCAAATAAATCGCACTAAAAGAGATCGATTATGCGTTGCGATAAACCACCCTCTAGAACCATATTAAATAAATTAAATAAATTAAATAAATAAATTTTCCAGACTGACACACCAATTCCCTCGTTCCAAACTAAGCGTAAGCTTTTTCTATGGATACTAGGCGAACGGATAGAAATACTTAAATACGTTTATAAACATCCATGACTCGAGTACAAATGCCCATGTTCATCACACGAAACATTTGCCCCTAGCGGGATTTGAACCCGCGACCCTTGGTTTCATGGCCAGGGTCTCTGACCACTCGAACAAACGGCCCGGTCAAATTAGGCTTAGGCTTTAAGGCCTATTAGGCTTTAAGTTATATAACCGACTGTCCCAGATATTTAGATATGGTCGATTTATTTTCCTATTCATCCAGTCATACGATAATATATGCACATTTGTAATATATGGCACCAAAACGTATTTTCTCATATTATGTAATTTATTCACGGTAATATCGCTCATTTGATTTTCCTTTGAAAGCACGTGACAATCAGACCGTACACCATCCTTACTAATATTAAAAATACCAACATAACTCTGTTACAATTTCGTATGTAAACTTGACTGATTGATATGAAAATGAGTTGGCCAACATTTAGAACTGTAAGTAAGGACTAGGTATACATTTGATTCGGGGAAATTGATAGATTACATGTAGAACGCGCAATAACGTCTCTGAACCAAGTTCAAAAGGGCTACTTAGGAACAAATACTAGTCTTATATATAATTAGATAATCCCACCGCAAAAGTATTGTTATAACACGAATAGTTTTGAATGCTGAAAGTTCGAACTACTAGTCGGAAACAGCTGACGGAGTACATTAAGAGGTTTACCGGATAATAAATAGAAAGGGCTTGTGTGAACCAATATTCGTGTGGCGTTCAAGGGTTATATATTTTAATATTGTTACACATCACACATTATGCTATATTATATCTATAGTTTAGTAATCGTAATCCATAAATATATGGCCCGTGACAGGGCCTTCAAATAATATTAGTTTAGACATCACAGTATTGGCTTAATAATCTACAACGTACGCTTAATATACATATGTACAGACAGCAGCACATCAGGCTATACATTTTTGTTGCGAAGCAGCCCTTATTACAACGATATAAGACTCCGTAGTGTTTAGCCTGAAGTGCTGCTGTATGTACATAAAAATGAATCGCCGAAATTCACGCGCATAACTTTTGAACGTCGAAACTAAATTGGATTAAACCCTTTTTTTGCACAAGGTTTGTATAAAATGAAATGTATGATAAATTTAAGGGCAGGGTTGAAGATTAAGATCAAAGTTTTTCACGAATAATTTCACGTTTGTATAAATTGACATATCTATGATTATTGATTGGGTCACCTAGTTAATGTTTAGTTACGAAGACGGATAAATTGGCGAAATATATACACTTGCTTATCAGTCTACAGCGATACAACGCGTTTCAATTTTAAAATTTTGATTTGCCCGTTGGTCGAGTATCCAGGGACCCTGGCCACGAACCAAGGGTCGCGGGTTCGAATCCCGCTACGGGCAAATTTTTCGTGTGATGAACATGGACATTTTGTACTCGAGTCATGGATGTTTATAAACGTATTTAAATTATCTATCCGTTCACCTAGTATCCATAGCACAAGCATAAGCTTAGTTTGGAACTAGGGAATTGATATGTCAGTCTGGATAATTTTTTATATATTTAAAACGCAACAAAATTAGGGTATTGTTAATTATCCGCCTACACGAAGTTGGCCAACCGGTGTGACGACCACATTGCCATTAAAACCCAGGGGCGAGGCGAGAACGGGCGATATTATGGGCGTGATGTTATGTATCTATGTAATATGTAATCCTTGTACATACGTACATGTACAAGGATTTATGTAATACAAACACTTGCAGAATTAAGACGCAGTTTTCATGGCCGTGGGCCAAATAAAATTTATCCTGATTTTTATTACTAATATATGTACATGCGAATGAGAGTTGTTTGTTAGTTTCGCTTTCACGCCTAAACCACCAATCTGATTTTAAAAATCCTTTCACCAATGGAAAGCTACAATATTAGCGAGTTAAATATTCTATATCCTATCCCCGTATTACCACGGCAACGGGAACTACGAGGGACGCTGCTGTTACTCAATAATTACAAAACGCAATAAAATTTGGGTATCAAGCCGAACTACCAGACACGAAGTAGGCCAACTGGAACTGGCTGCTGGTATGTGACGACAACATTTCAACGAGCCAATAGTCGAGTCGAGTGCTCTTGACATTGCCTCGCCTGCGAGTGTACTCGCACAGAGCCGACGAAGGGAGAGTCAAGTTCACGGACTGAACTTTGAAATTATGACGTAATTAAGTAAAGTAACGTTCAAACATACGCTAACGCAGGAATATTTTATTAACGCGCTTTTAATTGATTTGTGTAATCACTTTCTATTCTACAAGCCAAACTTAACGACATGCTTCAAAATGTAATGTGTTTTTTACGAACAGCTTTGCTGTACTTAAATAAAGTGTAAAATACAGTAAACCAAGTGTCGTGCCGGAAACTTAGTAGAATCAACATTCCCAATATTTACATAACATAACATCACGCCCATAATCCGCGAATGGGTAGGCAGAGTCAAAGGGACAGCAGGCCCCTTTAACCACATTTAGCCAAAAATAAAACTGTTCTGGGTTAGATGGACAAATTGTGAAAAAGTAGTCACAAGTGGCTAGCTCATCGCCTACACAATCACACACCCAAAACTCGATATACCATTAGTCGCCTTTTACGACATGCTAGGCGAGAGACACAGTTGGCACATTTTTTTAAGTCCCAGACCAACATGAGATTTGTATGTGATTGTATGTAATCTAGGTAAATAAAGGGACTTTGATGTTGATCAATAACATAATATAACAAGATATAACAGGTCCACAGGAATACCAATGTGGCATACTTAACACCTTTGTGTCCTATGTTTAGGTTTCTTATTTGCGAAAAATGATAAGACTGTATCTGTTTCCTTTTAATGAGGATTTTCAAAAATACACAAACCGCCAGATGGCACGAGGGAATCTCGTGGTCTTATCACAGTCACTATTGGCTCCTTGTTGACAGCATGTCAGTTTGGTCTGACAACTAGCCAATGAGGAGGGTGACAAGACCGCAAGTCACAGTTACGCCATCTTTTGGATGTTTTAATTCAAAAAACCTTCAGTTTCTTTAATAGTAAATAATAGTTAGTTTGCATTTTTGCGCTTGTAAAGTGTTCTAAATTAAAAATGTTAATTAAAATTGTTTTCGACCCAAATTTCTTATTTGAAACTTTCTACTACACCTTTATCGAGCAATACCAAACAAACGACCTTACTCGAAATGGTCATTGAAAATGTTATCGACAAGAGTTTATGCCAGTATGTCAGTTATGGCTTGCATTAAATGTGCGAATAGCCGTTTTTATGGCAATCAGTTATTTTTATAATATGGTGGGGTTTTATTACGTTTTTATTAGGTGATTGCATTGTTAAAAAAAATGTTTTTCCTTTTTTTTTATTTCTACATATAGGGTACTAAACTTAAAAGTTTCGTCTTTCGTATTCATTTTTATTATGTATCTTATATTCAACGTGACTAATATCTTCATCATTATCATTATTCAGCCATAAGAAACCCATTTCACCCAGTCACTGAATAATTCAAGGCGTTCCGTTCTCTCTGCCTACCTGCTAGGGAAGTGGCGTGAAGTTTTAGTTAGTTTAGATTAATTTATTAATGACCCCAAATATAATCCCCGCAGATTGCTAATGCGCTGGAACCTTGTCTAATTAACACCCACGTGACGTCACCCGCAATACTCGCTGGTCAGTTTTGCGAACGGTACTGAGTGTTCGATACGTCACGATTACGTCACCAATATGGCCGCCAGACGCATTAGCAATCTGCGGGGATTATACTACTCAATATCAGATATTTAAAATGTATAGTTATAACAGTTACGTTCATCCTAGTCACTGTTTACTGAAATTTATACGAAGCTTTGTAGGTTACTCCCAGGAGTTTCCATTTATTTGAGGAGTGTACTTAACTAGAATTAGCTACTTCAAATATTACAGACGTTAGATATAGCTTAAAGTGTAGTAGAAAATGGCAAGTATATTCGATCGATGGGAGGGGATCGTATGTGTAGCTTTCCCAGATGCCCTCCCCATGCGATTCGGCGGAACACCCCTGGGTTCTAATGGGGGAGAGTCCCACATAGCCACTTCACCCGCCCGGGTGGATTAGTTATGTGGGACTCTGATTCTGAGGGAGAAAAAAAAAAGTATATTCGATCGATGAGAGCCCGACGAATGATCTACACTTGACACGATTGTCATAAGACCAAAAAAGGCATGTCGCTTATAGAAGAAAGTCTATGGTGATCTATATATGGCTAACTGTGGTAGTAGCTATGAGTTTCAAGTAAACCTAGGTGACATAGATCATATAGATTATTAAATAAGAATAAAATTTTTACCCCTAGAGAAAGCTCCTATAACCGAAACAATACATTCTCATGTGCGCAAAATTGCTACAATTATTTAAAGCGGAGCTTTAACACAATCTAGAGGACAAACGGTCCTTTTTACTACAACTCGTAGTTAATTATTTAAAGAACTCTCTCGTACTTGCACAGCAATGGCATGTCTGAGCTGTCAACAGTAGTTTGTTGTTTTACAAGTCAACTGAAACAACAGCGACCTCTAGTTGCTCTACAAAAGTTAATCGGGAAAAATTGTTTGCGTTGGTTTCCTTTCAAACACAGGTCGGCTGTTGGGATTCATTCGTCAAACTATGTATTGTTGCGAACGTAACACTTCAAACAATGCCGCCTTCGAACTAGGCCGAGAATAGTTCTCATTTCCAGCATTGAGAGGGAATTTATTGGTTCGGGAACTACAATAAACACACGTGTTTACGGCTTCACGTTTGCAAACATATTAATTAACGCGGATGTCTTGAACTGGAGAATGAGTTTTAGCACGCTAGTCATTCAATTAAGATAGTACTTATAATTATTAGTTGTTATCGTTTTTTAGTGCTTCAAAAAAGGTTTTGTAAGGTAAAGTTTTTTTCATTCGTTATCTTGAGGGACTATATCATTAAAAAGAAAGATTTGTTAACTTCTCATCAAATAAAGTCCTGATTACATTCTCAGCTGGAAATCATGGGAAATGTGTAGATATAGCTATTACGTATTAAAAAAAAAGTTTATTATTCTTTCTTATTAAAAAACAAATGAGGAACTAGATCAATAAGTCTTTAAAATTAGCTTCGTCAAAGACATTATTGCCAAATCTTGGTAATTAAAAAAAAAATCAGTCGAATTGAGAACCTCCTCCTTTTTTTTGAAGTCGGTTAAAAATAACACCGATCGTATATAAACACACACCGGTCAAACGTGTCATTATATTTAGCTCCACCAGAGTTCTCTAATATTACTCAAAATAGTCCATTATTAAGATAACAAAAAAATATTGCTCGCGTATTTTTTATTTTATACAGCAAATCAAAAATTATGAAGATACAGCGCGTTAAAGTACCGCGTGACGTCAATAGGTCTGGAAAATGTTACCGTCCAAGTGACGTAAAGCGCTCCAATCTATATCTTTGAAGCGTTAAAAAGCTGTATTTTTGTAATTTTTCAAGTATTAGATAAAGCAAAAATACATATTCAATACATACATAACATCACGCCCATAATCCCCGAAGGGTTAGGCAGAGTCAAAGGGGCAGCAGGCCCCTTCAACCGCATTCAGCCGTGCAGTGAAATGCAGTGAAAAACTAGAGACAAGTGGCCAACCCGTCGTCTACACAATCACACATCCGAAATGGTGTGCCACCATTAGTCATACATATTCCATTTTTTTTGATAATCTAACTTACGGACTACATTTTTTTTATTAACTAGCTTATTGTCCTGCGCAGATAGTAGTGCGCTGAGCACTAACACATTTTGGAGACGTGTGTTGTCACATCTGGCGTTGAATAGTTTCCTGAGTTGGTGCAGTGTTACATTAGAGGGCGACACAGAGAGGGCGATGTGGAATCCCGGGAGCCTTTACTCGGAGCCTCCAAGTCTTATACACCACCCTATCTCCCTAGGTAGGGCGAAAGTGCTTAACGTATTTTCCCGCGTCAAAAAATAAGCGTAGTGTTACACACTATCCAGAAATTATCAGTCTATTTAGTCCTATAACTACAGAGAGAAAATCGATTGCTAAAATCATATAAGGGGATACTTTAACCAAGACGAGGGTCGAGTGTGTTGAATTCTTCTATCGGATCATAGAGCTAATGGATCTAGTCTAGACTTAAAAGCTTGTAAGGCAACGCCACACCCCTAGAGACCTTGCGGCGAAGCTAAAATGCGGTCTGAGGGATGATTTAAAATATCAAGGGTTAACGTAGCAGAAAATAAACAGTGCTATCCGAAAGGGATTGGTTAAAAGCTTTTATTGCAAAAATAAATTTTCATTAGTTTATATTATAGATAGACAAGAGGTCGGGGCCAAAACTTTTGTGGCTGAGTATTTCAGTGTTAATATTACTCAGTTTCAGCCCAAAGACAGAGAATTGGCGGTTAAATCGCCCCCATGCTTCGGAAAGCACGTTAATCTGTTGTTTCTACGTCTGAGCTCTCTTTGGTCATGTCAGGTTGTCATCTCACCGAACTGAGGGGGTTAAGGAACACAGAATGCATCATATCTGACACTATAATATTTTCAGCATCAACTATGCTAAAGAAGTTTAATCCTCGTTGAGATTCGATATAGAGAGAATATTTCATACATTATTGGTCATACAATAACATGACATGCAGATAAAATACCTGTATACCGGTCTATGTTACGGAACAAATACCTAAGTAATTACCCGTATTCCAAAGATAATAACGCCTCAATATAGGTACATTTACTTGCAAAACTATAAAGTGTGGGTTTCCGCGTCTCAATAATAAGATAATACGTATATGTAGAAATACCTACCACGATGGGCAGGAAACACTCGTCTTTTGTTTGTATCTTCAAATGACGTAAGTCGTATTGACATTATTTTTTATAATTTACGTAATAGGAAGATGATAATATTTCGCAAACATGATAACTATTTGAAATGTAATGACGATGTATAGTTAATATTCAGGCGTTTAGTTTTAATTTTGGGTATCGGGTAATACTCATAAAGGTTTCAGGTACTATTATCGGTTTAGTTAAATAAGTAAATACGTTGACAAAGCGGACCCCGACTAAGCACAGGACCTAACTTTAGCTACGAAAAAGAAGATAATAATATGTCGGCGATATTTGCATTAATTATAAAACACGATCAATTTTTAACCGATATCAAAAAAATTAAGAAGGAGGTTCTCAATTCGACTGAATTTTTAATTTAATAGTACTACATGTATATTCTTATTCCCGTATTTTTAAATATATTACTAAAGCATTTCTTTTTGTTTTGAAAATGTAAATATTCAGTCAATTGAGTTTGGAAAAACATGCTGTCATTAACCGATAAGTATAGCCATAAATAACTGCATTCTATTTAGGCAGATACTAAAAATGTCAATCGATAGCCGGTTAAACACCTCGTTACTAATACTCTACCACCATTTCAAACATGATCCTATACATACATACCCCATATGTAGGAAGTAAGTCTTTATCCTCTCCACCGAAGGAGAGGTCGCTATTAGGAGCGTCGAGGGGTTTTGTGGGTATACTACGGCCACTCCATATTAGCCGGAGAGAGGTCTTTTTATACGGAGGGCCCTGGGAGTCCCACACAGCACGCCGTTCCCCCGAATGGCGTGACGGAGCGTAAGTCCCCCATAAAAAAAAGGTCTATCCACTGGCCTATCATCCTTTTACATTACGCCATGTATATTGAATGGGGACTACTTTTTCGCAATTTTCCATCGAACCCAGCCTATTGTCTCAAGATCAACAGATCTGGGACTTAAAAAAGAATGTGCCAACTGTGGTTCTTGCCTAGTGTGTCGTAAAATGCGACTAATGGTATATCGGGTTTTGTGTATGTTTGGGATTCTGTAGGCGACAAGCTAGCTACTTGACTCTACTTTTCACAATTTGCCATCTAACCCAGCCCAGTTTTATTTTTGGCTGAATGTGGTTGAAGGGGCATGCTGCCCCTTTAACTCTGCCTTCCCCTTCGGGGATTATGGGCGTGATGTTATGTACGTATGTATTTATTCGCCAATGTCACTACATTTTTGAAGACAAGTATCACGTTCCCTTGGGTTACTCGGAGTTCCATTGCGTGTTTCATTGCTACAATACTCTTCTATTTTGAACCGTATATGAAAGAGTTATAGCTTATTTTTCAAATTAAAACTTTGGCAGTCTATTGGGAATTACAGTCTCACGCGAAGTGGACATGGATGGTTATTAAATTAAAAGTATTATTTTGGTGTTTTTTGCTGTGTTTGAAGAAAATTAAAGGACTCTTACGGAATTTTATTGTTGTTAAAGTAGCATTTAATAGCAAATGTCGGGACACATAAAACAGCCGGTTACGGTATGGAGGCCCATAGTAGACTCGTAAATAACGAAGTTACCGTTAATTATGAATGAATTTATCGGTAATCAAAAATATATAAATCATACGTTCTTTCTTAGGGTTTAAAAAATCAGTACGATTTCCAACATAGATTAAGTGATGAAAAATTAACACACACAGAAACAAAAAATAGAATACACAGACAAAATCAGTATGGCATTTAAAATACTAGGTTTTTCCTGCAGCACCGACCAATTTTCTCGGCATAACTTCTAATCCTTTCTCAGCTACAAAATTTGGCGTACCAAGAAACTAAGTGGTTTACGCGCGAAAACATAACAGATAGATTACTTTTGCTATTATAATTTCGATTACTATTAAGGATACTTAACTAAAGTTTGCAAATAGTTGTTCTCGAACGCATTGCTTGCCGTACAATATTTATCACATTATTCTTTTCTCTACTGCGACAGCGATGCAAACGCAAGGCATTCGCTACCGGAACAGTGTTTCCTGAAACATCTCGGCCTTGGTGACTTTATAACAAAAGTGAATAGCTATCTACTATGTCGTACTTCTCCTTATGTTTTTGCTTATCTTGGAAAAAACGACAAGTGTGCGTTGGCATGTGTAGTAGGTTCCGTGCTGCAATAATTTATTTATTTTTGAAACTTTATTTACATTATGCATGAGCCCATCGGGGTAGAACCACAGAACTGGTCATAAGAGGTGTCATATCTGCTGGTAATAATATTCGATTGTAGAACTAATAAAAATAACATCAAGCTTTTGTTATCTCTGTGAGACATGAGAAGACATTTGCTTTATAATACAATTTATTAAGCACTAAAACAAATTTAAAGTTATATATTGCCGGGATAAATTACACCATACATACGAACTTATCTAGGCGAAGAATTTTATTTGTTAACAACTTGGAGAGTTTAATGAAGTTTCATCGCAAACTCTCGCCCGTGGAACTCCGACGGAGGTAATTTAACCAGCGCTAGATTGCGCCCTGTCCCGGGCTAACAACTCGGATGGCTTGTCCTTTAACCTTTATCAAACGAGCGATGCACTTTGTAGTGCAGTTGCTACGTAAAATGCAGTTCTACATTCCGTGCAGGGATATTTGACGAAACTTCTACGGACTTTTGTCATTGTTGTATTTAGTTAGATTTTAAACATGAAACAATTTTGGCGGGATATGAGTTAAAAATAGCGGTTAAAGTTTTTTCATGACGTAGAATATATATGTAAATTTTGTTTAAATTAGGTTATTTTTACGCTAAATTGTCTTATTAATTTTTATGTGTATGTAACGATCTGATATAATCAATAACTGCATATAATTATCTAAATATAAATATGTTATCAGGTCGACTCGTTATACCAGAAACGTTACAATGACTTAATTGTTGTTCGATCTGCAAAATCCTTTTACAGTTCCTTGCGTTACATTCTCATTATTCAAACCAAGGTTAGTGCATTCAAATTTAAAAACTAAAACGTACCTACCTTTTGACGACTGCATACGTAACGCTGACTGTTAACCCTAGATTAAAAGCGCTCATCCATAGCAGCGACATGGCTACAGCCTTCGATGCTTCACTTTGGCGAAACGAAACGTCAGAGGACACTGCACTGCACTAGGGAAGTGAGTTCATCCCGTTATCGTGATCACATAAATTATTTCCGCGTCGAACGGAACGCACTGATTTCAAGAACAAAAAAGCGCGCGCTCTGTCACTTTTTGTTTGAAATTCGAATTTCCGAATAGTAAGACAAATGAGATTTATATTTTTAAATATATTAATGACAGTTTTTTTTGTTTACACTTTTTTATTGACAAGTTCACCGATAACGTAGCAAACGAGTAATCGGAAAATCGATTCTAGAGTTGCGAGTATGAATGTTAACGAACGAATGGCGGTGCCGCGCTGTCCTTTTACAATATAAACTGGAAGTTGCCCCCCGCTCCGCACTGTCGTAAAGCCGAGGTGCTATTTTCTCGCTTTAATGATGCAATTTCGCTGCAATCGGGAATAGCCATTGTTATAATTGACCCCACTTTCAGCTTGATCACCTTAGACGTGATATCCTTGCTATTATATTCGCTGGTGATTTTAAAAGTTCAGTGTTGCTACGCTACTTGTAGAGAAATATTACTTTCGCGATTTATGTTGTACTATTATGATACTTTCAGTTTAATTCAGAATCAATGTATGACATACAATATTTAGGGAACATCGAGTTTTTTTTCGGTTATGTCTACCTACCTCTCTTGAATTGGCGTGAAGTTAGTAGTATTGAAATAGTTTTTAGATTAGCGTTATATATTTGCCTAGGGACGAAAAATCCGAGTTGCTCGACAACGGAAAGAGATCCCAGTTTCCTGTCAGTTGACAGTTACAGCCGTTCCTTAGGGTAAAGCCTCGATCACTACTAATACGAAGCATTTTCCTGGTTCCAACGGTTCGGAATTCGCTCTCGGATCCCCCCTCCCCCCTCGAAGACGGATCGAGGCGCGTTCTTAATAGGAATGTTCTGTATTAGTGTTCGTGTTCTTTGTCGCAGGAAAAAGTTTTTAAATTGATAACGTAAATATAAACCATTACTCTTAGGGAGGTTCATTTCTGTCGATATCTTATAGTTTATCGAGTGTTTCATGATTGAAAACGAGTATTTGACGTTCTATTGTACTTGCGCGGATTCCATTAAGACCAACCATCCCAGAATAACAATTAAAGATCATAGGACTCAGTGGAATTAAAGTAGAATTCAAGTGAAACTCGTACAAAATAGTTTTAACCAATTTCGTACAAATTTTACCAATGGAACTTAGTAAGTTAGAGCCTTGAGGTACCAATAGATTTTCTTAAAGTGGACAAATATAACTGCACTAAAATCGTTCCCGCATTACAACGAACTACTATGTTACAATGAAACTCTTTTTAAATTGCTTTTGATCCGGCAAGAGAATAACGAGTTTATGGTTTATCTTTCCCGCCTTTACAATGATACTCATACATTGTAATCAATATCTATAATCTTAGAAAAATACAACCGAGAATATCGTTTTGATATTACGACCACCCTGATAAGACACCGTAAAAATAATATTAATGTTAATTTTAGTTATTCCTAAACTTGAATTCAAAATCCTTTGATCTTGCTTACATAAGTATAGGCAATACGTTGTGCGTACCTCAATTGGCTGTAATAGTCACAGACTCAGACAACAGAAGATTCAAGATTTTTCATTACCAAGCAGCCAGCAGTTGTTTAATTTTTTTTGTCCGGTTTCAAAGTCGAGCAATCCTGATTGCGGTCGTGACATGGATGTGTGATACAAATGAAAATGGATTTAAAACTTGTCCGTGCTTCGGAAGCGATGGAGCTTTTGTATAATTGTTATCAATAATAACCTCATCTGAGAGGTTGGAATACCGACATTAAAGCTTTGTTAATATTCGTATTTAATAATATAATGTAACTTAAGACAATTGACAAAAAAAAAAGAAGTTTAAAAGATGACTCCGGAGAATTGGAGTCATCGTTTAAACAAACAAAAGTTGAAGTAGGACTGTTTTAATTATATTATCGAAGTGAGAGACATAGTACAAAACTATACTCTTATTCAGTGCTGACTCACTTCTACTCAAACTAATCAAACAGTAGTTCACAAAATTGGTCAATTTGATTAAGTGATTTAGATTAGGTTTTTATTCAGAATGGAATATGCTTTTAAAAAGCATGGGTGGCTAAATACACACAATAATGGATATTAAATTTTATTTTGCTATATTTGTTTATAGAAAGGTTGTTGTGTGTTGTACCAAAGAAATATATGTATTGATAGACAGACAGCTTCTAGACGTTTCTTTACGTATTTACTCAAATGTTACCTAACTTGGATTTTCCTAGAACAGTCATGAGAGTGAGAGTGGAGAATTTCATCGACACATAAATTTGTGTTGAGGAAATTCTACACACCTAATAGTTAACGTAAAGTCCTAATTTGCCCTGGTCTCTTATAACTATAACTATCTACATTACAATATGAAAGTGATTTCGTTTATTACTTTTCACATCTTTACTACTCAATCGACCATTGAATGTCGCGTACAAGTTGTTGGCTTAATAAAAAAAAATTATAAGGTTATAAAAAATCCTACTGTGTTCCTTGCCTAGCATATCGTAAAATGCGACTTATGGTATATCAGGTTTTGGGTGTGTGATTGTATACGCGACTAGCTAACTCACGCTCTGTTATTAGGCAAAACCCCTTCGAAAGGGTTACACCTTTGTAGGGGTAAGACCGCCAACGGGTAAACCGATCGAACGAATTAAGTCTTAACCGGGGCTGTGACGTCCCTGGCACGTATGTACAAATATAAAATATCTGCCTTGTATGTAATATAATCTAATCTATAACCTAATAAATGTATAGTATCAACTGGCGTGCAGATAAATTAATTAGCGTCCATTTTAAAAACATAGATTTTAATTATAGAAATAATTAGTTGGGCCACATATTATTATCGTCGTATCGGATGTGTTAACCCATTGCGTGTATGCAACAAATTCCCTTTCAATTAATGAATTGAGGTTACAAGGAAAACCCTTTTGCGTTTTTCCTCATTATCAGTAGCGTTATCTTCGGCATGCCCTGCATACAATTACGCGAATAAATTGGCAGTGATAAAAGTGTACAACCATCCATGACCTTTTATGAGAGTTTATAAAGCAACCTTTATATTTTTAACAAGGAAAATTAAAAAAAGAAACAAATATTATTATTTTGCAAACAATTGAAAACTGACAAAAGAGAGTGTGACGTGCACAGATGATATAAGTAACGTAAAGGTTCATCAACATCGTAATGTTGTTCAATTTAGTGAATGATACTGTCATAGACTCAAATAGGTCTTCTATCCTACTACATGATAGAAAGGGTAGTTTAATAAAATGCTGTCTGATTGCAGAACCATACAGGATAAAGACAGAAAAAAATAATAACGATGAAAATTGGTCATGATATTGATAATGAAATTGGTAGTTTTATGTCGCTGTAGTGTCCAACTGTTGGGTTAATTATCCGCTATAGTATACAATAAAATATATATTATAAAGAGGTGCGGAGCGTTGGTAGCTCAAAGGTAAGGTCACGCGCTTCTTAACCGAGGAGTTCGGGTTCAAACCCGAGCACGTACCTCTGGATTTTTCAAATCTATGTACGTATTTATACTACTAGCTCAACGGTGAAGGAAAACATCGTGATAAACCTGAAAATTCAAACAACTTTGGATTTGTAAACATGATCCAAAAATTGTCTGGGTCCTATCTTAGGGTTACGAAGGTCAGATTGGCAGTTGCTTCAATGTAATTACCAGACTCGCTAAATCCCGGATCATGGTCTAAGCGGACCCCGTCTAAACACGGGACATAACGCTAGGAAGATGATAAGTAGACAATACTCTTTGGTTGTTCTCCGATTATATACCATTTTTTTATATTTGAACTTATGAGGTTCGGTGCCTATTTGTAACAGCTGTTTAATTTTGTTAAAATACTAACGGCCGCTCGTGACGTTGTATGTATATAAGGATTGCAATGCTAGAATCAGCAATCCAGCTGTGCCCAGCACAATTTAAGCGTGCTGGTTGGTTCAATACCGCTGGATTTCAATCTCTACTAGAGATTGGAATGCTGGATTAAGCAATCCAGCTGTGTCTAGCTTAAATTTAGCTCAGTGGATCCAGCAAATAATGCCGTTAGATTGCAATCCCTATATGTATATTATATGTAATATGTACTTGCTATTGTAAAGGTACTCTTCTTTTACTAGTATATGCAAAACTAGTATTGAACTTTTAACGACCAAATAAAGTGACAAGGGAATATAAGTATCAACTAGTTTTTTAAAATATAAATAGTTACAATACATGTTCTATAATGTACCCTGAGGTTTGAGTAGAGCTTCAATAGCAAAACAAATAAAATAATCATTAAACAGGTGTAGATAAAAGATTCTCACAAAGACTTTGCAGATCAACTCTGTATCGCACAGTGCGCCGACAGGCGCACAAAGTCTGCCAAGGGAAGTAATAAATTTAATATTTTTACTTTAAAATATTCAACAATTCATTAATCGATTCGGTTTCAAGTTTTTAAATGGAAAAGTGATCATATTTATTAGTTTACTATAAAAACCAAAAAACATGCAACTTATTTAAGAAATACAAAAGAGACCTGTATGATTTCAAATTACAATATTGGCGTTTTTGACGTGACGATTATTTGAATGAAGAAATAATAATCCTGTAAAAAATGCCTACGAATTTTGTGGTTGACCTTATAAAATTATATTTACTTCGTAAACAGTACTTGAGACGCTTCGGAGACAAAAATAAGAGGGTATTAACGAACAGACTTGTTCACTTGACCTATTTTATTGTGTAAGCAGAACTGTTGTTGGGGCAGAAAAATATTTTCAGTTGACACAGGTGCGTCGCGGATATTTTTGATTCTTTATTTCGCTCTTCGATTACATGACGGAAATAATTGATTGATATTTATATGATGAGTGACTGTGTTGTGTACATATACGTTTAATGATCCCGATAATAATTTAAAAATAGAGAATCTTTTTATATATTTAAGTAATTGTTAATATGATTATTTGCAAAGAAAAAAAATATATATTAAAATATAACCTGTACTCAACACTTCAAGAGGCATTTTTACGCACGTTCAGGTTTTGAAATGCGTTGCTTGCTGAGTTTCCTTGTTCCCCGTTCCCTAGAGACTACTGAATGGGTTTTTCTAATGGGGTTTACGAAGGCTTTTTCTACGACAATATGCCTGTAATACCTTCTGATGTTAAAAGTCTCAATAAGCTACGGTGATCGCTAATCATGAGCCTGTCTCGTTTATCGTAAAAATGTTTTTGTTAATACAGATTTCAATACCGATACATATGTTATACATATAGATAATCTCCGAAGGGGTAGGCAGAGTCAAAGGGGCAGCAGGCCCTTTTAACCAAAAATAAAACTGGGCTGTCATAACGAGCCATTATCACATTTGTAGATTAATTAAACAGATTTAATAATAAACCTTGTTTAATAGAAGTTACATACATAAAACCTCATGATTATGGTAGAGGCAGAATTATCTATACTTATAATAAATATGTAGAGAGATCAATTCTGTACATGGAATATATTTTCAAAATAACTATCAGGGGGTGATTAGTGATCGATACTGATGCCAAAAATGCAATCAGTAAAATTTTTGTCTGTCTGTCTGTCTGTCTGTCTGTCTGTTCCTTATAGAAACAAAAACTACTCGACGGATTTTAACGAAACTTGGTACAATTATTCTTCATACTCCTGGGCAGGTTATAGTATACTTTTCATCACGCTACAATCAATAGGAGCAGAGTAGTGAAGGAAAATGTTGGGAAAACGGGAGAAGTTACTCCATTTTTTAAGCTTCCGTCACGTGTGCATCCTTAATGGTTAAAGTCACATAGAAATCATGTATGACAGGTGACACCGCTGGCACAGCTAGTGTTACATATAATTAAAAACAAACTATCTCGATATAAATACATAGTATTAAATACGCACACATTATAGGGTACGTATATAATATTATTTGCGTCAATCTCGGCCTATATCAGGTTTGGTATTTTTATCAATCAATCTAATTATATAGATATTTACATAACATATGACGCACTTCGTAGTACGTACAGTTAGCAAATCAATAAGCATTGAAATCGATTTGAAAAACTTGTCGAACGTGAGACGATAAAAGTTACACACGAAAGGTTTTTGACCAGATGCGTGTCCCGATTGGCCCTCTGTGCCCTGTGGCCTACGTGACTGCTTGCACGTTGCATCAAAAGTACAGTCCGCAAATAAGATAGGATTCCCAAATACTGCATGAACCAGTCTTTATTTGATGCTACCAAGTCATCTTCCTAGCGTTATGTCCCGTGCTTAGACGGGGTCCGATTAGACCATGATCCAGGATTTAGCGAGGCTGGTAATTACATTGAAGCGACTGCCGATCTGACCTTCGTAACCCTAAGATAGGGGAACCAGACAATTTTTGGATCATGGTTGCAAATCCAAAATTGTTTGAATTTGCAGGTTTCATCACGATGTTTTCCTTCACTGTTGAGCGAATGGCATAAATACGTACATAGATTTGAAAAATCCAGAGGTACGTGCCCGGGATTGAACCCGCACTCCTCGGTTAAGAGGCGCGTGTCCTTACCATTGAGCTACCACCGCTCCTATGATGCTACCAAGTAAAATATGGATATTTATATTCGGTTCCATTAAAATTTGTTATGTTCATTAAATACAAAAATTAGAATTGTAACTACATACTTTATGTTTGGTAGATATTTTAGCGCCATATTTGTATTAATCTATTGACGACATTCCCCAGGAGAATTTTGTTAATTATATTAACAAGTAATGGAATGTTTATGTATTTCAATGGTAATGACCTTGTCTGTCATATCTCTAGGGAACCCACTCACCGTTATTATAAAACCAAACATTCAACAAGGTTAATTTATATAATACGATATATTCATGTAAAACATCAATATATATATAACAGATATTACATTAGGGTCTAGGAGTAAGTTTAGTTATATTATATCCTAAAATAACCTACTTGTAACACAAATTTCAGAAATAATTCAATTCAATATGCTTAAGCAGTTGAATAGATTTTATTGAGTAAATCTATTCTTGAATAGCCTAGTTATAAACGTATTACAAATATTAAAAACAAATTTTATCCCGCCGCTCCCCTCGCGTGAAATTGGTCTGGTAAAGAAACTCCATCGTGTGCCCTGTTCTTTCTGGGTCTATTAATCCATAACATTACTAATATAATAGATAGACAGATAGAAAGACAGAATTACTTTTGCAATTATAATTTAGTAAAGTTACTGGGAATAATTCGCGTCAGCCTGCTGTCTGTGTGGACGGTACAGCGTGCAGATTGTAAGTGTGTGGCATGTTTGAAATAAGCAACGGCGGCGGTGTGCCCCGCGCCGGAACCTCTGAGTCACGAGCTGCGCTGTATCAGCGGACGAGCGGACATCGCTTTGTTTCCTAATTGTGAACCGACGCGTTGGGGTTTTTCATAACACGGTAGACTTATCTGTATAACAATCCTAATTTGAATCCTATGCGTTGGGATTTTTCATAACATCGTGCATTCGATCTCGTTTAACATCACAGATATGGAAGTTAATTAAACAGATCAAATTTACGGAGACCCTGGCCAAGAAACCAATAGTCCCGGGTCCGAATCCGAACACGTTATACGTTTCGTATGATGAACATGGACATTTATACTCGAGTCATGGATGTTTATAAAACGTATTTAAGTATGTCTATCCGTTCACCTAATATCCATAGCACAAGCTTAGTTTGGAACTAGAGAATTGGTGTGTTAGTCTGGAGAATTTATTTATTATTTATAATTATATCATCACTACTGTAACCCTCGAAGAGGCAGGCACAGTCCAATGAGCATTAACCTCCTTAGCCACATTCAGCCAAAAAGAAAATTGCTTGAACAGCTGACGCGAATGGATACATCGCTTTGTGTTCTAATTGGAATCTGATGCTTTCGTTGTTTTTCATAACACGGTGCACTGGGCTAGTTTATCACCAAAGAAATGAAAGTGAAGTTATACAAATCGGAGTTGATACTCATTATTCTCAACAAAGGTTATTGTTGGGATTCCTCTGTCTTATCTTCATCCTTTATCTTTTTTCTAAACTCTGCCCGTTTCTAGTCGGGGTCCGCGTGACCAAGATCTTGAAATGATCTTAGCATGTCTGGTTATTAGGTGCATTGAAGCTGCTGTCATCTGAGCGTAACATGCAGATAGGGGAACCAGACAAAATTGATCATGATTCACCAATTGGCTACCACAGACATCTTACTTGGTAATAATACCTATTAAATATAAAGAAAAGTATTATTTGATCAATGGCTTTATAAATCTATAGATGTAAACGCAATAGTATGTGTGTGACAATTATACCACAGTAAGTATTATATTTGCATACTTTCAAGTATTGTGTGACTAACAAATTAGACACAACTTTGCATTTCAATAAGTGCATTTTGTTGTTGTAAAATGAAACCTGACAAATACCAGGAACCCGATTAATTTTATATCAGACTACTAAACTTCAACGTCGTCTGCTTTACGTTTGCATAATATTTTAGTTTAAATAACAACCTAGCTTACGGATATAACTTATAAGGATATAAATAAGTGTCGTAGTCTCACGTTGGTCCGGGACTTAAAAATAATGTACCTACCAACTTTATCCTTGCCCAGTACGTCTTAAAAGGCGAATAATAGTGTATCGGTTGTTGAGTGTGCGTACCTAGGCGACGAGCTAAACACTACTTTTTCACAACTATCCATCGTTAATAAAGGACTTTACTGCTCCTTGGACTGTACCTACCCCTTCGAGGATTGCGTGCGTGCTGGTATGTATGTGTAAACGGTCGAACGGGGTTGTGCGTCATACGGACTGCTTTCGACCTGAGTTAATCCAAACGAACTTCTTTCCAAGTAATAAACAGTTTCCGATAACTGCATGTTTGCAACCAAATTTTACATTGATACAGCAGGAGGAAGTTAGTACAATTAGTTTTATGCATTTATGTACTAAACTAAATGTTTTATAATTGGTATTTAATTATCGGTTAAGAAACGAACATTTATGCAACGGAAAATACCTCTTAAGATACACAACGCGATCATGGTAATCTATTATATATATTATCAACTCCTGCGTTGGAAACCTACTGATGGTCTATAATGAATCTTCGACATTATCGCTTTTTACGACATGCTAGGCGAGAAACACAGTTGGCACATTATTTTTAAGTCCCAGACTAAAAAGGGACAAACGGCTGGGTTAGATGGAAAATTGCGAAAAATAAGTGACATGTACATGTTTTATTTTACTGATTCATACATGTAGAAAATAATTAAAACACTTCCGACTACCTTAGTCAGTGTTGTCAATAGATGACGTAGGTAAAAAAAAAAAACCTTATGCGGGCTTACTGCGTCAATAGTTCAGTCATTTTATCTACTTATTTAGTATTGGAGTAGAAAATACATCAGTGAACAATTTATGAATTAAAAAAAAAAAACGATTGTCGAATAGAAGTTCTCACCAAATTGTCTGCTTAAGAAATTTTAAGGAATTTGAACTTTTTCGTCTTACATGTAGCAGATCGAAAGACGTAAGCAATAACAGGAACCGTTAAAAGTAATAATCTAGTATACAGCCTGCCTGACATTAAGTAGTTACCGTAGCAAAGGCTATTGACAACACGAGAGAGGTATCAAAAGTGCTTCGCCGACTTTGCAGGTGGGAACTTTCGTTCACCCAGTTAAGTATACCAGTACTTAAAAATACTGCTGAAATGAAATGATTTATTCCTGCAAGTAGATTTGTAACAAATACATTACACTTTTTGATCCTACCAGCACGGCGACGTGAATGACCTGATGAAAATAGGTGCCGCAACAAACTCAACAGCCCTCAAAAAAAACTAGTTTTATTTATCTGGTGGTGTACGTAATACTGTTATTTAAGTAAGGGCTGATGAACAGGCAGATAAAAGATAACAATCGAATAAATCACAATCCGGATGATTGTAAAATGTCATTGCCTGTTTCCTGAGTGAATTACCATACGACATCCGCAAATTAGTGACTTTATACTTTATCGGTCAGTTAATTCTTATCTGACTTTTAAAAAATCGGGCCTAAGTGGATGGAACTTAACAAATCTGACCGTCCTTTTTTTTTTTTTTTTTTTTTTAGTTGGGGAAACTCCCACGAACCGTCACCCTCTACTTGGGGAAGCAGAGGGCGGTGTGTCGGACTCGAACCGACTAAAACCCCAACGTGGCCTCCAGCGGCGCAGTCCCGGAGGAGCCTGTATCCCCACTGTCGGGACTATACGACTGCTCCTCCGGTGATGCGCGTGCCGCGCTACGCGGCCCACCTCGCGCGGCGGTGGTCGATGCTGTGCAGCCCACGACAACAGTCGTCGGATGCACAGCACCGAGCACGCGCGCGCGTCGAGACATGCCAGGCCACCCAGCATGTCTCAACCACTCCGCCCAGGATTCAGACGCCGATCATCCCCGTGACCGGCGTCGTGGGCCCACTCTCGCGCTGTGCCCTCTGCTAAGCCAGAGGGGCACGCGGAGAGCGCCTCGTCAAAGGGGCCGCCTTCCGCCCGGCGACCCAGATTGAGGGTCTAGCCCTGTCGTCGCAGAGGGAGAGCATCGAGACGCTCAATCCCTCTGCGACCCACCACGACGCGACCCAGCGCGCCCCTGTCGGGTTGCCGAGGATAGGGAGGCGAGCAACGACAACACTCAGCTCCTCCTCTTCCTCGGCAACCCTGGTCCGGCCGCAGTGGGTCTACAGCCGGACCGCCGCAACTGCCCGGTAGCAAGTCGTGCAGTTGCGGCTCACCTCGGGGTCCTTCTTCGCTTCAGCCCTGCCATGTCAGGGCCTACTAAGCCCCCCCCGGTACGACAAACCGAGGACCCCGGCGGGGGGGAAAAAATCTGACCGTCCTATCCTAACCTGTTGCCATTACTAGTGCTTGATTATAGCGTGGCCCTACCACCAAAATACTTAATTTCTTTTCAAAGTAGCCATCAAACTAACGAAACAATTTGCCCCAACGTTGCAACATGCTTTCTAAATAATGCGACATGCAACTAGAAAGCGTCACTGCGTTAGGCAACCGACCTTAAGCGTTTTGTAAACAGTTGGAACAAGGGCGCACGTCACAACCACGTCACGCAGACCTTTACTCGTCCTTACGTTGGACACGCGGAGACGTGCTTACAGTGACGACATTGATAGTAAAGATAATCATCATCCTAGCGTTATACCCTGTGTTTAAACGTAGTCTATTTAGAGCAGTAGTCTGCGGACCACCGGTCCGCAAGACTTATCGTTTGGTCCACGGAAAGCCTAAACTTTAAAAAGATTCAAATTAAAAATAAAGTAATTTTAAAATTAACGCCATTTATTTTCGATCCCTCCATAGTGGTCCTTGATAACAACATTAAAATCAAAGTGGTCCTCAGTCTCTAAAAGGTTGTAAATCCCTGGTTTAGACCATGATCCATGATTTAGCGAGTCTGATCTAACCTTCGTAACCCTTATACAGGGGAACCAGACAATTTGAATCATGATTACATATCTGTGGTTGTTGGAATGTGCAGGTTTTATCACGAGGTTTTCTCTCACCGACAGTAAAGATAATACCGTCATCTTAGAAGACCTTATAATTACTTTTCTAGCATAAGCATCCTTCCTTTTGCGGTAAGGACGTAAATTGTTACATTGTGATAGCGGTAGGACAGAGGATAAGAAACGTGGTAAACGGTGTTAGGGTGCTGTTTAAATATTTGCTCTTACCTATACATGTTAATAAAGAAGACAGATATGTGCTAAATACTGACATTACATTTCGTCCGCAGGATCTATACATTTTTCTGGGATAAAAGTCAATGTTCTTCATTACAGTCCAAACTTATCGCGCACCAAATTTCATCACAATAGGTTTAACGGTTAAGGTGTGAAAACGTAACTGAAATATTTTTGAATTTATTATATGCATAAGTAATTATATGTGAGGCACTTCCACAGTGTCACGTATACACAGAAAAGTGAAAGGCACTTAGTAATAAATGCCGCAAATCAGCCCGCTCTTAGGGGCCCATTACCGACAATGCGAACATTCATTCGCGAATTCCCGCATTCCCGCTGACAAATTACTGGCCACTGCGGGTCGGAAGGGAGTTGATTTCGTTCTGATTAATGGTTGTTTCGAATACGCGGATTAATGACGATCTGTGTCAGAGTTTTAACATTTACATTGAGCGAAGATTGCGATAGTTTGTGTCTACCACTTCTAATCCGCATAGACTTATTTTAACCCCGTTTCACCCTCTTAGGCAGTGAGCCGTCTTTAGTGTTCACTACTGTTCACAAACACCATATGACAGACCTCTGTGCAAAATTGCAAGGTCCTACTATCACGTAGATCCAGAAGTTTCAGCTGTGCATTCATTCATTTTAGCTGTGGGTACTCAGTCAGATTTTTCATTTATATTATACAAGTAGTCTGACCATAAATAGGGTTTATAAGATACATTGTATTAAGTGGTTTCCAGCAAAGGACAAAAGATTTAAAATTGAAATTGCCATTTATAAGAAGAATTTCCCAGAAAATATTTTTTTTGGAATACTGCGTTTTCACAGGGTGGCGCGGTGCCAAATGTTAAAGTTCAGCTTGGACGCGTAGGCCTATTAAGGCATAATTGGCCATTCCACTTGATCTACTGAAATGGGAGACTTTACTTAACTGTTAAAGATACTTATGGAACGTATTAAGGTAGAAATTTAGCCATATCCTTTGTTCAAGAGTTTGCGTATGATTCAAACTTACTCATCTTCCTAGCGTTATGTCCCGTGTTTAAACGGGGTTTTAGCGTCTGCCGATCTGACCTTCGTAACCCTAAGATAGGGGAACCAGACAATTTTTGGATTAAGGTTACAAATCCAAAGTTGCTTGAATTTACAGGTTTCATCACGATGTTTTCCTTCACCGTCGAGCTAGTGGTATAATTACGTACATAGACTTGAACAATCCAAAGGTACGTACCCGGGTTTGAACCCGCACTCCTCGGTTAAGAGGCGCGTGTCCTTACCAATGAACTACCACCGCTCATGATTCAAACATACTACTTTTTCAGTAACATGTCGCAATAATTAAAATACACACGATGATTTTTCCAATCAGATATAATTACCAACCGTTAAACTATGAAGTTACCTATTTGTAGATATTTGGTATTTTAATTAGGAAACACGATGACATTTTATATTCATCCGTATTGTAATTTATTCGACTGTCATCTTTTAACTGACTGTTAAAAATACCTCGTACCCCGGCGGTAGCGTGTTCAGCCAAATACGATAGAAATTATATATTAATCCTATTCTATCCTAATGTTTTAACAATGTATTAAAGAAAGTTATATACAAATAATATTTGTATCAGATGAATATATTAGGTTTACTGAAGCTGAAATGACCCCAGCTGACACCGTAGCACGTCCCGGTCACAGGTGTGGGACGATGTTCAGAAGGGCTTGTTATAAGAAAAGAGGAAGAAAAATAAGATTAATGGCTGCACGAGAAAGACAATCTGATTATATGTCAAAATATGATCTTCATGTATCGGTTAGTAATATAATTATAATTATATATTGGTTGGTTATATTACACGGGCTATACTTTTATATATATATGCTAATTAGCTATAAGAACTTAGCGTCGCGTGGGCATTTTTTTAGCGGATGCTCCATACATTGTTTTACATATCATAAGAATTTTACATGGACTTAACAAATAAAAAAAAATAATTAATTGTTTGTAGTATTGTAGCCAACACATTTACCGATGCTGTTTTTTTATAAGATTGGTCCGGAGATTACTATTAAAAACATAGTACAATAACCTTTTAGAGTTATATCAAACAAATTTAGATATATGGCGATGTATGTAAGTACATTTCGGCGATTCACTTTATTTTGTATACAACCTGTACCTTTCGATATCCCATAACTTTAAGGTGTTATGAACAAAATTAATACAAAAAGTCCAAAGAACAAGTGTCCTCAAACGCATAGTTTAGAAGTTATCATCAATCTTAATTAAATTAGTTAAAAAATTGTCACCTGTATACAGGCGACCTCACAGGTCAACATGTTAGGCTTGATGTATTTCATTGATGAGTAAGTCATTCATCATTTTACATTTGAAAATACATTGTTGTCATAATCAAGTAAAGGTGTTTTATTTGGTGGTCGAATTTTTGTTGAATTATTTTGTATGAAAAATTAAAATTTAAAAAAGTAATGAATTGAAAAATAATTCAAATGCGGTTACGTTTTACGTGGTCTCGTTTATACCCTAAAGTTATGGGATATAAAAAGGAACAGGTTGTATACATAGATTGGAAAAGACTTGAAAGTCATCTCTATTATGTTTATTGAAACGAACATACTTGATGGAATGGATCATCAATCAAGCATTACATTACATTATGCGCGGTGACGTCAGATGCTCGAGCGCTGATAAGGGAACGGTAACTTCAATGTGCGTTTCGCTATTGGAAATGCCCTAATTCCATACCAGATAGCTTATACGCAGTGTCATGCGTAATATGGATACTGTGATTCAGAATTACTCCAATATCCTTCTCACATTATAAATGTGTTTTAGATGTTTGTAACGCAATTACATTAAGAAGTCTGAACTAATTTAGGTTTGTTATACAGCCTGATTAACACATTCACATAGTATAATATCCTAACTAACATTATTCATATCTATATAACATCACGCCCGTAATCGTCGACAGGGACAGCAAGCTACTTAAAACACATTTAGCAACAAAAACAAAACTGGGCTGGGTTAAATGGAACATTGAGAAAAATCCCATGTTGGTCTGGGACTTAAAAAATAATGTAGGTACCAATTGTGTTCCTTGCTTCTTAACGTAAAAGGCCACTAATGGTATACAGGATTATTGGTATGTGATTGAGTAGGCGACGAGCTGGCCACTTATTTGCAATTATCATAACTTTTTAAAGTTTTCGCCACTAATATTATAAATGCGAGTATGAGTTTGTTTGTAAAGCTTTCACGACAAAACCACTAAACAGATTAAAAAAAAAAATTTACCAATAAAAAGTTGAATAATCAGCTACTACAACAAGTTAATGGCTACTACACGAGTGAAAACGTGGGGCGCTGCCAGTATGACACCATTGTTTCAAAGTACTAAATATTTCGTCTATTTTATACTAAGATTAATCTTATGTTTACTAGCTAACACCGCGGTTTCACCCGCGTTTATAATTAATGTTATATACCCTATAACTCCTCGATAAATGGGCTATCTAACATTAAAAGAATTTTTCAAATAGGACTAGTAGTTCCTGAGAATAGCGCGTTAAAACAAACAAACAAGCTCTTCAGCTTAATAATTATACTATAGTTAGTTATGGTATAGGAGTATTTATTGCGTACAAATAATGTTCAGTGCAATTAGTACGAATGGCTGTGATCAATTTATTGGTAGATATAATTTATGTTCTAAAATTTACAAGAATTCTAACGTTGAATTTCGGTTCAAATGAAAGAGGCCCATTATATTCTTAAAATACGTCTTACATTTACCATTAGTGGTAATTCAGGAGAATTGGATATCTGTACAGCCATTAAGGTCAGCTAATCCTCCTACAAAGCCGGTAGCTCCGACAACTATCGGGATGATGAATGGATTCTGCTATCATTTAGGGTACAGGACGTTTGGTGTAATTTGACTCTGAATAGAGGTCGGTGAAGAGATTTAGAGGAATTTTTTACAGAGTCGTCTGATTCGACTATTAAACGGATTTCGATTAAGCTTGATACTGTTATCACATAAAATTTGGTGTATAAATTATATATTATGAAAGTATCTTCTAATATCTCATCTCATCTTTCTAGAGTTATGTCCCGTGTTTAGACGGGGTCCGCTTAGACCATGATCCAGGATTTAGCCATTCTAGTAAAAACATTGTAGCGTCTGCCGATCTGACCTTCGTAACCCTAAGATAGGGGAACCAGACAATTTTTGGATCATGGTTACAAATACAAAGTTGTTTGAATTTGCAGGTTGCATCACGATGTTTACCTTCACCGTCGACCTAGTGGTATAAATACGTACATAGACTAGAAAAATCCAGAGGTACTTGCCCGGGTTTAAACCCGCACTCCTAAGAGTAATTTATAGGGGATAAGATTTCTTCTTGTCTGAAATTTAAGTAGGTATGCTAACTCACTGGCAAATGCTAGTACTTACAATAATTAAAAACGCTAAGTCTCATTGCCTTATAATTCTTCTTATATGTACAGATGGTCATAGACTGAATTTAAACAGAACAATTTCTTTAGCTAAATAATAGACAGTACCCGAAGGATTCTGTGAAACTATATCTATACTTACTTACTAATATTATAAAGCTAAAGATTTTGTTTGTTAGCTTGAACGCGTTAATTTCAGAAACTACTGGTCCATTTTGAAAAAAAAAATTGTGTAAGATAGCCTATTCGCCGAGGAAGACTATATATAGGCTATATAATATTAACCATAAACGCGGGTAAAACCGCGGGTACAGCTAGTTACAAATAGAATTCTACACAAAGAAAGTCTCGTAGTTTAATTTACAATAATTAAAGTATCTCCTAGGCTTCTGATGAACTTGCTATATAGCATTAAAGAGTTAATAGGGTGTATTTCAAGATAGCCTTTGCCTTCGTAATTCAAGGCGAAGCGAACTGAAACTGTCTAACGGCGTTTCCTTACATTAAAATGCAAATTTAATGTCAGTACACAGCTTCAGGTTATTTTATGTTGTGAACGTAAGAAGGAAAGTACCTAATAATTAATCATGGGTCACTGTTAGTTACAGGCCACTAGATTCCTATGGAATAAATCTATAAAGAAAAAAAAATACCAAAATCGGGTTACTCTGTAAAAAGTTATGCGTGGTAATAAAAAAAAAATATACGGGTCGAATTGTAACCTCCTCCGTTTTTTCGTCGGTTAATAAATAATGTATCTCTAAAGCCGCTTAAAGCGGTAAGCCGGTTTAAGCAAATTACTGATGAAAAATCATGCATCACTTGTTTGTTTGTACTTCTTTATTGAAATCGATCAAAATGCTACCTGTGTCCGGTTAACATAGACTACACGACCAATCGACTCTTTGCCATCAGAATCGAATACTAACTTTTAAGATCAGTTCCGGGTGACATACTGAATGAGTCGTAGTACTGTAGGCCACCGTGTTAACAGCGCTGACGGTGTCTCGCAGCGGAGCGGTCGCTCTTGACCCCGGTCGTTGCGCTCGCGCAGTGACCTTGGATTGATAACACTATGTACACACATTTATTTCATACTGATATAATACTACGTTTTTGGTCGAGTAATTAAATTTAGTTTATAGTGCTTCTTTCAAGTTGATTTTTCAGATAAAGCTATTTCTCAGTAGAATATACAGTAGAGTAAAAATCGAAAGATAGCCGTAAATAAAATAGTAAACTAATTAACCCAAAAATCAAGTTAAAGCAAACTAACGGCCCGCCCCGGCTTCCCAAGAGTGGACGTTTTTTTTCTAACCTAACCTAACTTTTTTCAAAATATTCTATGTCAATCAGGGATAGGTAGTGTAGAATTCTAATGGTGAAAGAATTTTTGAAATCGGTCCAGTAGTTTTTGAGTTTACTCGTTACATACATACAAACTTACAATTCTTTTCTCTTTATAATATTATTGTAGATAAGGATTGCAATTAATAGTGAATGGTGGCATATACTCCTGTCTCCTTTAGAAATCATTGTTAACACTGAAGGCTACTACATAAGTATTACTTCCTGTAATAGTCGATATGGCTAATTGGCTAAACAGTAATAGTATGGCAGAAAGAGCATGAAAGTAGAATAAACGCGGTCGAGATGCGTGCGCTGCGGAAAATCTGCGGTGTATCGCTCACAGACTGCGTTCGGAATGATGATGTAAGAAAGAGAGTTGGTCTGAAGGACAGCGTCGGAGTCAAGGTAAGAAGAGGCATGCTCCGGTGGTTCGGACATGTGGAAAGAATGGATGAAGAAAGATTGACTAAACAGATATACAATGCGAATGTGGAAGGATGTAGGAGCCGCGGAAGGCCCAGGCTCACCTACCACGACCAGATTGGTCGTGTATTAAAAGAAGGTGATGTTAGGAGTCATAAAAATCGTAGAGCTTGTATGAAAAGGATTATGAATGTTGAAGAGGCGAGTGAGGTGTGTAAGGATCGTGCCATATGGCGTTCGGTTCTCTCTGCCTACCCCGCTAGGGAAGTGGCGTGAAGTTTAGTTAGTTAGTTAGTTAGTCAGTAATAGTATTGTACATATGCCATAATATGGACGCAACTAACCAATAGAGTCCAATAATCAAGATTGTTCTCTAAGTAGGATGCATAAGAAGAATGTGAAGTCTTGTATTTCCTTAAATCAACTTGTTAATTCTTCATACCGCATATAAAGATCTGCGCAGATATTAACACCGTTGCTTTAAAGTAACCAATCACAAAAATCCACACCATTTATAAACAGTCCAGAATAAACTTTATCTTCTATGTATAAAATAATTTTATTTGTATAAAATTAACGATAAAAACATTAAAAGTGAAGTTGCAATAAAGAACAAATCGCTAAAAATAAAATTTCTAAAATTTTACTTTTATAAAGCATTTTTTTCCATAACCATAACTTTTCTTTCCCATTATATTTCGTTTTTTATTGAACTAAAGAAGTAAATTTACACGAGGTTTCTCAATGTGTTTGTTAAAAAACTGCATCACCTATGAACTTGTCATCAAAGATAAAGCCTTATGTACACATGTCGTGTCGGTACTCGGAAGCCTGAGGGCGCGACACGCCTCGCCGAAGGGCATTTTTTAACAATCGCTTCACGACATTTCCGACTTGGCTGCAGGGTGCCGGAAGTGACGAGACTATACTACAATATGATAGATGATGAGACAGTTTCTACTTCCGGTATATTCAATAATTTAACTAAAGGGTTGATGGCGGGCATATGCTTACTTATACGAGGAATTGACATCAATTTTATATCTTGAGTGGTCAAATTGAAAAGTGCAATTATAATATGGGCAATACTTTGGTCATATATTAAAGAAAGGTTACTTTAAGTGTCGGCAGTTCCATCTAAGCGTATGCTTGTGCTATGGATACTAGGTGAACGGATAAACATACTAAAATAAGTTTATAAACATCCATGACTCGAGTAAAAATGTCCATGTTCATCAAACGAAACAGTATTTGCCCCTAGCAGTATTTGAAGCCGCGACCCTTGGTTTCGTGGCAAGGGTTTCTGACCACTCGAAAAACGGGCCACTCATACAGGTATTTTATTTTCAGAAAATCCCATTAAAAATCATTCCATAAAACTTATTCTATTAGCTACTGTCAGGGTGCCTAATAAACGCCGTTTATCCGACACAAAATGTCAAATGTCATGTCGTACTTGTAACAATTCCGACATTAAAGGTCAAAAGATAAAGGTCGTTTTGGTTATTTTTTGCAGTATCTATTACAAGTAAGTGGTAGCTAATGTTCTGGTACATTTTGCGATTCAACGCATTTTCAGGATTCATAATAGCGTAAGAAAAAGGGTAAAACCGAAACGAATTTATTTTGCCCATGACAGGGTTGATGAGGGCTGGAGTGAACGTGACTGGCTGTCTAACAGGGGTTTGCGAAGTGAACAAAAGTGTGCATGGTAAATTACAACAAATGAACGGTTGGCTTCAAGTTGAACAGAAATTGTAACTACAATTTTGTCGTAATAGTCTAAAATCCGATGTACGGTCGACTTTCACCCATTTGTCAACCGTGACAAAAAATATATTTTATCATGTAAATTAAGTTTCTGAACGTAATTAAAAAAGGTTGCCTAAAAAATCATGGATAAAATACCTTATTAATAAAAAAATATCAAAATAACTGTATAACTTCAGGCCATTTCCCTAGCAGTAGGCAGAGAGAACCGAAACCAAATATATTTTTTTTTTGATTTCACCGACGTGTTAATTTTTATTTTAAGGGCGATTCTCTTTACTATACTTAAATATTATAATTTTTTTTTCTCCTATAACGGCAACAGGACGTTTAAAGAGTTTCTAGGTAACTTTTCTGTAGAATCCACATAAAAAAAATTACATACATTACAATGGATTATTCATAAATGTTTAAAACGTTAACATACAAATAAACAGTTGCTTTGATATACATTCATCACGCATCAAATTATCGTAATCAATAAGACCGCAAAAAACAAAATTCATAATGTACTCGTACTATTAAAATCTAACTCTAAACTATCGGATTTTTGAAATTAGAACATATTTATTTTATTTTACTGTTTCATCGAACCATAATGACATGAAACAATTATTGTTATTACGTTTCGTTTTCTATAAAAAAAACGCTTTTGGACACTTTTTTAAATTAATAAAGCAAAGGACAGTTTCATTTATTGTTGATTTAGGTAGAATTAAAACACGTGAAACGTGAAAAAGTCTTTTATGTAACTTTTATTAAAATTATATTTTTGATCTCTCTATTTTTGGGATAAGTATATAATATAAATGGAGTAGGATGTCATATCGACGCTTAAGAACCAAGACCATCTATCTACACTTTTGGCGCTTTTTACTTTTTAATGCAGTTATTTTTATGATTAATTTACGCATCGTTTCCTTTGATCAGTAACCTCAAATTCGCATTAAAAAAGAAGTTATGAAAAAATACCAATACCACCTAAGTTACGTGACGTAATAAATTTAAGGAAATATAACGTTTTTTTCGTCTCCTGTGAAGTCGACTTTTTGTAGATAGATGGTCTTGGTTCTTAAGCGTCGATATGTCGGAAACGTGTTTTCATTCGGGTTGATGAGGGTCAATCTGGACTTTGCTTTCATTTCATGGGATGAAAAGAATCCATGTTAATAATTAAAATGGACTGTTGATAAGATTTTGCGAGAATGAAAGTTATGCGGCCTAATTTAACATGCGCAGAATTTAATTGACAATTGATTTGTTAATAACTGCCTTTATTTGGTGTTTAATGTGTGACCAAGGACTATCAGGACTAATTTAGCGCAGGAATTAATCATGACGTTTAAGGTTTAAACTAAAATTACGAGAAACATTTAGAACCGGCCCTTTTTTTTTGAAACGCGCATTTTTTTTGATCACACATCCGCATGACCAGCTGTATATTAGCATTACCAAAAAACTGTGTTAAAAAGAAGCACAAACTCGATAAAATTTCTCAGAAGCGGAACAATGACAAACTTCGAGGCATTTTGAAATGCTTTGTTAAATATTTCCGTGTTGCTATGGATTTTGCCGTGACACAGAAAATACTCGTGTAAATTTAGGAATGGAAGAATAAAAAATGTTACGCTAAAAAAGAGGCACAAAAGAAAAGCCGAATTCTTTACTAAATAAAAATATCAGCGAAATCTAAAAGAAGAAAGCAAAAAGCTACAAGAAGACTATCTAGATCTGATTGAATGTCCTAAATGGTTTCTAAAATATTTGATTAATTGGATATAAAAAAAACATGTCATATCGTTCATGTCTAAATACCTATATTCTAGACATTTAGAAATGCCTCATATAAATAATTTTTGATGATTTTGTATGAGCTGAAGCTTGGAGGGCAATCTATCCTTTAGGTCAATGAAAGTATATTCTAATCTATAAAGAAATTATAGATAAAGCATAAAGCAATCCACCACAATTGCCTGAAATTACCATTGTGCCTCTGTTCGTAATGGTATATATAAGTTGCCTTAGGGGAACTCATTAGATCAATTTTCTATTACAGTACTGTACTGTAATTCAGTTAAAAGGGCCAATTACAGTTAATGGCTCCGTGTCTTAAACCTTGACTCAATGTGACTACCGAAACGCTAACAAACAAGGACGTAACGTATCATAAGTAAAATAATTTTTTGCTAAATAGCGACATCTATTTTAGAAACATAGAAATACGTTAGCATGGGTCAATTTTGCTAATCTGAATTATATGCATTACGTTAGATGTCGCTAAACTCGCAACGTATTTCGTATATATATCACGTATTTATTTTATTATTGGCTTATTTAAGCAACAAATTTAGTAATAGTTTATCGTAGTAAAATTTATTAATTTATATTAGAATACATATGTACTTTTGCAGCCCTATTTAACACAGTTAATGTGTATTATATACCTATGGAAAAGGAGTGTGAGTAGTTGATATTAATTATTTAATATTACACTCAAAACATACATTTAAATAATAAAAATAAGTTTTAAAATCCACTTTAGCGTGCTAGACACACGCACGCACTTTTTTTAAAAATTGTAAGCTCGTTTAGCTTAGGGTTAACTCTGTAAAGGCTACAGTCAAACTAAAAAGAGATTTACACGGTCTGAATGAATATCAAACACAATTAAAATTGCAGTCATATTTTATTCCATCAAGGACAAATTTCGACCACTGAGCGACTATTAATAATAATTAAGTCATTCACTTACCAAGAATAGCTCTCAAGTGTCCCTCGAGCGTCTGCAGGATGGTCATCTTGATCTCCTTGACGGATTTGCCCAAGAACTGTTCGCAGGCGGTGGTCAGGAGTTCGTCCTCATTCATGATTTTGCACTGGGCCACCCCGGTCACCGTCAGGGGGACGCCTTGTGCTGTCTCCACGTTCTCACACATCGGGTTGAGAGTCATAACCTGAGAACGAATTTAAGTTTTGAATCATAACCATAATTTGCCTGATAAGTGCGCTCGTCTCTTACACAAGGTGTTGAACGCATACGATAAATTATATTTTTCATTGCTTTAAAATCATTGCAAAGTAAATCTGTTCTGTAGTTTAATAATATTGTATGTGGTCCGATGTTGGTCTGGGACTGGAAAAAGAATGTGCCAACTGTGTTTCTTGTTCAGCATGTCGTAAAAGGCGACTAATGGTATATGGGGTTTTGGGTATGTGATTGTGCAGGCGACGAGCTAGCTATTTGTAACTACTTTTTCATAATTTTCCATCTAACCCAGTCCATTGTCCCATGTTGGTCCAGGACTTACAAAGAATGTGCCAACTGTGTTTCTTGCCTAGCATGTCGTAAAAGGCGACTCATGGGTTTTTGGCTATGTGATTGTGTAGGCGACAAGCAAGGCACTTGTCACTACTTTTTCACAATTTTCTATCTAACCCAGCCCAGTTTTATTTTTGGCTGAATGTGGTTAAAGGGGCCTGCTGCACCTTTGACTCTACCTACGCCTTCGGGGATAATAGGCGTGATGCTTTGTATGTATGTATGTATGTGATATGTGTATGTATATGATTAAGATCCCGTAAATGCCAGACCTTTGAATTTTATAAAAGCTGAATGAAAGTTTCTTAGAGCATAACTTTCATTTCCCAGGATTAAAATAGAGACGATAAAAATGTTAGTAGATGCTTACTTATCTTGTACATGAATGCAAAATTGACTCTGTCTGTCTGTATGTTACGTCTTCATGCCTAAACTAATTGACAGGTTGTTATCCAAAAGTTTTAGTCGTTAGAAAGGATTCCGGCTATCTTTTATTCCGGAATATAAGTATAGAGATTTCATAGGACTGATAAATTCTCTGAATTTCTCTGTAACAAATCGAATTCCACGTCAGCGGAGTCGCAGGTAAAAGTTAGTTAGTTTGAGTCTATAGAACAGCGCAGTTAAACTCGTACGTGCGCGCACGCACGTTTGCGCTTACGGATCTGAGCTTTATAGCTTCAGTAAAAGCAAATATATGTACTATGATGCCAGCAATCCATGGTGCGCTGGGTCAGATGGGAAAAGAATGATTAACCGACTACGTACAAGATATTATAATGCATATTGGTCCTGCGCCTGATTCCTCTGCGATCATGTCGGTTTGCGCAGAGCCCCTGTTTTTGTGCAGACACTTGTGCATTATAACAACTGCGTAGTTGCCTATCCTCGTTGATATTGGCCACTTTTTCTGGAATTTGGTCATATTGACAAAAGTGTCTGACTGGCATGTCAATTATGATACTTCTTTAAAGCTGTCAAATTTTATATGAGTTTTTCGGTTAATGACGTCACTCATTTTTCTAGTAAACTGCCAAAAAAATTGTAAATTCAATATAATTAAAAATCATCAAGATTTCACAACATAGTACGACATTTTCTTTTATGGAATTGATATTTAAAAAAAAATCTGTCGAATTGAGAACCTCCTCCTTTTTTTGAAGTCGGTTAAAAATAAAATAAAAATTATGTCATCATCCCTATTGGTTGACAGGATATAATGTGAGTTTCACGGTGGCTTCAGGCTTAGCGATACGCGATCCCGTGGACGTCTTATATAAAGGCGTGAGCGGTACATCCCAGGGGTTTAGTCGGTTTACCCCGCCCACCACCACCTTGGGCGGAGCAGGGTCCTCCTATCATCTTGAGGGCCCTGGTAGTCCGACACACTCTGCTGATTCCCCTTGGTTTCAGCGGTACGGTGCGCTACGTATTCCCCTGGGTCAACAAAAAAAAAAATGATGGAGTGACATGATGACGCACCTCAAGGGAGATCCGCTGGACGTCGGTGACGAGCCACCAGGCCCACGCCCACCCACCGACTATCGTCCGCTTCGATGTCGAGCCGAAGCACCCGCCTGCAACAGGACAAACATACATGTAAGTGACGTAGAATGATGACAGACAGGCAAACAAACTCCAATCTTAATTTTAACAAATATCATAAATGCAAAAATTACCATCATACTACTATTACAAAGACGACAGATTTGATTGTTTGTTTGTATCGCATAGGCGCCGAAATCACTAGAACGATTTGAAAAATTATTTCACTAATGGAAAGCTACATTATTAGCGAGTAACATAGACTATTTATATGTTATTCTCGTATTATATATATGGGAACGGGTACTACGCAAGTGTAACGCGGGGTGCTGCTAGTAACATGTAAATATGTATGCTCTTTGACAGTGGTACAGAAATTAAAATTCCTACATTACTATTTAAAAAAAAAAATATTGTTCCTAATGATGATCGACCTAATACTACAGTGGCGATTGATAACATATGTACATATCACGCCCATAAATCCCGAAGGGATAGGCAGAGTCAAAGGGGCAGCAGGCCCCTTAAACTACATTTAGCCAAAAACAAAACTGGGCTGGGTTAGATGGAAAATTGTAAAAAGTAGTGACAGTGGCTAGCTCATCGCCTACACAATCACATTCCCACAACCCCATATACCATTAGTCACATTTTACGACATGTTAGGCAAGAAACACAGTTGGCACATTATTTTTAGGTCCCAGACCAACATGGGGCAATGAGTTAAATGGAAAGTTGTGACAAATAAACTTTACATTTACGCGAGTGAATTTGCGGGTAAAACCTAGTTTTCCCAATTTGCTGTAGGTACAACATGTACCTACAGCAAATCGGAAAAACTTTGGGCAATCAGTTATTATTCAGCCAGTTGAATCCTGTAGATGAAACGAATATACCACACAATTTAGTTATATTTATACAATCTACTAAGGTCGTTAATATGAAAACTATTTTCAGCCTAAGAATGCTAGAGCATTAACAATACGGAGAAGCGAAGGAAAACTTGAACGTAGTAAATAAAAAATTATTAGCTAACTTACACCCCGAGCCCCTAAAACAGCCAGAGAAAGGTGTCTCATAAAGGTAGTTATATCTCATGTATAGCTTCTAAGGGCACTCACCTAGGGCAAGCAGTTAGAACGAGTTCCGACATACCGGTGGCGTTACGTGCGCACCCACTCTCGATTCCTGTCACTTTCTATGGAGGAAGTGAGTGTGCCCGGTTTATGGTAGGCCCATAAAACAATAACATAACTAATGCCTGTTTCCGAGGTTGTGTTAAACGAAGTTTATCTACTCGGTTACGCAGAAATTTGTAAAGAGAGTTCAATGTTTCACTGATGTATAAAAGAGTATAATAGCTAGCTATCAAAATATCAGTCAAAATATCTTATATTTTGACTGATATTTTGATAATCATCACGGTTTTTGAGTTTCAACTCCGTAAGAAAACTTATTTGTTATTATTTTTGCTCGTAACTATTGCACGTAGAGCACTGGACACGAGTCGTCCCATACGCGTTAACTTTTGGTTCAAATCAAAGTAAATAAATATCGATACATACTAGCTGTTCCCGCGGTTTTACCCGCGTTTATGGTTAATGTTATATAGCTTATAGCCTTACTCGATAAATGGGCTATCCAACATTGAAAGAATTTCTCAAATCGGACCAGTAGTATTTTAGATAAGAGCGTTCAAGCAAACATTCAAACACACTTTTTAGCTTTATAATATTAGTATAGTATAGATAATAGAATCTTAGATATTATAACTTCGGTTCTGTTTGCATACCCCGCTAGGGAAGTGGCGTGAAGTTAGTTTTTAGTTAGATATTATAACTTAAGCTCGTCGCTTTTTCACTGACGAGCATTAAAAATTATGAGGAATACTTTATTTCGGTAAATTTGTCTGTCTCTTCTGTTTAAGGATTACAGATGTCAGATGGCAGTACATACATACATACATAAATAGATAACATCACGCCCATAATCCCCAAAGGGGTAGGCAGTCTAACCAATACATTGGGTCTGAGATGTTACATAAGTGTGGGGGGTTATAGCCACCCTTTAACGTCTATACCGTGAGTCGACTACTCGTAACCTTTATTAAAAAAGTATTGTAGCTGGGCCCGAGTTTTTGTTCGAGGGGAAAAGTTGTTTTTTATAAATGTACTGGTAACTATTCACCAAAGTTTTTTAGTAATTAATTGAATGGTTTCAAACACAAACAAAACAGACAAAGAGAAGTAATCTTAATAGCTAGTCCATCTCTTGCATCTCAAATTTGTCTCACAGTCGATGATAAGAGAAGCCCAAATAGATATAAGAATGGCTAACAAGACATATTAGTCTGTCTATAGACATCGCCATGCTTCACTGAAGTTGCATTATGATTAATCTATGGATACTTATATAATAATTTAAAATAATAATAATCTATGCAAATATAATAAAAACAATTGTTTGTCATATAATCCTTTTGTTTTAATGTGCTCAGGTATGATAGCATCTATTTAGAAAAATATTTTTTTATTAGATAACCAGTTTATACTCGTAAAAGAATGCGTTACGCTATAAATAATAAGTAAGTAACGACTCGCGCCCTACGTATACATTTTTTATTAAAATAAGAGCAAGTACTTACGATTTTTTATAAAAAAGTAAAGAAGATTACTCGGTAATAATATGTTTAAATGTAACGCTAAAATATTAATGATACTTTAGGTTCCATGGGCTAAGTTGCAGAAATTATGAAGTTCCACATTATGAAGTAAGGAAATGTACAAAAATATATATTGTCCCAGAAACAGTAGGCAGAATCCAAGGCCCAGTAAGCTACTTGCATCACTTTTGCCCAAAGATAAAATTGAGATGGTTTAGATGGAAAATGGGGAAAACGCTGGTCAATGAGGGTTTTTTGAATTAAAACATCTAAAAGATGGCGTAACTGTGACTTGCGGTCTTGTCACCCTCTTTATTGGTTAGTTATCAGACCAAACTGACATGATGTAAACAAGGAGCCAATAGTGACAGTGATAAGACCACGAGACTCCCTCGCCATCTGGCGGTTTTTGTATTTTTGAAAACCCTCGTTGGCTAGCGCGATGCCAACACAATCACAGATCCATTAAAATAACACCATTGGTAGCCTTTTATGACATGTTAAGCAAAGATCAGATTAAATATATTCTTCTAAGTCCAAGACTAAGATGGGAAAGAAGTAAAATTAAAATGCGCGCATATTTTTGCTCTGGTGACGATAACCGTTTAGTGGATTAACTAATGCGGTTTTGTAGACACTTTCTAAACTTTATTCAATTATAGGCGGCTGTTTACTTTCCCTTCGTCTGGAAACTTTCCGAATAGGCACTAAACCTCGGCTATATGAATAAACCGCACCAAATTACTTTAATTTATTAAGATGGAAGGTTAGAGTTTGCGCAAAAACCTTTTCATAGACCTTTCAACAGCTGACTATATTTTGTAAAAATATTTGCAATTCAAAAGTGATTTGTGGTCATCATCATATCTTTGAAGAGTCCAACGGTGTATTGCTAAGTGCTGAACGTTCAATCAATGTTGCGAATGCCATAAGAGAGACATCATTGAGTTTTGACTATATTTATGTATGATGTGGTATTTTTATGCAAGGTATTTTTTTTTCGCAAATTCAATCAACGAAAAAAAATACTTAAATAATAAATAAATACATTCTCCTGACTGACACACCAATTCCCTAGGTCCAAACTCAGCTTATGCTTGTGCTATGGATACTAGGTGAACGGATAGACATACTTAAATACGTTTATAAACATCCATGACTTGAGTACAAATGTCCATGTTCATCACAGGAAACATTTGCCCTAGCGGGATTCGAACCCGCGACTCTTGGTTTCGTGGCCAGGGTCTCTGACCACTCGACCAACGGGCCTGTCACTTAAAACTATAGGATAATTTAATTCCATGTCCCTTGAGATATTACATGAGTAATTAGAACATACATTCCTTGGGATAATTTTATGATTTAGGATGTTAACCCTTGGGAAAATTAATAAGTATCATTCAAACAACGTCCGTAATCGTCAAAGGTGCAGGCACTTCTCTGCTGCTCTGCAAGAGTAGGTACTTCTTTGGCTTATTGTGAGATCTACTTATTTGAAGTCGCGGGCAGAAGCCAGTGATTATATAAATTACAAACGTTTAGTGATCTCGTAAGGTGCACGACCGCCATGACGGCGAATTACGTAGAAAGTCGCGTTTGTGCTCTTTATAACGTAATCTGCTTGTTACTGAACAAACGGGTGAACATAAAGATGTGAAGGGTTTGACGACTTTCCAGTTTCCGTGCGTAAATGTTATTGTTGCCGTTTGTTTTTGTTTCTGGAGCGCGACATACCGTGAGTGCGTTTAGGATGAGGTCACGCCATAGACACAGGCCGCACTTCTAGCTTGTCGCTTAAATAAAAATTTAAGTTTTATTTTTTAAAGCTATGATATTTTTTGTGTGTCGGTAATCAGTGAGAACATCGAAAGGATGTTTTGGCAAGGTGATTTATTTGAGCACTTTTAAATGATTAGATATTTTTTTAGCGAAGACCTTTAGGGGTGTTCGTTTTATTTTATTATTTTTCAATTTACTTAGTACTTTTAATTATATTTCAAATGACATGGCAGGCCTGCTGGTCGAATGGTCAGAGATCCTGGCCACGAAACCAAAGGTCACGGGTTCGAAACCCACTAGGGAAAATGTTTTGTGTGATGAACATGGATGTTTGTACTCGAGTCATGGATGTTTATAAAACGTATTTAAGTATATCTATCCGTTCACCTAGTATCCATAGCACAAGCTTATAAGCTTAGTTTGGAACTAGGGAATTGGTGTGTCAGTCTGGAGAATTTATTATTATTTGTTGTCTCCTTTGGATATGACGGGAAGTGTTGTTACCTTCTCGGTCCTATGGAAGACTCCCTTGAGACGTTTAATATGAGTGTGTGATGGAGTACACCGGCTGGACTTTAATGTTATTATTAAATATTTTAAAAAATCCAGCTTATACTATAGAATGCAACGAATAATGTAAACATAACGAAAGATTATGTTGAAGTAACAAGTTTTCTTAGTGCCGCCTCAAGAGAAATTTAAAAGAAGAAAGGATTAATCAGATAAACAGAAAATAAAAAAGTAGGACACATTCTACCGTTTCATCCTTAGTTTGGCTGTAAAAGTAAAAAATATACTTTATTAACAGTTATCTAAGCATCGATTTCTTAGGATTTTGACTAATCATCGAATGAATGAATTCGTAAAATCGATAACCATACGTAACTATCGAGTCATCGAAATCGTTTCGAAAGTCGATTTAAGCACCTGCATTTGAAATCAGTATTCTCCAAAATCACGCGACCAGACATTAATAGCCGGAGATTAAGAAGAAGTGTTGTTTGTTACATGAAGAAATGTAGAAATATGCGTCCCTTTCAAAACAAAAGCAAATAAGGACGACCGATAGTCTGACACCGCCGAGACCCTCCCACCACTTCACCGCGCGGCGGACGTGCGCAGGAGTCGAACGCCGACAACGGACGAAAGTACCCGTTACCTCGACCGGTAACTACTTACAGTTGCACCATTAGATTGGTTTTTGGAATCACTGAGCCGGAGAGACCACGTAAGGGATTGTGAGTGGAGATATGAACAGGGAAAGTGCCAAACGTTTGGCGCCGAAACGCGGCGGCAGTGAAATTGTGTGTTCCGTTGTTATTGTTGGTGCGTTTGTGAAAACTTTGTAAAGGTGAGTTTCATTTTGGAATATTCCACGAGTAACTGTGAAGTTGTTTCCTGGTCTTTAGTAATACATTTTACTGAAATGAAAATTTTTTAATTTTTCATGGATACGTGGAAATCTAAATGTAAATTGTTTATATTTAGGTATTCAGCATATATGTTCATTATAGAAATTTAATAAGTACTAATCGCTAGGGTTTGTATATTAGGAACACTTATAAAGTTCCGGAATAAGTATTGATAAGAATTTAAGGCAAATATATTTTATTGGACTCTACATGAAGTAAGATGTGTTATTAAGGGAGTAGCTTTTTATGCGAATACCAATCTTAATTGATTTGTAAAAATAAATTAAATTTTCTAAAATGTATTGCGTTAATTACGCATACATACATCAAAATGACAATTATGTGTTAATTAACATGAAAATTACGAAGTCCCAATATAATTTTGGCGGCTTGACTTTTAGAGTGTATGATATTATTAGATATGTCGATATTGTAATATTTTTGACACCAATATTTACTATAGGTACGCCAAATAGATACCCCAAATAGATGGGAATATAGCTATAATCTAAGTGACGTTTTGACATCGACATCATATTTAATGAACATGTGTAATCTGTAATATCTTTACACGTTAATCATTCTGCTTAATGATATGGCTTGATTATAGGCTGTGAAAAGTATCATATGCCATATTATGCTGTTTCGTTATACAATTTCCGACACACAAGTGATGCAAATTGCATAACATTCTAAGCATGTGTCAAATCAATAAAGGTCATAATTGAATGACGGTGAGAATGTGAATGAAAGCGTTTACGTGTATGTACGTATTAGTTGACCACATATCACAATTTGAAGTCGAATTACAACTTGTTTTAATGCGAACATTTGTTCGCATCATAACGGCCTAAAATCCTTTCAACTAAAAAAGATTATTTTATGATTTGGTACTAATAATGACATTGAAATCTTTTACTGTTACTCGCTTTCAATCCTACTGTGGTTAACGTCTAATGAATAGAGTATAAAAAGGCTTATATAAGTACAGTTAGAACATTATCTAATTCTATTGATGGAATAGTTGAAATACCACATTTTATGCATATAATATAAAAAAATTACCTATTTGACAACGTCCATTAGGTATTTACCTTAATTATGAATGAAACAGATGAAAGTAATTTTTAAATTACGTTTAAAGTAATTTTTCAAAATATTATATTTTACTTTACTGTTGGAAACAACTGCTCTGATTAATATTTTCCATATTAGAATACACAGTAAATCGACCTAATGTTCGCATTGGCATTCAAATTCAAATTCAAATTCAAAATATCTTTATTTATATAGGCTTCAAGAAAGCACTTATAAATAGTCAATATACAAAAAAAAGAACACATAATACTACCACTATACTATTATCTACGTAACTATTATTCTTTTTTCTGTATTTGATCATTACAAACTCGTTAAAAAAGTCATAAAGAAGGAGATTTAGTATACTTCGTAGTATAATGCGCGTCGCTAAAATATGACAATCATGATTTATTTACTAATCAGAAAGTAGAGTAACCTCCTTTCTGATTAGAATTTTGAAATGGAAAACAAATAGTTTAAACCATACATTACAATGAATTGCAGGATAGTCTCAAAATGTAGTGAAGGAGATTAATATTAGTACTTACCCATATTAAGCACTTGCTTTTAGATACTATAAATGCCGGAATTAATGCAAGTATATTGCAACATTGCATATTTCTTTCTTAGTCATATTTCTTTACATGATTGTGCATTTACATTTCTTGTAAACTTTATTATTACATTTAACATAATAATAAAGCAGGTAAAACACCTTGGAAAACAATAATAGTAGTTAATAGTCAAGGGAAAGACGACCGCGGGTTTGGAACCCGTTAGAGGCATAGTTGATTTGTATTTAACTCATAGATATTATAATTTTATTGACTGGCTCGCAGGCGCATTCGGTAGTGATACTGCCCCATGCGCCAAGAATTGTGGGTTCGATCCCCACCCACCCAGGACGAATATTCGTGTGTTAAATACTTGTGTTTCTTCTGTGTCTGGGTTTTAATATTCAGTATTTAAGTATATATTTGTAATACCACTGTTGATTCTGATATCTGTAACACGAGTGCTTAAGTTACTTACCACGGAGTCAGATCAATGTATGTGATGTAGTCTGAATATATTTATTTATCTCAGTAGGTCTATACATTACACAAAATCCACGATTAGTTTCTAGCCAGGTGATTGCTATGCTACTTTATTATTTTAGAAAAAATGTGTTTCTACGAGGAATGCTATGCTAAACTATATTCGGTATATTACGGTGTCAATCCTAGGGCTGAAAATTATATGGATATAAGCAAGCTACATAAGGCTGTATTACCCCACATTACACAACTCCATTTCTACTTCAGAAATTCTGACAAATCAGTCACCAAGTATAGGCAGCAGTTCAACTAGCCAGTTCAATTCCAAAGCCAACCTACTTTCTATGAATATCAATCAAAGCCCAATCGCGATTCCACACAGGTTCAGCGTTAATTACGTGCACGTTACATAACCCAATCTATTTTCACCGGAACCGCTTAGCATTCTGGATAAAGAGTACTGTACAACACGTGTGCGCAAACGTGTGGCTGCGCGCGAGTGGATGCCAGAATCACTTTCTACGGAATCTTAATACTAGCTGGTCTGAGCATTCATGTGGTACGACGATGCGTCATCCCAATGCTCGAATATCGGAGCATTCTTTCGGTCCATTGAACTGGTTAACTGACGTTTCGTTGAAACTCGAATGTCAGGATATTCGAGGTTAACGACATTTCGTACCATCCCAATTCCGTTATAGCAATTATCTGACAATTACTGTTAATTTATTGCCGTTAAAGATTCTTGTATATTTTTTAATGTATGCCGTATTCTTTATTATGCGTATTTGCCCTTTAAAATGTAGCCATCGTCCCTTCTATTCCTAAGCTAGACCCTAAACCCGTTTAGAGCCTAAACCTGTTTTATCTTGTCCTTACTTTTTCTAACACATTACGTGAGTATGAAAAGTAAGAGTAATTTGACCCGGTTGGCTCTTCGGATACTTGTTGTGAATATCTAAATCACAGAAATGTAATGTTATATGTATTCATACTTCCGTAATGCAAAGTAATGAGGAAGAATCACCACAAGTAAAATAAATGTTTTACGATGATATCAAAACTATTCAATGCACACATTGTAATAAAAAATTAAGTCATCGGCATGACCAACTAACGTTATTATTTTAATGATATTAATGCAGGCTGAAACGCGCTGTTTAAATTGTTTAGTAATGATATTGTTATAGCCACATTAAGTTAATCCGATACCAATTCATCTTCCTAGCGTTATGTCCCGTGCTTAGACGGGGTCCGCTAAGACCATGATACAGGATGTAGCGAGTCTGATAATTACATTGAAACGACTGCCGATCTGACCTTCGTAACCCTAAGATAGAGGAACCAGACAATTTTTGATCCGATACCAATTACTAGGAATATTCCTCTAAATTCCCAAGAGAAACTCTGTAAGAATAAAACACAATAATACACTTGTGTAAAAATATAACGTTCTGTAAAAACTTCAGCCAATTTCCCTAAATTATTTTGGATGCAAACCCCACGGAAGCCATTTTTTTAATTTTAAGAATGACAAAAAATCAAAGATACCATATTCCATATATTCTCTGATTGAAAAGAGTAACTACCGAGTTTCTTGCCGGTTTCTTCTCGGTAGAAGCAACATTCCGAACCGGTGGTAGATTCATATTATTAGTTGATTTTCTTGTTTAATAGACGATTTATAAGTGTTTATTTCAAATCTATTTAAATAAAAAGTATTTTGACTTTGACTTTGACTGTGACTTCAATTAAAACTTACAGGGTCACTGCTCACAATTAAGTCGACAAAATGTTACCACTAAATGGATTATTAAATAATACGCGGTAAAAATATACTTGCTGTGTCAATTTTTACGCCTACGCATCACTCACTCCTTATATAATTTTTTTATCAATAGTATAAATAGGTAAGTTACTATACTTGATTGTTAACGATGATACTTATTTGGTATACCAAATGTTTAACTCGTAAGAAAGGATATATTCCGGAAAAATTATGAATCTAGTGAGATGCAAGATAATATATCGTATCAGTATAAATATAAATATAATATAAATTCTCCACACTGACACACCAATTCCCTGGCTCCAAACTAAGCTTATGCTTGTGCTATGGATACTAGGGGAACGGATAGACATACTAAAACACGTTTATAAACATCCATGACTCGAGTACAAATGTCCATGTTCATCACACGAAACATTCGCCCCTAGCGGGATTCGAACCTGCGACCCTTAGTTTCATAGCCAGGGTCTCTGACCACTCGACCAACGGGCCTGTTAAAGTAGTAGTAGTACCGTATCGTATCGTACAAACGGAAAAAACTACGCAATTGATAGTAACAGGCAAATATGAACGCTCGTTCCAAGTTTAATCCGTAATAAACGCCTTTAGACATCTCGATAGCGTTCTAGGTACCTAACTTTATTGTAATAAGAACTAGGTACGCTTAAAGTAATTGCGCGTCTGGCAAGTCTCAACTACTTTTACCTGAGATAAACGGATAATAGAAGTAGATAAATTTTACTAGAGCTTCCAGAATCCACAGACAAATGTCTTGTTCAACTAACAAGAAAGTTGTGTATTGGTATTCACCATCATTCATCTATACATACTAATATTGTAAAGGAAATATTTTGATAGGTTGTTTGTTTAAATTGAATAGGCTATGAGACTACTAGACCGATTTGAAAAATTCTTTCACCAATGAAAAACTACTTTATCAATTCATAATTTTTTTGACGTATGTTAAAAAGGAGATATATACATACCGCCATCTATACCCGAAGGGGCAGGCATTTCAAGAAGCAGTAAGCTCATATAATAACTTCTAGTCTAACATGAAATTGCAAGAGGATGAGATGGAAAATTTTAGAAAAAATATCGATTTGAAAACCAACCAAGTTTTTAACAATTTTCTATTTAACTCAGCCCAGTTTTGTTATTGGCTAAATGTGGTTGAAGGGGCCTGCTGTCCCCTTTGACTCTGCCTACCCCTTTGGGGATTATGGGCGTTTGTTATGTTTGTTTGAAAACCAACCACCTATTTTATTCAAGTAGGTAAAAAAATATATTACGAGCTCTAGTTGTTAGATAAAATATTATGTCAGCGATTATTTCAGGCTTAATAATGATTAAGTATATAATGCGCACAGTGAACATGTTAATATATATTATCATTAACCTACTCCAGATATAGGCAAGGCTCTCGATTCTACATTATTTTATCAGTATGATTTATGGTAATTAGTCAGATATTTAAATTTGATTTTATTTCAAAGTTTAATTAGTCGTATTCTGACTTGACTAAAAACTGATGTCGCAATAAAATAACTCCGTTCGTTTTTGCACAAAAAAGCAAGTCATTGAGCCTTTTTCCTCACTCGTCTGGTAGGGGTTACAAATAATTTGATACGCCTAATGGCAACAACGGTAAATATTGAATTTTAATATAAATAAAGCGAATAAAACCAATCTAAATCTCTATTTTGCCTATTAAACAATGTGCATTAGCGATTGCACTGCTGACAGTCGATACATGCGATAATTATGATATAAAACTATCGTAAAACTTACATCGGCGAGAGACTTTCATCAAGGTAATGATAAAAAAAGGTCATAAATAGAAAATATAAGTCTGATAACAGTATTTACCGTTGTTGCCATTAGGCGTATCAAATTATTTGTACCCTCCACCAGTGCTGCATCTAGCGGATTTTTAAAAACCTTTAGAGGAAAAAGGTCAACTGACAATGCTGTCAAATACTCTATTGTTTAGTAATGGTTCTTCTTAAAGATCTTATGTTGGTCAACTAACTGTTCTGTAAGAATAAAATTTACGTACTAGTACATACTATCTTTCCATCTAGCAAGCTCCTTCCGCAACTTTTAGCCAAAATATTTGAGTTGGGTTAGATGGAGAATATAAAGAAGTAGCGACAAGTGGCTAGCTCGTCGCCTACACAATCACAAACCCATACACCATTAATCGTCTTTTAAGACATGCTACGCAAGAAACATAGTTGGCACATTATTTTTGGGCAGACTAATAAGGCACTGACATATAAGAGATAATCGATTTATAGTTTTAATTTGCGTAGCTCGAGTATCGATAGAACGCTCTACCAATATTCAAAATATTTTCAATGTTGATTAACACAAGGGGTGTCACCCTCTTAGAGAGTTTTTTCGAGTACCACCGCGCGGGTGGCAGTATAAGCATTATTTTATAGTTAAGTATGATGAGCCGTTACATTACACTTTATAATTTGTATCTAAAATCTATGCGTGCATCGCATTTTGACAGCTCTCTACTCTATTGTCCCGTAGTCAGCGTTAACAATCGAAAGATTTAAGGTTTCAGGTACTCTCAGTAGACGGAACCCTTGAAAACTGCACAAACAAGGAAAAATCAGAAGAAACTGGCGTATAGTAATACGCCAGTTTCTTCTGATTTTTCCTTCTAAAATCGAAAGTGAAGGAAGCACGTCGATTGTAACTGCAAGGAAGTCTGCTATGACACGGTATGCGAAGTGTGTCACTAAAAAAGAGGCGACCGTTAACGCGGCGTGCGTCTGCGCATCGAAATGGTGCCGCACTCGCCGCGAATACTGACGAGATTGACCACTCGATAGCGTTTTTCTTTGGATTTCGTACTTCAATATTTTACAATTAAAGTTTTTTTTTAAGACAGAGTGTTTTCTACACTGGTATTTTATGTACCTACACTGCTTCTCTATAACTTATTTCACATAGTTTGCGAATCAGCACAATACACCATGTACACTTTTTCTTATTCATAGCTAAAGCCCTTTAATCCAAAGTAGCCATTACCCTATTGCAGCGGTGCTAGAATACTTACGATAATACACCTAATAGGTATTTACACAAAATTTTAATTCTCAACGCAGTGCAAAGCGTTTTTCAAAAACGTGACATGCTTTTTTTCAAAAACGTGAAAAAGCATGTCACGTTTTTGAAAAACGTGACATGCTTTCAACAGTCATGATTTTTCATCAGTGATGAAGCGTTCAAATAATAATAGGCATGTTGACACTAAATTAAATAGTTGGTTATCTTCAAGACAGACTTCTTGTAGCATCCTATTTTAGAATGTAAGCCAGTGCTAGCAGTGGTGTGTGGTTCAAATTCAGGCTCAACCGTTAAACATTTTAGTTTCATATGTCTTTGAATACTAAACAGTGTACTAAAATTACTTCTACTTCCATATAATCTTGTTAATAAATAACCTAAATCTAGGATTACGGTCCAAGTAGAAATTTGACATAAAGCTAGGAAAATTAAAATTTCAACATACATTTCACAATTACCCTAAATTAAAAATAAAACGCAAAAACCGTTCATTTCCTGTTAATTAACTAGCATTAATAACGTCACAATCTTCTACTTTTATAAAACAGTCTAAAGTACAATTAGATCGGCATTTTTACATCTATTGTCAACGTCTCCACTGACGGAATACGTGTAATGAATGTGAAAAGTGAAGGGATTATTTGGTTTTATTTATTTAATTAAATAAATAAAATATATAAATTCTCCAGACTGACACACCACTTCCCTAGTTCCAAACTAAGCTTATGCTTGTACTATGGATACTAGGCGAACGGATAGACATACTTAAATACCTTTTCAAACATTCATGACTCGAGTACAAATGTCCATGTTCATCACACGAAACATTTGCCCCTAGCGGGATTCGAACCCGCGACCCTTGGTTTCGTGGCCAGGGTCTCTGACCACTCAACCAACGGGCCAATTAGATGGCGAAAGAAGAAAATACTGGCCTGATGGTCAAAGTATCCATTATCCTGTGCAATACTTTATAGGCTATTGCTTTACTAGCCATTTAGAAAGAGAGACAACGTTTCTCCAGTCTTACATTATTTCAAAGATTTCCTAGGCTAAGGTAATCCTTAACCCTCAACTCTGCTGGTATTCATTGACTATATTGAATGTCTTCATAATTAAAGGGTGGATTGAGACGAAAGAATTAAAATTCTCATTCTAACATTGCAGGTGGCAGGATGAGCTCGATAGTGACAGCTGCCGCCGACGTCATCTCGGGAGGCGCCATAGCGGCTGCCAGCACTCAGGTAACATTTAAATTTATGTACATTCATATGTACAATAGCAGTACCGTTATGCGAACTTGTTTTTATGCGTAGCGGTCCCGGGTTCGAATCCCGGGTCGGGCCAAAAAATTGTGGCTGATTGTTTGAATATTGAAAATACTCAGTAACAGTCCAGAGTCAGGAAGTTAGCGGTTTAATCACCCCCTCGAAAAGCACGTTAAGCCGTTGGTCCTGCACCGGACCTCTCACCGGTCATGTCGAATTGCCGTCTCACCGGACTATAAGAGTGAAGGAATAGAGAGTGCGCTTGTGTTTGCGCACACACTTGTGCACTATAATATCTCCTGCGCAGATAGCTAATCTTCGTTGAGATTATTTATGCCTAGATTATTATGTATAAGCAGCTACCTATTTTTCATTAGGCACTCTGGGCAGGTCCAGTGCCCAGAGTGCTACCTAATTCCAGATTACCAATGAATCACTAACCATTATATTAAGCTGATAATGCTGCTGATAATGTAAGCTGGAAGAGGCCTATACGGAATGGGGTTTCAATAACGGAATAAGTTTATTTAAATAGTTTTAAGAGAATCATATTTTTGAAAGGTTGTTGGAAATAAAAAAGGTTTATGGCCATGGCCTCAAATTGGTTAAATGCATCCCTGTGTACAAAGACTTCATGTTTAGTCTAATCAGTCTATCTTTGGAAAATTAAATTGCCGATATACTTAGAGCAGTGAGCATACGATAATTCGAAAAATGTTATCCACTTAAAAAGTGTTATAGCGCCTTAAACAAGTTTAGGAGCCACGTAAGTTCGACTTGTGATTAAAATCTTAGCACTAAGACTTTTTTCATTCGCAACCCATATTTGCAAAAATCTAATATTATGATTATTTAAGAATATTATAACAGTAACAATGTCGCGACACGTTGCTTTAATATGAACATTTGATGTGTTGCCCGGTCATTAGTTTTAACAAAATAAAAAAATAAAAAATAAAAACTTTATTGGCTAAAATTGCAGCAAAAATTACAATATCCGGTGACTCGTGCACTAGGATCGCAGGCCTGTGTCGCAGTGGTCAGTGAGTGACTACAGGCATCCTTACTTATTTTCTCAGCTAGTTTATTTTCTAATGGCTTTCTGAAAACAATTTTTCTGAATACAACCGGTTACAGGTGACCTGGTTCATCCCGATGTTGGTGGCGGCGATTGCATACTACCAGTTCGACCAGACGGACCCTGAGGGGCGCCCAGCAGACGTGACCGACAACTTTATGTTGCCGGAGTATGACTTCATCGTAGTGGGAGCGGGTTCCGCCGGTCAGTGAGTACGACTTGGTTTTAGTATTGCTATTGAGGACCCCATTGCGGGGTATAGGAGAGTTTAGTTAAGTCCGGAAATCTTTAAAGGCGAACAATAGAAATCAAGCTTAGGTATCTTGTATTTCAAAAAAGTATGAGCAGGGCGAAGATGCGCCTACGCAAGTTCTAGTGATATTTAAACAGTTCAAGTCTAGTTAGAAGAAGGAAAAAATCCCTTTATCAAGGTTCTAAAATATTCCTCATGTCATAAGACTTCCTACCGCATAGACAGGTAGATAAGGTATAATATTGGCTTATTTGTCAAATTGCTTTTGTTCGCTTATGTAAAACGCCTGATGAAATAGAACTGCAAAGATAAAGTATTGAACAACCGCTCTCGAAAAATAAGAAAAAAATGCTTTGCTCATAACAAGAATAGTATCAGTTAAAATTAACTGGAAACTAAAAAAAATACGTTTTAGTTTGAGCGTTCTAGGAATACAAGGTACATACGAATCAAGTATACATCAAATGTGTCTTAATATTTTTAATGCGGTTGCTAACGTAAAATCTTTTAACATATTATATGTTACGTGGTTTAATACATATTTATTAAATTAGTATAATATTGTATTTCAGGTGCTGTAGTAGCGAATCGCCTTTCCGAGTTAGGACACTGGAAGGTCCTTCTTTTGGAAGCTGGCGGAGATGAGACGGAGATATCGGACGTCCCCCTCCTGGCGGGCTACCTGCAGCTCAGCAAGTTAGACTGGAAGTACAAGACTGAACCTCAGGGTACTAGTTGTTTGGGTAAGCATTAACTTATTGATACAGGCGATTTTAATTCATGACTATCTGTATAATACAAAGTGATAATTAGTAAAGTAAACATAATGTAATAATAGAACTACTCAATGTCTGAACATTGCATTATGTTTATGCTTTTTTTGTAATGACAGGAGTCTTGTTTATTTTACTATACAATGTATTTGAAATCGTTGGCCGAAATATTGGAACTGGTATTAATTTTGAATTTCGTTTGATTTCAGCTATGGAAGGCGGTCGTTGCAACTGGCCCCGAGGAAAAGTACTGGGCGGTAGTTCAGTTTTGAACTACATGCTGTACTTAAGAGGCAACAGGAAGGATTACGACACATGGGAAGCGCTGGGAAACAAAGGATGGGGGTACGACGACGTACTATATTACTTCAAGAAATCTGAAGACAACCAGAATCCGTATTTGGCCCAAACACCTTATCACAGTAAGGGAGGATACCTTACCATCGCAGAAGCTCCATATCACACTCCATTAGTTTCCAGTTTCATTGAAGCGGGCATGGAATTGGGATACATGAACCGAGATATCAATGGCGAAAACCAAACAGGGTTTATGGTTGCCCAGGGAACACTTAGGCGTGGCAGCCGCTGTTCCACGTCGAAAGCCTTTTTGAGGCCCGCCAAGGATCGAAAAAATCTGCATATAGCCATGCACTCACACGTAACCAAAGTCATGATAGACCCACGAACTAAGATTGCTTTTGGAGTCGAATTCGTTAGAAATAAAATGATATATCGCATCAGAGCTCGCAAGGAGGTTATATTATCGGCAGGGACGATAAACTCGGCACAGTTATTGATGCTGTCAGGTATCGGTCCTGCGGAAGAGTTGACTAAACATCGGATACCAGTCATACAGAATCTTAGGGTCGGAAGGAATTTACAGGACCACATCGGGTTGGGAGGCTTAGCTTTTATGGTCAATCAAAAGGTGTCAATAGTCGAACACCGACTTCACACAGTTAGTACTCTGATGGAATATGCGGTATTAGGGGAAGGGCCTCTCACCATCATGGGTGGAGTTGAGGGCCTCGCTTTTGTCAATACAAAATACGTCAACGCTTCCGATGACTTTCCGGACATAGAGTTCCATTTTATATCAGGCTCCACCAATTCCGATGGTGGCGAGCAATTACGGAAAGTTCACGGACTGACTGAGTCTTTTTACGACGCTGTATTCAGACCGATAAACAACATGGATGTCTGGAGCATAATCCCTATGCTACTGCGTCCGAAAAGCAAGGGGTTCATTCAACTGCGCAGCGCTAATCCGTACGATTACCCTTACATTTATCCAAACTACTTGACTGACGAAATGGATGTGAAAACTTTGATCGAAGGCGTCAAGATTGCCGTGGCCGTGTCAAGGACAAAGGCGTTTCAAAGATATGGATCTGTGATGAACAAGCATGTGTTCCCTGCGTGTGCGAGTATACAAAGGTATACAGATGCGTACTGGGAGTGTATGATCAGGCAGTATACCTGCACGATATACCATCCCGTTGGCACCGCCAAAATGGGGCCGTACTGGGACCCAGAAGCTGTAGTTGACAATGAACTGAGAGTGTATGGTGTGAAGGGCCTTAGGGTCATCGATGGCAGTATCATGCCTAACCTTGTAAGTGGCAATACTAATGCACCAATCATAATGATTGGTGAGAAAGGCAGTGACATGATCAAAGAGTTTTGGCTCAAGCGCAGAATGTCTAGGTACTACGCCTGATGACGACGTACAAAAGTATTTATATCAGTATTAATGTTTTTTCTCTTGTAAATAATTGCGTAATTTATTTATTTATTTTAACTGTAGGTTTTTAGGTAAGGCTAAGTTATTAATGAAGAGACTTTCATGTCGTACGGAATGTACGTTATATTTAATGTATACTACTTGTTGGTTACAATTATACATGTACGTGTATAGTTTCCTTGTAATAAATGACTTAAGTGATTTAATTTTTTTTACTTCAATAATGTGTTATAATTATATAGTACGAATAACTATATAATCTTTCAATTATAAATGTGAAAGTTTGTAAATTTAGATAATTATAATATGCTTGTTACCCAATTAATCAGAATTACCTGAAATCGGCATACATTTAAATAATAACTATAATATATTAGTATAGCTTTAAAAAATTCAGCGTTCTAATCAAATCTTATACATAATGTATGTATATAGGTTTTTTAGTTATAAACAAATTCGAATCCAGAATTTGAAAATTAAGAATATATATTATTTTAGATAGCAATTTTATTGAGGTCAGATAATAGTGTAACGTCATAATGCACAAAAGTGCAGATTGCCGACAGCTGCAGTTTTTGTAACAATACACAATGTGCACAGAGTAACAAATATGCAGTGAACACACTGCATAAATATAATATTATAATACTTTTTTGTTGCAACATGTTAAGAGAATAATACATACATCTCTTTGCCTAACCCGCTAGGTCGTGAAGACATATTTTTTTAAATAAGTAGGTTTTAGGTAAGTAGATCTCAAGGGGCAAAAAGCTCTTTAAACTAGTCTACATTTGGCCTATACTAACATTTTTATTTTAATGATATTTATTCTAATGATTAAATCAAAAATAATATTACAAATGCAAATAATCTAACCAGTAGTTATTTTTCAAGACATGCTGCGCCGCCCCCAGATGATCTGGGAGAAGGGCAAGAGGATGATGATGAGTAGTTATTTTTCATAGTTCTGTCCATTAAAAATGTTATCTGAGCAGATATTTAAGAGAAATAGAACTAACTTCAAACTTGAAAAAAATATCGTTACGAATTACATACTTAATTTGGCAAAATAATAATTTATTAATTACTCTGTACACAAAGACAACATACAATACCCTGCTGTATCGTGTTAATGCTGACTCAGTAGTCATTCAACTCATTCTCATATCAGTTGTGCACCTTCTTGGAATGGACATACATCAAAATAATGTCTTCCGATAGTCATTCGCAGTCGCTTCGACCGATATTTTCCGGCACACGGATCCTGTTTGGACTTTTGCCCGGGCTTGGGACCCTTATAGTTCTCCGGATGGCTATACACATTTACAGGCCAGATATAGAAGACGCTGAAAACAGAGTGAGAGATCACCCATTCGATCATCTGTATGATTGCTACGACTTCATTATCGTCGGTGGTGGATCAGCAGGCTCAGTCCTCGCCAGCAGGCTCTCAGAAAATCCCAAATGGAACGTGTTATTACTCGAAGCAGGCCAAGACGAAAATGTTCTATCCGAAGTGCCGGTCGTGTTTCCAATCCTACAAATGTCTTCGATCGACTGGCAATTTGTCACGGAACCTAGTGAAAGTTACTGCCTGAGTATGGTGGATAAGAGATGCAAGTGGCCTCGAGGAAAGGTTTTGGGTGGATCTAGTGTTCTTAACGCTATGTTATATATACGAGGAAATAAACAAGATTACGATAACTGGGTTAAAATGGGAAATACAGGTTGGAGCTATGATGATGTCTTGCCGTATTTCTTGAAAGCTGAAGACATGAGAATTCCACATTACAAGCATGATAGTTACCATTCCACGGGTGGCCCTCTGTCAGTTGAATATTTTCGTTATGAGCAACCTATCACTCAGAAAATCTTGGAAGCTGGAAAACAACTTGGTTATGAAATACGAGATGTGAATGGAGCATATCAGACAGGATTTACACGATCTCATGCTACGGTAAGAGAGGGCCTCAGATGCAGTGCCGCTAAGGCATATTTAAGACCGGCTTCGAAAAGACCCAACCTGCATGTCAGTGTTCATTCACTAGTTGAAAAGATACTTGTAGACGAGAATCACATGGCATACGGGGTAAAATTTGTGAAGAATGGCCACCAGCGAATAGTGAAAGCTAGTAAGGAGGTTATTTTATCGGCCGGTGCCATTCAATCTCCACAGCTGCTAATGTTATCAGGAATAGGCGAAGCTGCCCACCTGAAGGAAGTGGGTATAAATCCTATCGTTGATCTCCAGGGTGTAGGCAAAAATCTTCAAGATCACATAGCTATGGGCGGTCATTCGTTCCTATTTGACAATCCTTACAAGAACGGAACAGATTACTGCTTCAACTTGTTCTCAGCGCTAACGGTAGAGACTTTAATAGACTTTTCGATCTACAAGAAGGGTTACTTATACAGCATGATGGAAGCAGAGGCTATGGCATTTGTAAATACGAAATACCAGGATCCCGCGGAAGACTATCCTGATATACAATTGTTCATAGCTCCAACAGCTGATAACCTGGACGGGGGTTTGTTTGGCAAAAGAGCGAATGGGTTGACGGACGAAACTTACGCGGATCTTTACGAAGATATACTGTACGACTCCTCGTTCTCAGTGGTGCCGTTGCTCTTAAGGCCGAGAAGTCGTGGATTCTTGAAACTGCGAGATGCGAATCCTTACTCCCCGCCACTTATTTATCCTAATTATTTTTCTGACCCGCAAGATATAAATGTGATGGTAAGTGTTCTTGTTACTTTATAAACACTAAAATAATACAGTGAGAAATAATTTTATTTATGTTTTTGGTATAAGTTACTTTTTATGATGTTGGAAATTGATAGATCACACTGGACGTACGGTAACTTCTTTGTAACATGCCGTATTCCACGCAGACGGAGTCGTGGTCGATAGCTTGTCTTCTTTATCGTTATATGTGTTCGGGGCAATGAGCCATTCTGCATTTTTATTCATCACTTGTCAGCTCAGGTCAGCTTAATTGCCGGAGTTAATATTTTAGAATAGGTTTTCTTATTGATATTACTCATGCAGGAGTAATTCTCTCTGTTGCGTCATCACGCTTAAACTACTTAATCGTCTTCGATTAAATTTGGCAAGCCAAAACGTTGAACCCTGAAAAAGGCCATAGGCAACTTTTAATACCCAAAAAAATACACCTATATAGACATTAGATGGGATAAAACAAAGTTGCCACTTCTGTCTGTTTGCTTGGATCATTTAAATCACGCAAGGGATGTTGATGTGATTGAAGAGTAAGGTTTTTACGTACAGTTTTATTGTTTTCAGCTCACTGTGCGACGCATTATTCTAAAGTAACATTTAAAGAGTAAATAAAGTTTTTTTTTTGTATCATTGTAACAAATAAACTTAAAAACTACTTAATCGATTTCAAAAACTCTTTTTCAATAAAATTTTACATCATCTCTGAGCAATATAGCTTTTATTTATTACAAGTAAAATAATTAGAAACAATACTAACGGAACTAAATGCGATTAGTTAGTTAGATGTATCGCGTTTAGTTTTGTTAGTATTTTATATATAAATAATGCAACGCTAGAGTTTATAATCATATAGTAAAATAGTTGTTTATACATTTCTTACAGATAGAAGGAGCCCGAATAGTACAAGACCTGGTCAACCAGCCGGCTCTCCGGGAGTTGAACGCCCGGCCGAACCCTGGCCGCAACCCGGGCTGCAAGCATCACGACCTGATGTCGCTAGAGCACTTGGAGTGCCAGGCGCGTCACCACAGCCTGACAATCTACCATCCCGTGGGGACCTGCGCTATGGGGCCGGCGGAAGATCCCAAGGCTGTGGTGGACCCGAGATTGAGAGTGAATATCTTTCGTGCTTCAAGCTCCATATACATATATCAAATTTAATTAAGGACATATTTGATATTAAATATTGAGACAAGAAGCGCGTAGGAGTATAGCATGAGTCACACTGTATAGGGATGCAAAAAGCAAATTGCATGGTATTTTCTGTTATCTACCTATCAAATACATGACCGCTTCACGTGTTAAAATAGTATTTAACTAACGTAAAACTAACCAATAATTTCATCTGTTGCGTCTATAGCCAATCAATGAATATTTGTAATACTATGGTCATGGGACCATAATATTACAACATGGGTTGGTCTTGTCCCATGTGGGATTTAAAAAGAATGTGCCAACTGTGTTTGTCTAGCATAAAAGGCGACGGTATATCGGGTTTTGGGTATAAGATTGTGTAAGCGACAAACCACTTGTCACTACTTTTTCACAATTTTCTATCTAACCGAGGCCAGTTTTAGTTTTGGCTAAATGTGGTTAAACGGGCTTGCTGCCCTTTTGACTCTGCCTACCCCTTCAGGGAATACGGGCGTGATGTTATGTATGTAGTATATTAATATAATTTTAGTGTAGTAAGGATAGTCAGGATTAACTCTTTACGTATTTTCTTCAGGTATATGGTGTCAAAAGCCTGCGCGTGGTCGATGGTAGCGTAATGCCAACAATCGTAAATGGAAATACTAATGCACCCATCATCATGATAGCGGAGAAGGCAGCGGACATGATTAAAGAGGATTGGCTCGACGCTGACGAAGATAATTCCACTTGCCCTTCAACGTACAGTACGGCTCCTTATCCTGGAGCGAGGAGCTCCGAAGACGATCCAGAATTGAATAGCACAAGACTAATTAACCCACAATCACATACAGACCTATTCAATGAAACCAGCAACCTCTTTCCCAATCTACCAATAGACGATGTCCAAAAACATAAAAAGAAAACAAGAACAGAACAACCTGATCAAACCCAACCCCGGGCGAATGAAGAAAATGATATCCTCAGAGAATCATTGCCTATTCCCAGTGCAGAGGACACGCCGTATTCTATAGATGTGAATGAGTCTCCCAATGAGAAAGCTTATGCTAACTTTTACCAAATAATAAATCCTCAACTCGTAAGCTACATGCCGCCAAAATACGTGCCACCATATCCGTATTTAGCTTATGATCGTTACAATCCACAACTGCCAAGACTAAACAAGCCCAGTGCTTATTTCCCAAGGAATCCATTTTACAGAACTAGCAACAGTTTATTCAACAAACCAAGACAGTGGAATCCGAATGCATTTCTTAGTCCTCGTACGTCTGATCTTAACAATATCGGTAACCCATATGGAGTGCAAAATGAAGCTAAGCCTTTGTATTATGAGACCAATGAAGTGGTAACACCCAAAGGTGAACGGAAATGCAGGATTTGGCTTTACTACGATGGAATGAAGTACGAAGTGGTACTATAGTAATAACTAGGTCATTGTCGCGGCTTAGACGAAGCGAGTATGCAAACAAAAATTGAAGTGGAAAACTCAATTTCGATTTCATGTAAAGATAAGATTTACATGACTAAAATAAAAGGACTAAGTTTAACATACTTAGCTGATTTGTACATAAATGAATAGTAGATTTCTACAGTTTATTATCTAGAGACATGGAATGAACAATATTGTGATATGTAATGAAATAAAATTGTATGCTCACATAAATACTAAACCTTTATTTAGAAAAATATTTTTTATTTACATTTTTATTTATACTTAATAAATTTCAGATGTTTGAGTCATAATCAAATCTTTTTAAATTTTGACGAGCATGCCACATTAACTTTTTGACTGGCCCGTTGGTCGAGTGGTCAGACCCTGGCCAAGAAACCAAGGGTCGCGGGTTCGAATCCCGCTAGGGGCAAATGTTTTGTGTGATGAACATGAACATTTGTACTCGAGTCATGGGTTTTTATAAACGTATTTAAGTATGTTTATCCGTTTACCTAGGATTCATAGCACAAGCATAAGCTTACTTTGGAACTAGGGAATTGGTGTGTCGGTCTGGAGAATTGATTTATTATTAACTTAAACATTATCTAAATGACTATTAATTAATAATTGCAGTATTTATACACACATGACCTGCGCAAATGACCTCTAAGTCCTCCAGTTATAGCCTCGTCTTATATTCGATAACAAATCGTAATAATATCATCATAGTTCATATTGTTTACATTTTAAATAAACAATGTGCATCCAATCGCTTTTTTTTTAATTCTTACTATAACCCCCTGTCCGGGCTTAGCAAGGGGGTACTTTTATATCCCTATTTCTTTTTCTAGTAATAAATTTAGCCTGTGTTAGCGATAATGTAGAATCCTAATGGTAAAATAATGTTTGAAATCAGTACAGTTATTTTCGAGTTTATTTGTTACAAACATACAAATATAACGAGCCGTCCTCTGCAGTGCAGTACCGGTTGAGTAGGTATCCCTACTGCTCGAATTATCCACTTCTTTGGGTGACATGCTTACGCATGTAACGTGACGTGACGTAACGCGCTAAGTTACTCCTCTTGACGCACGAAAAGGAACGAAAAAATTTATTTTATTGAATTCCCTTTCGTTCCATTCGTGGGACAAAGCCTGGTGGGTCGAACGGGAATAATCCCACCTTATGCGACGATATAGGCCCGGCCGCAGTTCTGTTAAAGTTAGCAAGACAAATAATTCTCCAACCAGGGTTCTTCTCAGTTTCCACATCTTGGTCGACACTACCAGAGTGCATACCTCTCTCACCACTCGTAACCCAGTCAGAGAAATGATTTATGTTAACACTAATACCTTTGTGATAATTCTCTTAGCTTATTTATCAATGCTTGGACAGTTTACTATCATTGTCGAAGTCCGTTCCTATAATAACTTTTTGCCAGAATTTCATTCATACTAAGTTTCAACAAATGATTAAATATTAAATATGAGGAAAAGACAGGGCGATAGCGTTGTTAACGGTTCATCACAAACCACAGTTATATCGTTGATATGTAAGCTCGGCGCATGGCCAACGTCCAGTGCATTGGTGGCTCGCGGTGTATGCACCGAATGCAACGCGAGGCGTTTAAGTGCAAGGAGAAAGCTGACCAATAAGGTATGTGTAAATATGGTTTAGTTGGTGACTTTAAACATTCGCGTTGCATCATCACTAGAATCAATAGTAGCGGGACTATTACGACTATTACGCTATACGAATATTCTAATGGTTCAATTGGGTTCGGAGGATAAATAAAAAATAATATAGCGGAGACCTTGATGTACCATTACAATTGTCATTTCGTAATAACTTTTTACAATATGACAACTTACTTACTACTAAGACATCGACGCGTATACAGCCTTGCTATGCTCTAAACTTTTATTAGACACTTTAAATAATACGTATGTCATGAGTATCCTATAAACACAAATATTTTTTTATTTATTATACGCTTATTTTATAATGGAACACTGCTTTGTGTAATTCTTGATAGCAGAATATATTAAATAACTGATATTTAATAACGGTATCATTGTATCTGCTATTTCATTCGCAGTAAAGTAGTTAGTTAGATAAATAACAAATTATCGTTTTATTGAATATTGAAACTTAGACATTTTATGTTTAAATTTGTTAATTATTTGGTTACCACATATCTTCGAAGTCTTCTGGCAATTTGGAGTGATTTAGGAATACAATGTTAGCAATCACACATGTTTAAATAATCATGAATACATACAACAAAGGAAATGGTTCATTTAAAATCATTGGTTATTTTTAAATTTCGTATATATTTTGATCGATATCGGCAGAATTAATCATCTTTATAAGATAATTAAATCAAATCTGCCGATATCGAGTGATTTATTGATACAATGTTACAAACATTGATTGTTTGTGTTAAAGTGTATTACAATTATATAATGAGTATATAGACCACAGACTTCTTTAACTTGCTTACATCTACGAGTATGTAATATTCTTGAGTCTTTTTCTGTTAATTGGAAGAAAGAAAAAAAAAATATTATAAATAATGAGATTTAGAGCATTGGCGGTTAAATGGTAAGGAAATACTCATTGGGAAACTAAATGAATAGGATTTTGGTTATACCTACCCCATAGTTATCTATCTATCTTGACAGCTGTACTTTACCAAAGTGTTCCAAGTATAAATCCATCTTATATATAAAAATATCGGTGTTTGTGGTTGTCTTCCACGAAACGGCTCGACCGATTTTTTTGTGGTTTGGTAGGAATGAGAACAATCGTTGTTATTCGTCTTCTTGCCCCCACCCCCCGCCGAGAACGGGGCGGTAAGAAAATCGCCGGGATAACTAGTATTTAATAAATTTGAATCTTATGTCACGTAGACGAATTTTATCTAACAAAAAACGTGTGTCGCGCTTCTTTTGAGTTATAACACTCTCTCTCTAACATGTATGTGTCATTGGAGATATACAATTGATGCGTTTCAGGCAGTGCACAAAACAAGATGTGGTCGTGCGACCCAGCTCTAACCGCTACTGTCGTAGATAGTTTCCACGTGGCGGGTCCACTCTTCGTCCAGAGTCTGCAGACCTTTCTCGCAGCACAATGCGCCTTGGCCACGGAGCATCCCTGGCCTCCCGACGCGACTGATGCTGTTATTAAAGGTAAATCTTTCATGTCTCATCTACAAATACATACGTGAGTCTACAATAAACAATATACTTAGTACATACATTATGCCCTAATTATTTTTGTGAAGGCTCAATTAATAAAAACACGCCTGAAATGTAAGGAGTGTTGGTTCAAAATGCGAGAACATAACTATGACTTTTTATAATTGATGTAGTGTTGTTTCTTGACTATAAAAGGAAATATAGTGAGAAAATATAGTGTTGATGTCCCATGTTGATCAGGGACTTGGCCCATGTTGATCTGGGACAAAAAAAAATGCCAACTGTGATTTTTGACTAGCATGTCGTAAAAGGCGACTAATGGTTTATGGGCTTTTGGATATGTGTCTGAGTAGGCGACGAGCTAGCCACTTGTCACTCCTTTTTCACAGCTTTCCATCCAACCCAGCCCACTGTCCCGTGTTGGTCTGGGACAAAAATGAATATGCCAACTGTAGTTCTTGCCTAGCATGTCGTAAAAGGCGACTAATGGTATATCGGGTTTTGGGTGTGATTGTGTAGGCGACAGGTTAGCCGCTTGTCAATGCTTTTTCACAATTTTCCATCTAACCCAGCCCAGCCAGGCTTTATTTTTGGCTGAATGTGGTTAAAGGGGCATGCTGCCCCTTGGACTCTGCCTACCCCTTCGGGGATTGTGGGCGTGATGTTATGTATGTATCTATAGTGAGAAAAGTCGCACATCCAAATAACTATGGACTTATAATAATAATAATAATAAATAAATTCTCCAGATTGACACACCAATTCCCTAGTCCCAAACTAAGCTTATGCTTGTGCTATGGATACTAAGTGAACGGATAGACATACTTCTATACGTTTATAAACATCCATGATTCGAGTAAAAATGTCCATGTTCATCACACGAAACATTTGCCCTTAGCTGTATTCGAACCCGCGACCCTCGGTTTCATGGCCAGGGTCTCTGACCCCTCGGGCATGTCAAAACTGGGAAACTTATTTAAATGGGAAAGCAATTACAATGGCAGTCGCTTTAATACAATAAAAAGAGTCGCTTTTATAACCAAACAAGCTAAATCTAGGTCGATGGTCAAGATGGCCACGATTAGGAACGGGACACAAAGCTAAAAAAATATTTTTCGTATGTGTTGCCTACTTATCTATTCAGGGTTTGCATTTGGCGCTAAAGAAGAGACGTCCTAAACATATTAATTAACTTGTGGAACACTCTGTTGAAAAACTAATGCCGATTACCTTGTATTGCAAAGTTCTAGTGCACCTTGAGCCACTAGAATAATCTATGTCACCTTTATCCTGTGCTTTGATTTCACTATAAACGTCTTAATTTAAAGCAAAAATTGTTTTTTAATTTTATTATTTATAGATAGATTTACTACATTATATCACGCCTGCTACCCTCTAAGGGTAGGCGAAGTAAAAGGAGTAGCAAGCTTTTTCAAAAATAAAACTCTTGCTAACCGACTTCAAAAAAAAGGAGAAGGTTCTCTTAATTCGACTATTTTTTTTTTTCATATTATGTACTTACAGGCAGCAGCACATCAGGCTTAACATTTTTATTGCGAAACAGCCCTTATCACAACGAAATAAGACTCCGCAGTGCTTAGCCTGAAGTGCTATCGTGTGTACCTCCAAAAGAATTAATATTTTTACGGACTGCTCTATAAGGCTTGGTTTAGACTATCTTAGCAATCGTGTGAACCATTTGTATATGGTTCTGTTTTCAAGTTATGAATACTTATAAATTAAACAGCTCGTATGCATACCTATGTATTGGAAGTCAATGTCACAGTTGCTTATCATTTAAGTACTGATGTGGATGTAACCATCCATATCTTAGTATTATCTATAATATATATAATCGAGTAACTACCAAGTTTCTTGCCGGTTTCTTCGGTAGAAGCAACATTCCGAACCGGTGGTAGATTCATATTATTAGTTGATTTTCCTGTTGAATTGACGATTGAAAGAGTATTTTGACTTTGACTTGACTTTGACTTGACTTTGACTTGACTTGTCATGTTTATCAATTTCCTAGTATCGATATTTAGTTACATTCCTTGTTTAAAGCTAGGTAAGTAGAAGTGTTAGTTAAATTATATGTTTTATCTGGATTCCATGCCCTTTGGACGAGTGGTTAGTGACACAGGCCGCGAAATAAAGGGTCACGGGTTCAATATTTTGTCCTTTATTTAATGTCCTAATTTTTTTACTTGACTTGCTGACAGTTCCTAATCTCTTCATGTTATAAGAATAAATTCAATAAGACAATCTCGCCAGTAGCATATGTTCTGTATGAAGAATATGGACATTTGTACTCGAGTCATAGTTAAGTATGTCTTCCTTTTACCTTTTTCATAGTACAAACTTATATGCTTAGTTTGGACTAGGGAACTGGTTTATTAGTCTGGAGAATTTATTATTATTAATTTTAATTCCAGATCCGTATTATGACTTCATAGTCGTAGGAGCCGGGTCAGCTGGGTCTGTAGTAGCGAACCGTCTGAGTGAAGTGCAGAACTGGAAAGTGCTTCTGATTGAGGCAGGTGGTGACCCTGGCATAGCTAACGAGGTAATGATGTGGTTGATCATGTTCATTTCAGCCGACGATACTTAACCTTTTACATATGGACATGTCAACTCATGCAATAAATCATACGTCTCCTTATACGTTACAATTTTATTTTGGAAGAATTGTTTGAATGAATACGCAAATCTCATATACGATTAGATGGGTTTGAACATTGTTTTGTCTAAAATGGCTCGTTAAGAACGAAACGCTTTATGTGGACAGAAGAAGTCGCTAGCTGTCTCTGGGAGACTTTTTTTTTAAATTTATTGAATAAGAAAGACCAATATACCTATAAAAAAAAAATCATTTAAGTCAAAGTCAAAACACTCTTTATTTATATAGGTTTGAAAGAAACACTTATAAATCGTCAATTCAACAAAGAAAATCAACTAATAATATGAATCTACCTACCGGTTCAAACTCGAGTAATATTTATTTTTAATTTAATTTCAGATACCACAACTATTTTACAATAACATGGGCACGCATGTAGACTGGAAATACAAATCTGAGCCACAACAAGGTTTCTGTAGAGGCTACAAGAATCACCAATGCGCTTGGCCTCGAGGAAAGGTCTTAGGGGGCTCTAGCAGCATTAACGCAATGTTCTACGTTAGAGGTAACAGGATTGACTATGACGACTGGGCTGCAAGCGGCAATGAAGGCTGGTCGTACGAAGACGTACTCCCGTACTTTAAAAAGAGCGAGTTCTTTTCCGAAGAACTAACAGAAGATCTCAAAAGACATCACAGCAAAAACGGCAGCTTAAATGTCGAATATGTGCCAGATATTCATGACTTTGAAAAAATCTTAATTCAGGCTGTTAAAGAGCTAGGCATAAAATATGTCGCCGACGTTAATGGAGACTCCCAGATGGGTGTATCCAAATCGTATACCACAACAAAAGATGGCGCTAGGTTCAGCACAGCTAAAGCTTTTTTAAATCCAATCAGAGATAGGAAGAATTTCCATGTAATGAAAAACGCATACGTCACTAAGATTCTGTTTAAACCCAATTCGAATATTGTCGACGGAGTGGTTGTAAATAAAAACAATGACGAGATAATAGTACGAGCAAACAGAGAGGTGATAGTTTCAGCCGGGGCTATAAATACACCACAACTATTACTTTTGTCGGGAATAGGACCTTCCAAGCACTTACAAGATATGAATATTGAGGTCAAAGCCGATTTACCAGTCGGTGAAAACTTACAAGACCACCTTTTTGTTCCACTCCTTTATTCAGTACCAGGAAACAAAAGTATATGCTCGCTGGAAAATATAGTAAAAGAATTAGCGTCGTATTTTTCTGATCGTAAAGGTATTATATCAAATATCAGCCCGCACAGAATTTTTACTTTTTACAATACAACCGATGCAAACGCTCTAAGTCCAGATATTCAATTTCATCATCTCGTGTTTCCACCGAATATAGGTAATTTTATAGACATATTCAATAAACATGATTTCAATGATCAAATTCAAAGCGAATTTCGTAAACTAAATGAAGAAAACATCATAATTGTTATTTATGCCGTTTTGCTGCGTCCTAAATCTAAAGGCAGGATTATTATTAAGAGCACAGATCCGAATATTCATCCACTAATCTATGCTAACTATTTTGATGATCCAGAAGACATGGAAGTTTTGTTGCGAGGTGTCAAACAATACATTTTGAAACTAGAAGAAACAGAGACGTTTAAAAAACTTGGGTTTAAGTTACAGTGGCTAAAATTGGACGAATGTGAGGATTTGGAAAAACAAAGCGATGAGTTTTTAGAATGTTATTCTAGGGTAATGACGGTATCCTTATATCACCCAGTTGGTACAGCTAAGATGGGTCCCAGCACAGACAAATCTGCTGTTATAGATTCAGAACTAAGAGTAAGAAATGTCAATGGACTACGGGTAATAGATGCTAGTATAATGCCTGATATTGTAAGAGGGAATACTAATGCAGTAGCGATAATGATAGGAGAGAAAGGAGCAGATTCGATAAAAAAATCTTGGGCAAATGTGCACACAGAGCTTTAATCAAGTGAGAGGTAGAATTCTATTGTTTTATGTTAATGTGATTTGTTAAACAAATTATGTTTTGCGGTAGAATAATGAAGCAGCGAGATACGCAAAAAGATTGTGATAGTTTAGTTCTATAGATATATAAATAGTATGTTTTAACCACATATGTGCAGTACATACAGAACTTATATGACTAGTAGAGGAAGAGACAAAATACTTATCAAATTAATTGTGATGTTAGTTGGTATGTGGCAAAAAAATTAAATTCTTCGTCAGGCTTATTCTGGATATTTTATAAAAGAATAGGGAAAATATGTCACAATGTCCTTTAATCAGTTTCAATAGGTATGATGATTGCATTAAAAAACTATAATTCTATTTAGTCCGTCCGCTCTATCAAATTAACGAAAAATCACAAAAATAAAGAGCATCGAAGTTTTGGAGTAGGGGCTTGCGACGCCACTATTTTGTAAAAATTTTACGAAAGCGTGACGTCACGCGCAACTTGAATGCATTGTATCTTCGTCAATGTTTATTTGACAAATAAATGAAAAAATACGTGTTCAATATTTTTTTATAATCTAACTGACGGACTAAACCGAATTTTTTAGTCATCTAGCCTATTATTTCTGGTACGGAGAAAACAAAGTTTTTGGTTCGCCAAGAAATATTCTTTGTATTAAATCTTCATATTTTTGTAACATAAATATATGTATAAAGCTTAGTCAAATAATTGCAAATGTTGAATTTTGTTTTTAAATAAGTTTAGTTTATAATGATTTACTAAAACTTTACTCGTCAACTTAGATAACAGCCGTTGTTTTATTTCCGGACTCGAAACAAGGTCTAGCTCCAGTTTTTTTAGATGATCTAATCCACCACAACATAGATTCACCCTTTTTATTTCTTTCCGTCAACATCACACATACTATATTAAATGACGAAACTATTAAAGATAGTGTACTAACAAACATTGCTATGTTTAGATTGTTTGAGTCATCAAATATGTTTCTCTAGCAAAGAAAATAAATAAAAAAAGGTAAAGTGTTTAAAAATACCAACAAGAACCTTCACTGATTAATCGGATATAACTATAACATATTTTTTATTGATTTTCCTTAAAATGACATAAGTGGTTAGGGTATAATAACATCCTGATGCTCTTTTAAGATGAATCAGTTTACATTATGTTAATGTATTATAATGTGGGTCTTTGTCATCCCGACTATGAATGCTTTGAACCACAAGTCCGGACGCAACACAATAAGAAGGACGTCTGGATCTCTGGAGTTAGGGATACGCTGTAAGTATTTAAACATTTATACATACATATATACTAGATTGTCCCATGTTGGTTTGGAATTTAAAAATAATGTGTTAATTGTGTTCCGTACCCAGCATGTCGAGTTAGCCACTTATTACTACTTTTTCAAAATTTTTCATCTAACCCAGCCCAGTGTTGCTAAAGGGGATTGCTACCTCTTCAGGGACTACGGGCGTGATGTTATAAAAAAATACATACTTTCACGCCCGTAATTCCCAAAGGGGTATCACAAATATATGGAGACGAAAGTGAAATTAAATCCATCTAGCCTAAATCAATTTTATTTTTCGCTAAATGTGGTTAAGGTTCAGGGGTAGATAGCTAAAAAGAGCCTAAGAAAATTATTGTCATTAGGACTCTGCCTACCCCTTCGGGATTACGGGAGTGACAACAAAAGAATTGGGTTAGATGGGAAGTTGTGAAAAAGTAGTGACAAATGGCTGGCTTCTCACCTAAACAATTACAAAAACAACCCAAAAAAAAATATCAGACAACATCACACACAGTGATCTGAGTCCGAGCTAAATAGCTTAAGCACTTTTAACCTAATACACTATTCGTCGCCTTCAAGACATGCTAGATAAGGAACACAGTTGATATATTCTATTTCACAAGCCCGTTGGTCGAGTGGTCAGAGACCCTGGCCACGAAACCAAGGCTCGCGGGTTCGAATCCCGCTAGGGGCAAAAGTTTCGTGTGATGAACATGGACATTTGTATTCGAGTCATGGATGTTTATAAACGTGTTTCAGTATATCTATCCGTTCACCTAGTATCCATAGCACAAGCATAAGCTTAGATTGGAGCTAGGGAATTGATGTCAGTCTGGAGAATTTATTATTTTATTATTATTTATTTGAGGCCCAGTACAAAATGGGACTGTATTTTATTTGTCCTTTGCTAATTATAGAATGGGAATTCCCAATTTGTGGCCATTGGTGATAACTGACAACTAAAATAATAAATTATATTAAGGAAAACTTCAAACGTATAAAATACTAGTATTAGCCCACTGCTGCGCCCGCGTGCATTTTGATCTGCTGTAGAGACACTATCGTATCGCGTCATGGGGTCTCTTAATTTTCCTGGAATAAAATCTTATGGCCTTTTCAAAGCATAACACTTTTGATCACAGTCGATTTTGGTTTTGGGATTTTGACGAAAAACGCAACTAACAGACAAACAAAATAACTTTGTTTTTTTTCTTTATTTTTAATATAATATTTTATTAATAAGTTACTAACTTATTCTAGCATCAAACATTACGTTATTATGCGTCCCTTAATTTCAGGCAGCAATGGAAGCGTTACAAGTTAACATAACAGGGACGTGTCCATTGCCGTTTCAAGGAGTGACTGGACAGCTGTTTGCTAGTGCCGTGGCAGCAGTGGTTGCTGCACATTGTTCCATCTTCGATGACTATCACTGGCCCGGAGATAATGCTGAGGAGATCGTGGAAAGAGGTTAGGTATATTTTTTACACGTCATTTTGTTTTTAAAGGTCGTTTTAAAATCATATGGCGTCATAGTGGCTATAACGCCACAAGGCAAAAATAAATATAAGAAGTCCATTTTATTTTGTCCCTTATTGGGTCTTTAAAATAATGTGCCGGTTAATGGTATATTGGGTATTCTCTAGGTGACGAGTTAGCCACATGTTTCCGTCTAGCCTATTTAAACGGGGATTGAAGGCATGTTGATGACAAGTCCATATTTGATTGAAATATGTTCTTCTCAATTTAGTCACTAGAAGGGAAAAATATTAACCTCGAGTTTAATCTTCTTATTTCAGGTCCTCACGAATTTGACTTCATAGTGGTGGGTGCAGGGACAGCCGGATCTGCTATAGCTGGTCTTATAGCCGAACATGACTCGAGATGGAGTGTATTACTCATTGAGGCTGGTGATGACCCCGGCCTGAATAGTGAGGTAATAGAAGCGATGCAGGATGATATGAACACTCAATATTCTTATACATATCTCGATAACCGGCATTTTAAAAATTATCGACCCTAAAGTCATGGAGTAAATTATTTCCAGAACAATCCCTTTCAAAAACGACTTTTAACCTGTAGTGTATACCGTATAACTTGATATTTATGATAGAACTTACATGGCTTATCGAAAATCTATACCGCTACTGTGAAGTACGTTCAGATAGCATTAAAAATTGGACCTTAACAAAGGCTGGACCGCAACGATAGGACGACGATATTTTTATTACTGACGCCCCTCGGTTTCACCCCTCACGTTTCCGTTCCCGTAAGAATACGGGAACAAAATATAGTCCAAGTTACTCGCCGATATTCTAGCTTTCCATTGGTGAAAGATGTTTAAAATCAGGTCAGTAGTTTAGGCGTCAAAGCGTCACAAACATACAAACTCACATTCATATTTATAATATTAGTAATGATGGTCGTGATCGAATAGAGCTCTTACAGAATGTGTCACCAGATTTGGTCATTATCTTATTACGATCAGCTGTGTGGATGACTGACCAAATGTCACGTTGTATGTTTTTGGAGCGACGACTACACCAAGAAATAGGACGACAGGATAATTTTGTTGAGTTGATTGCATAATGACGCCATATTATTAGATACACAATTTAGTAATGCAGTTAATGTATGATTTGTAAACAATGTTTAGGGATGACTAAGGAGTGCCATTAATAAACTATTTAAAATGTATCGTAACATTATATAAATAAATAAATAAATTGTCCAGACTGACACACAAATTCTCCAGTTCCAAACTAAGCATATGCTTGTACTATGGATATTAGGCGACCGGATAGGCATACTTAAATACGGCATACTTTATAAAAATACTATGACTCGAGTACAAATGTTCATGTTAATCACACGAAACATTTGCCCCTAAAGGGATTCGAACCTGCTACCCTCGGTTTCGTAGCCAGGGTCTCTGACCACTCAACGGGCCAGTCAGTTATAAAATACTTATGAACTATATTGTAATGCAATGTTTTGTTCAGTTAATATTATTTTCTAAGTTTAATGCAATGCGCGTATTTTAAATCCCATACGTTACATTTAAAGTTGTAAGGTCATGTCAAATAGATAATACCTATTTGTAATATACCTTTTTCTGACTCTTAAATCTTACGTCAATTATATACGTCATGATGACTTTCTTCCTACGTCTACTAATCGTTGACGTAACGTTATTAAGATCTACGATAATGTGTAGCACTAATTGGTACTAGAACTTATTAATTAGGTATAATTACGATGCTATAGCATGTAGTAGAAGACGACTAATGGTGTATCGGGTTTTGGGTATGTGATTATGTGGGTGACAGGCTAGCCACTTGTCACCACTTTTTCACAATTTTCCATCTAACCCAGCCCAGTTTTGTTTCTGGCCGAATGTGGTTAAAGGGGCCTGCTGCCTCTTTGACTCTGCCTACCCCTTCGGGGATTATTTTTCTTTCCTATTCCGATAAATCAAAGTCAAATACAAAATACCTTAGTTATACTAGTTCCATTTAAACCAGCCCAGTTTACATTTTTGGTTGAATGTTGTTAAGGGGACTAACTGCGCATTTGACTCTGCCCACCCCTTTATGGATTACGGGCGTGATAATAAGTATGTATGTAGGTATACTGGTTTGAAATAAACACTTATATGGTCAAATGACGAAGATCAATCAAAATTTAGTTTAACCACATGATCGGTATACAAATTTTTCCGGAATTATATCTGCACAATTCGGTATCCTATGCAACGGTAGGATGTAATGAATTATCAAAACTTGGGCAATTACAATTATACTTTTACATATAAACTTTACATTACATACTATATATAATTACTTAATTTACTCCATACCTTTTTTAGTCTCTACTACTTCCACAAGTTAAAAAGATAATTTATTTCAATAAGACTTTATGGTCTAAAAAAAACACAAATATCAAGAACGACGTTTGACATTGCAGGTGCCAGCGTTCCTAATGTACAACCATGACATTGACTGGAAATACCAAACAAAACCGGATAGCGGAAGCTGTCTGGCCTTCAACCATGACCGATGCACTTGGAGCAAAGGAAAAACCATGGGCGGGTCCAGTGCCATCAACGCCATGCTGTACGTCAGGGGTCACCCGCGAGACTACCAGGCGTGGAAAGAGTTGGGAAACATCGGCTGGGGATACGAAGAGCTGTCGCTTTACTTCGAAGCAATAGAGAGAAAGTTCAACCTTGATATATATAAATATCAAGATAATCCCTGGTATAATATTTTAGAAACATCATACAGAGAATTAGGTTTGACGAATCAGAATGTAAATAAAAATGAAGGTGCAATCGGTACTAGAATTGCAAAATTACTTACTCGTAACGGGAAACGGTTAAATTCCGCGAAGATTTATTTGAAAGAACGTGATAATTTGTTCGTAATGAAAAACAGTTTCGTTCAAAAAGTTATTATGGACCCCAACACAGTCACTGCTAAAGGTATTGAAGTGAAGTACAAAAATAGACCGTTACTTCAAATTCGAGCAAAAAAGGAGATAATATTATCAGCTGGATCTGTCTCGACGCCAAACATTCTGATGTTATCGGGCATTGGACCTCGAACTCATTTGAATGAGAATGGCATTGAATGCTCAGTCGATCTACCCGTAGGTCAAAATTTACAAGATCATATTATTCTCCCATTGCTTTTCAAAACTAAAATGCAGACTGAACTAACTTCCGAACAAATTATTAACTTTGTACTCCAATACATGTTGCATAAAACAGGACCATTGACCAATATAGGACTGACAGATTACATGAGTTTCATTAATACGAATAATGGCAGTCATTATCCCAATATCCAGTTCCATCACGTTTACTTCACTAAAAACGACAATTTCATGTTACGAACTTATTTCGACGGTTTCGGATTTAAAAAGGAAATTGTTGATGGGATCGTAAAATTAAATGAAAAATCCGACTTTCTCGGAATATACCCTACGCTTTTGCATCCAAGATCTAGAGGTGAGATCAGACTGAGTGGTTCCCTCAAATCTATTCCAGACATCATTACCAATTATTATCAAGATGCTTCTGACATCAAAGTCTTGATAGATGGAATAAGATTTGCACAAAAATTGGCACAGACAGAAACGCTTAAGTCTCTTGACGTCGAAGTCGTGCAAATACCATTGCCACGTTGCAAGCACCTTTCGTTCGATTCAGACGAGTATTGGGAATGTTACATTCGTAATTTGGGAGCTACTATATTTCATCCAATTGGGACAGCAAAGATGGGAACAAAAGATGATCCTACATCAGTTGTGGACAACAATTTAATGGTACAAGGAATGCACAATCTTAGGGTAGTAGATGCTAGTATTATGCCGACTATACCAGGAGGCAACACTATGGCCGCTACTTTAGTTATTGCCGAAAAAGCATTTGACATAATTAAGAAGCACTACAGTGTTAAAGATGAATTGTGAAAACGTGCAATAAATATTTTTTGCATACAATTTTGTTTATACTTCATATTTTACGAGATCTCAATACGAATATACCTGCAGGAAACTGCATTCAGGATATGATACTATAGATCTTTAGTAGGAAATAAAATTTAACATAGTCACAAATGATGCGAATAATCAATCCTTTCAATTCCTTGTCATTATGACTCGATCGAATTGATGTCAAATTGATGATGTAACCCCGCCATAGATACACAGGCCGTGTAATGTACTAATGCATTATAGACAATGGATTGTGAGAAGATGCTCTCACGATTAATGTCGATTGCATTGTTTCGGATTGCCCAGAGTGCTCTAGTAAACGGAAATTTTACTTTCAATGGGGATCATTATTTTCAATGCCGTATCTATACTAATATTATAAAGAGAAAACATTTGTATTTTTGTGTGTGTGTATGTTTGTAATGAATAAACTCAAAAACTACTGTGTCGATTTCAAAAATTATTTCTCCACTAGAAAGCTACTTTATCAGGAAGTAAGGCTTTTTTATCCCCGTATTCCCACGGGAACGGAAACTACGCGGATAAAACCGTTTTATAATAAGGTTAGAATATAAAAATAATAAAAATGGAAAGAAAATAGGAAATAAACTAAAATACGGTCTTCAGTTGTTTATCTACTAGAATACACGAATTACATTTATACTCCAATTCAATTCAATCAAACATGCAACTAGTTGGTAGATCTGAGTTTAAAAGCAAAAGTTACTACATTTTACTATCATTAGAAGATACATCTTCTAGCGTATCTTTATACTATCGCATCTACTAAGACAATTGATTAACTGCTTAAAATAGCGTGACGCCCATAAAATTGCAATTATTCAAATAGCAATCTGTATGAATAAGCACAAGGAGCATTATGGGTAAATGAATATGACTATGATTTTTAATGTTTATTGTTGTCTAGGTCTTAAGCCAAACGGGTGATCATTCAAAAGTATTGAGACGTAAAAGTGTTTCTATTTACTTATTATAGATTAAATATTGTATTTTGTGAATTCGACATTGTGTTGTATATATTCATCTTTAAAGGTAAGACTATCTAATGTCTATGTGCGTAGAATCATAGATAAATTTCATAAAAAATCGGATAGTAGATACCGTTCTCTCTGCCTACCCCACTAGGGAAGTGGCGTGAAGTTTAGTTAGTTAATTAGTCTTAATACACGAAATAAACACAAACTTGCCGTCCCAAAACTCAGACTTGGTAAGATAAGTAGCTTTTATTTCATTTGTGGGCCTAAGCATAAAATACTTAATAAATTGCCACAAAATGTAATTGAATTACCAATAAATAAGTTTAAAATTTTTATTAAATCATGTTTAATGATAAAGGGTTACTACAAAGTAGAAGATTATTTAAATGACAAAAATATTTGGACAAGATAGTCGGCTCGCATGAACAGTGAAACTTATATTTTTAATTTATAATATCACTAAATAAGATATATAAGTACATATGATCGTAATTAAAAAAGGCCATCTGTTGAGATAAAATAAACAACAACGTGATGTTTCTAAAAATTTTCCTTTTTTTGAATTATTTTACTAAAATCTGTAGAAGTCATATTAACACGGCCTACATGTAAATATACAATATTTAATGTATGTTTAAAGATTAAATAATATTTTTTATTTTTAAGATACGTCGTCAATAGCGGTGAAAGTGTCTTTCCGAGAATCAATGGTCTTGTGCAATAATTACCATGCGGGTATTTTGTACATAATGCGCGTCTCGCAAGACTTGTGACACAGTATACTAAAGGGCAGCAGTACATACACACATACATACCATCATGCCTGCAATCCCCAAAGGGGTAGGCAGAGTCCAAAAAGCGATAAACTCCTTGAGTCAAAAAATAAATTGGTTTGGATTTCCCCTTGGGGGTTTGCAGGCGTAACGGTGTGTATGTAGGTCAAACGCGTTATCATTGCTATCCATTCACTGCATTCGTCGAGCAAGCGCAGTTCTTACATTCGAAAGGTGCAATGTATGCTGCAGCCTTTCTCCGCATTGCTTTAGCGATATGTCAGTTGTGATACCTCTCACTGTGTCTTATTTGTTGTGGTTTTGCATTACGATTTAATATGACCTGTCTACATACTAATAACGAGACAGGTCTTTGGCACTTCGACAATCGTCAGTTAGCTTAAGCATTTATACTTTGGAATTCAGTAATGAGGCTACCACAAATATATCTATATATTATCGTAATATATAGTAACAACAACTTTATGTAAATTGTAGGTGTTTATTCAACATTCAAATACACATTCAAGTATAGTAATTTCAATTTCTTCACAGAATTTTTGTCTTCATAATCCTATAGTTCCAATAGGTATTGTACTATATATAGATAAGTAGTACCAACTTCTGCCCAACTTCCATCTTAATTCTTAAGCCACCATACCATGGGGACCTTAAATAAGTTAATAAATGTCATCTCTTGCAAAACTTTATTGTTAAATATTTGGAAATGTGACTATTTATATGTTATATACATATTTAGACATATACCTGTCTCAAATCCGTAAGTTGCATCGCATTTTTAAATAACGAAATGTAATGGTAATTTGAATCATGAGATTTCAACGCACGAAACGATTGCGAGAACTAACTACTTCTTCCTATTTACGGAGATACGAACTTCTATTCAAACAGTCTGGACAATAAAAATCGCATTTGGGAAATTATATATTTCACACCATTCATAGTCCATCGCTTATTACACGCGCATTACGAAACGGCTTCGTTTCGCAAAACTATCGTCCGAAAGCGAATTGGCACACGAGTTGGCGCACGTACGCGGCGCGTCTCATTTCGCTTATATTAAGCAGCGAATCTTGACTTACCTTTAACCCTAGGTCAGTAAAAAGTTGTTACGATTCATCCATGATATTACACATGAACGCGCGCGATCTGGAGACTCATAAATATCCCAATTGGGACGTTTTGTGATATTTGTTTTCCCATGTTGGTATGAGACTTCAAAAAAATGTGCCAATTGGGTTTTGGGTTTTTCACAATTTTCCATCCAAACCAGCCAGCTTTATTATTTTTGGCTGAATGTGGTTAAGGGGGCTTGCTGCGCCTTTGACTCTGCCTGCCTCGGATATAATGGACGTGATGTTATGTATGTATATTAGAGCGTTGGTAAGATACATCAATGACATTACATACAAATAAATAAATATCAGATTACATCACATACATTGATCTGACTCCGAGCTAAGTAGCTTAAGCAATTGTGTCACGGATATAAGAATCAACAGTGGTATTACAAATATATGTACACTTAATTATTGGATATTAACACCTAGACACAGAACAAACACAAGTATTCATCATACGCATGTTTGTCCTGGGTAAGGATTGAACCCACAACTCTTGGCGCATGGGGCAGGGTCCCGATTGGGACGTTTTATGACATTTCTTTTCGTTTACGCATAACGTGACAGACGCTAGCAGTCTTTGTTTGCGTATTGCTAAAATTTAAATCACGCTATCCTTTTAAATTGTTTGTCAGTGTTATCAAATGTGTCACAAAACAATTTTCGGTTGAAATGTAATCATTTGGCATATCTATAGTAAAATATCAATACGATGCATGTATTCGATAGGTTTGTCAAAGCATTTACGATATAATATATGCATGTGAGCGCTGTAGTACTAGTGCAATGTACTATACAGGCTATTTTCTTTAACAAAATTTTTATAGTCCACTATTGAGATTACAAACAATATGATTACGTATTTTTTCTTTTATTCAAGAAATCAAAAATGTACAGTGCGTAAAGTCCGCATGACGTCAGTAGGTGTGTAAAATATTACCGCCCAAGTGACGTAAAGCGCTACAGTTTAGATCTTTGAAGCGCTGTATCTTTGTAATTTTTCAAGTGCCAGATAAAGCAAAAAATACGTATTTTTTATTTTTATATATAAAAAAATTTGAGGTTAATACCCTGTTGATGGCTCGTATCGTCGAAGTGACGTCAATTGTTTACATTATAGTTGAATAATTGAATGGACGTCATAATGACTAAATATTCGAGTTTAATCACTTATTGTCAAACGATCAAATCAACAAATGTGTTCGTAAGCTTTTACTCAGTGAATTATTTACATACTATTACCTACTATTCATACATATATTATACCATCTCGATTGGATCTATCACAGAAGAACGAATCTTTAGTAAAATCATTTTTAATTTGGGTTGAAAATGTTTGAGTTCCTATCTATACCTTGACTCCTCCCATTTCAATGCCATACAGCATGGGATGATGAAACCTTATTTGTTTATCTTTAAAAAAAAATGTCATAACTTTTTACATAATAGCGCATTATGACAAAAGTACAAAGATCAGATAGACATTTTAAGAGCTTTCGATTAAACTGTCTGGACCAGTTTTTAAATGCAAGTAAGTGGAGCGATGTTTTAACCATCGCCTTATGTAATAAAAGCGAAACTAAAGCAAAATTGCAGTTTTTCACTATCATCAAACATTATTTTTTATTTAACCTATTGTGACCCACAGCTGGGCAATAAAAAATATATTTATAAATAGAAAAGAAACAAAAGTAAATGTCAGTACATTACAGTACACAAAAGTATATTAGGGTAGTTAGGGATATGGATCCCTAACTACCCTAATATTATTTTATGTGTTTCACTTCATACTTTTAAATATTAATCTGTCAATGAAAATTTACCTGTCTAAATACATGATTTGCACACCTTGAATATTATCAGTAATATTCTACTTTCTCAGTAGTGTACAGATTGGCTTAGTAAACAAAGAAAAAAATGCACACGCGACTCATCATCGAAGGGTGCAGGTTCAAACCCGAGCCTGTACCTCTGAATGTACCTCTGAATTTTTCAAATCTATGCACATAATTATACCACTAGCTCGGCGGTGATGGAAAACATCGTAATGAAACCTGCAAATTCAAACAGCTTTAAATTTGTAACCATGATTCAAAAATTGCCTGGTTCCCCTGTCTTAGGGTTACGAAGTTCAGATCGGCAGTCACTTCAATGTAATTACCAGACTTGCTAAATCCTGGATCATGGTCTAAGCGGACCCCGTCTAAGCATGGGACATAACGCTACGAAGATGATGATGATGATGTTAAATCAAAGAAAAACTTGTACTTATTCGCTCCGATGCTCAGGGGGAAACCTTCCAGTTTCGTGGTAATTTCCCCGTAATTACATCTTCGTACATTTTCGTCTAACATTGTAAGTCAAGCAATGTTTAATGAGCTAAGAAGCGGACGTTATCACTGTTATTAATTCGTATGTTTCACAACACAGGACCTGCCATGAATCTAATTGCAATCAGATTGAGTAAACGCGAGGTAACCGAAAGTGGAACGTTAGTTGTTACCCTTCTTTTTATTAAAAGGATAATTAAGCTGTTTTCATTTACCTACTATTCTTTCATGTTTGATATCCTTATTTAACATTATAAATCAATTAAACTCATAAATCTAACCAATTGACAGTTAGAACGCTTGTATTTTTTATAAATTGAGTGTTTGTCAAATTAATAAACAAATATTTGAAACAAACTAAACTTCACGCCACTTTCCTAGCGGGGTAGGCAGAGAGAACCGAAATAATAATAACAAATATTTGTTAAGCAAAATAGATAATAACTTTGTATTTACATTTATCGTTATTAATCCCCTTGGTATTACTTATAATTACGTTCATATAGTGCCGGAAGGATGATTCTTATCGAAAATAACCGACAAGAAACTTCAAATCAAGTACAGAAAAATAGGTTCTGTTAATAACTTATGCAATTGACTGACTCGATGGCGCATTCGGTAGTGACCCTGCCCCATGCGCCAAGAGTTGTGGGTTCGATTCCCACCCAGGACAAACATTCGTATGATGAATACTGTGTTTGTTCTGTGTCTGGGTGTAAATATCCAATATTTAAGTATATATTTGTAATACCCCTGTTGATTCTGATATCTGTAACACAAGTGCTTAAGCTACTTACCTCGGAGTCAGATCAATGTATGTGATGTAGACGGATATTTATATATTTATGATATTTATGGGAAGCACACGAAGTACTCTTCTTAAGAAGTCTTCAACTATGTCTGTAAATTATTTCTAATGTTACTGTTAATTCCGCTTACTCTCGAGTAAAAAAAGATGTTATGGTATATTGAAACAGGTAAGTATTTTAACGCAATACATTTTGATGTGAAGGGTAGAAGTATGGACATAACAAGTGGTGTACTCCAAAAAGACAGGACTTATGTAACTTAAGTGCAACACTCGCGGAATGTGACGCAACGGAGCGGCACAATACGGGACTGCCCTTCGGTGTTACATTACAGACATGCATCAAGAGCCAAGGGCCAGGTATAGGGCTGCCTCGACGCATAATTATTAATTGAGTAGGTGATAGGAATGTGTACAATATACCAATACACAAATAACTGCTTATTTTGAGGATTGGAGGCGTGAATGTGACTATACCTAGCTACTGATAATGTCCTACGAGATACTGAATGTACTACGTAATTAGTTCTATAATATATAAATAGATATCTATAAATATTAGACTACATCACATACATTGATCTGACTCCGAGGTAAGTAGCTTAAGCACTTGTGTTACGGATGTCATAATCAACAGTTACTCTTATGCCAAAATTATATTTTTTTTTTTATTAATAATATAATCTACACTTAGGTACTAGAAACACTTAATTAGATAATTAAGTTATACACGGACGAATTGACGTCTACCGCGCAGGGTTGCCAGGCGAAAAAAATCGTAAGCAACCACATTTGGCCAAAAATAAAATAGAGTTGAGTTCGATGGACAATTGTGACAAAATAATTACAAGTAGCTACTTCGTCGTCTTCATAATCACAAACCCAATACCTAGTATACCATTAGTCGCCTTTCACGTCATGCAGGGTAAGGAACACAGTTGGTTGGTACCTTCTTCTTGGGTCCCAGAACAACATAAATAAATAACAAAGCGCGTTGTTTAAATATGCCTACCCTAACATGAAACGTCAGGTCAAACTAGTGGACTGTGGGCGGCGGAGGTGCAAGTACATAATAATTTAAACGGAACGTATCGTTAAATAATAGATGCAATTGGGTAATGACCATTACGACCTCGCTTAAACTGACGGATTCCTAACTGGTCTTGCATTCTATGTGAAAACAAACAAGCCAACTGTTATTATTTAATGAAACATTATTGTGCGATTTATATAATCGGTTCATGGTAGATCTGCTGAACATAGGTAAGTAATAGGTAGGTAGGTAACAGGTAATTCCCAAAGGGGATAGGCTGAGTCCAAGAAGCAATAAATCTCCTTAAACTACAACATATAGCCAAAAATAAAATTGAGTTGAGTTCCATGGAAAATTATAAAAAAACTAGTAACAAATGGCTAGATCGACCCCTAGTTAAACACAAACCCTCTGTCTCACAAAAACTCGATACACCACTAGTCGCTTATTACGGTATGCTAGACAAAAAATGCATGGTACATTTTTCTTTAAGTCCCTGACTCAAATTCAAAATATCTTTATTAAAATATTTTATATAGGCTTCAAAAAAGCACTTATAAATAGTCAATTTAAACAGAAAAGAAAGCATTACCACCGGTTTGGAAGGTAGACTATCGAGAAAAAACCGGCAAGAAACTCGATAGTAACTATTTTAAATTCTAACTAACATGGGATTCACACATGCATGATACATTCTTCTTTAAGTCTCTGACTAATGTGGGACAAACAAAATTGTGAACGTGCAAAATGTACAAGTCATCATCTTCCTAGCGTTATGTCCCGTGCTTAGACGGGGTCCGCTTAGACCATGATCCAGGATTAAGCGAGTCTGGTAATTACATTGAAGCGACTGCCGATCTGACCTTCGTAACCCTAAGATAGGGGAACCAGACAATTTTTGGATCATGGTTACAAATTCAAAGTTGTTTGAATTTGCAGGTTTCATCACGATGTTTTCCCTCACCGTCGAGCTAGTGGTATAAATATGTACATAGACTTTTTAAAATCTAGAGGTACATGCCCGGGTTTGAACCCGCACTCCTCGGTTAAGAGCTCCCCAAAAAAGTACAAGTATGGTAAAAAATTGTTACCTAATTATGCAATACCTAGTTGGTGCCCCGGTGAAAGATAAACGACGAGGTAACAATATGACAGACTGACAGCCAGACAACAAAATACTGTTTTCTACTGTCGTTCATAATGTTGTCGTAACTTTAACATGTACAACCAGAGAGAAACATCACAATACGTACTCGGAGAGCGGGCTATCAACTTATTAGTAACTAGCTGTGGCCGCGGTTTCACTGGCGTTTATGGTTAATCTAATACAGCCTATAAGCCTTCCTCGATAAATGGGCTATGTAACAATGAAATATTTTTTCAAATTGGACCAGTAATTTCTGATATTAGCGCGTTCAAGCAAACAAACAACTTAACAAACAAATAAACTCTTAATCATAATATTATAATATTACTACTACAAATTCAATTAAAAGTAACATAAAATTGCATATAAAAAGTAACCCTCACAACCTCCGAAACAAAAGTAAAGTACAATTATTAGCACCCAGAACTAACTATGGGAAGACGACGGTACTGTTTGGGGGAGCACAGCTATACAATAAGCTACCAAACACCATAAAAGAGTGTGAAAGCGTAAATATGTTTAAAAATAAGCTAAAATTGTATTTAGAGTCGAATTCCGGCTAATTATTATATTATTATATTAAGTTAAATTTATATCTCATTGTAAATGAAATGTAATTTCGTATGAGAATAAAGATCTTTAAACCTATAGTATTGATTGTGAAGTATTCTCATAAGTCAGTGCAGGAATTTTTTTTTTTAATTAAATCACATTGTAAATGTTGAGTTACTTAATAATATTTGTGCCACCAAGCTGACCTTTATTTGACGTTTCCAAAACTTCTCCTATCGCCATGGATAAAGCTGTATTTAAAATAGCTCTAACTAATATGCAATTACCTATATATTTTAGATGGAACTCTTACTTTTAAAACGTTTTAACCTATGGTTTGACTTTAACTGCTTGGGAACATCTTCCTAGCGTTATGTCCCGTGCTTAGAAGTGGTCCGCTTAGACCATGATCCAGGATTTAGCGAGTCTGGTAATTACATTGAAGCGACTGCCGATCTGCCCTTCATAACCCTAAGATAGGGGAACAAGACAATTTTTGGATCATGGTTAAAAATCCAAAGTTGTTTGAATTTGCAGGTTTCATCACGATGTTTTCCTTCACCGTCGAGCTAGTGGTATAAATACGTACATAGGCTTGAAAAATACAGCGGTACGTGCCCGGGTTTGAACCCGCACTCTTCGGTTAAGAGGCGCGTGTCCATACCATTGAGCTACCATCGCTCCAACATAAATTATAGTCAGTAAGAAATTATTTATTGATCCCTGACCAAGACACACAAATAAGCTATTTGCATGCGATATCCGATTCACAAATATTCAACCACATTTACAAATTGTCCCATTTTTATGTCAATAGAATTGATTTCAAGGTCTCTTAAATGTGTAGTCACGTTAAAAAAAGATTATTTTAGAAATATATGCAAATAATTACAGAGCTTACTCATTGTGTGTTCCGTCGAGAACGGCGGTTTTTAACCTACTTAGTTCACGGAAATTTCGCAAATCACTTAGAATGCGAGAAAACCGCCTTTGTAATTTTAACACAGATAACACTTAATACCTTTGACCAGGTACGGTCGTAGTTAGAGTTAGATTACATAGTTCCAAAGTAAGATTATTTATTATCTTACTTATATTATCTTAGCTTGTGCTATGGATACTAGGTGCAATAATACTTCTCCCCCTCCATACCACCTGGAGGGGAACCAGTGGTGCCCGCCGTATAGGGCGGGCCGGCCGCCGGAGGTGATTTGTGGAAGCGAAGGCTATGCCGAGTCACCCACACTTCACTTCCACTAAGGCGATGAGGGGTAACGCGGAGTTTTAGTGGATATACCCCGGCCACTACCATCTTGGCCGGAGCAGGGGCCCCCTACTCAAGGGCCTCCGGGAGCCCCACACACCACCCTGCCCCCCCGGGTAGGGTGACGGTGCGTAACGCATTTCTCTGCGTCAAAAAAAAAAAATAAAGGTGCAATAATACTTAAATAAGCCATAGTAATGTAGGTAATTTTTTAGCATCGTTTCTTGTAGAAAAACAGGTTAGACAACCAAAGTTGACAGTCAATGTCAAGCAAGCCGTTTGACAGTAGTTACACCCATCTAATTAAAGTACCTAATTCTATTAATTTGTCCCGAAAAATTTTAAAACTATTTAGCCCATATTTCGAATTTAGTTACGTCAAAATCTTAAGATTAAAACAGCGTAATATAGATTACTTTTATCGTGAAAAAATAAAAAATCCTTGTTAGTAATTTAAATGCTTGATCATTACATTTAATTAAATTAATTTAATAAGAATCATAAATGTAAATACATTTAGATACCTACGACAACTATCTCACGTTTCAAATAACTAGATTATTTGTTAAGCTCACCTTTAGCAAACAAGTCGTACAATAGAGACGTCACTCCAACATGAATTGACTGAATATCTAGACTTACGGTTATCTAACTCGATGGTCTTTCTGAACTCTGTAATTGCATCAGTCACGCAACAGGTGTTACCAGGTCATTGACATATCTTTTAGATGTAATGAATCTTATGATCTAGTGATGGAACGTTGAGGCTGTATTGTTTTATTTCTTTGACCTAGAAATTGTATGTCTGATGTCGAAAGGTGATGGTCGGAGCAAAAACATGAAGAATGAGTCCGACAAAGATGAATAAGATCGCTGGATCAGTTGGTTAAGGAAATTCCCTAACTAAAGGGACAAGGTTTGTTTCGGAGTAAGGGAATTTGAAGCAAAAGTTTCAGAAAGGAAATTGAAATAAGATAAAAATAGTACAGACGTACGTTAATATAAAAAAAGTGACAGAATGGAATGAAAAATATTGGCAGTTGTTAAGTAATTTAACTAACTAACTAAACTTCATGCCACTTCCCTAGCGGGGAAGGCAGAGAGAACCGAACGCCATAAAGTAGTATAAAATATAAAAATATAAAAAAAAGATGGAAACTGATCTTGCGGTCAGTTAGTCTGAGGGTATTTTTCGAGGGTACATCTAATGACAACTACGGGTGTTTTGTTTTTGCCATTTTCATTGCTTAGTTACCATGTGCTGGGGACGAGAAAGTTGTTCCTTAAATCCTATAAAAAAAGGGCTACACTAAAACAACTTGTTATACACAATGAAGTAAGCTTAGCGTGTCCTAGAAAAAGTGCTTCTTATTAATAATATAATAAAGTTATTCAATATGTAAAAAACTATATAAATAGGAAAACAACATAAAAAATCTGTCGAATTAAGCCCCTCCTCCTTTTTTTTGAAGTCGGTTAAAAATACTAAAAAATATTTCAATACTCTCAGAATTCACCTGCCTCTTTTTAGGTCAGATTAGCTAATAAGTGCCATTTTCATCAAAATTACACATTTTGATAATTTGTGACAATTTTTGAATGGTATATTTAATTGAATATTAATTCTTTCGGCGTATTTTCTAAACACACAATATGCATACAAGTTGTACATTATTATTAGAAGGAACAATTACTATTAGAATGTACTATATCAGAAGGAACTTAGTAGTACATCTTGTAGTCAATTATATACAACAAACAATGCAGAACCTCGAAGAACAAATAGAGGCATTGCATCGTTACAATAACGTGTCCGCGACCACGTCCGCCCATCGAATAAGTTATTCGCCAAACCATAATTCACGATCAAAGGTCGATGCCTTGCGAAACTTATACATATTTCCTCATAATTGCCCATCAGGACCTGTCCCCAATAGGATATGGGAGCCTAACATTGACCGCCCGGTTGCACAACGCGCGGGCGAAGCGAGGCTCTCGCCAGTGCGCTGCGCGCGCGCACCTACGGACGAAGTGTCGTGCGGTGATACTAGTGATCTGTGACGTGCTGTTAGGTACGTTATAGTGATTTGTGACCGGCATTTGTTTTGGAAGTGAGCTATTTTGTCACGAGATTTTCAGAATTAGTGAACAAGTGATCTGCATTGGGCAAGGCAAATTATTTTCACGAAATTATCTTAGGTATGTGTCATGTTCGTTGAAATTATCCCTTCACATAGACCAAATAGCAATCTAATTGGCTAATCCATAAGTTCGACTTTTGCCAGTAAATATATAAATATTGTTTTAATGACACGTTTTTATTTTTAATGATAAGACATCAAAGAAAGCTTTTTGACACTTGAAAGTCAACATCATGCAATTAACTTATTCGGTGGACCTTTTAAGTTGAAATGAACTTTATAGTCTTACAGCATTATGCCTGTAAAAGAAAACTTTGCTTTAGAGCAGATCCTAATGGATTGAATAAAATTAATATTATTATGTTCAATCCTTATCTTTGCATTTTATTTTTACGTAATACCGAATCGAATAATAAATATCAGACTACATCACATACATTGATCTGACTCCGAGGTAAGTAGCAGTTGTGTTACGGATATCAGAATCAACAGTGGTATTACAAATATATACCTAAATATTCAATATTAACACCCAGACACCGAACAAACACAAGTATTCATCATACGAATGTTTGTCCTGGGTGGGGATCGAACCCACAACTCTTTTGCCCATGGGGTAGGGTCACTACCAAATGAGCCATCGAGCCAGTCAAAAAAGCTCACTTAAGTTTAATTTGGGTAATCTTGTTAACGTTAGTCATAATTTTAATATCGTCTTTTATAAAATTCAATTTTTATTTGAGTTTGTTATAAGTTAAACACACTATGTGTTTAATAAGTGTAGTCAGTAAATATAGATTCAACAGATCTGTGTCGATGATAAACCAGAAGGTTTTGTATTAGATCACAATCTACGGTTACAAAGAATAATCTCATTGTTTCAAATAAAACAATTTTTTACAAAATTAATTAACTTAAACGGTTTTGTAACGAATTACCAAACCACAACCAGATTCCTAAAATAACCTTTTTGAATATTTAAGAAAATAGGTCCACGGTAAAAGCTTTTTTCGTAACTTTACGTAAAAATGAATTTAAATTTTAAAATGACGATTTAAAGATGACATGAATCAACATAAGCCTCCATTTAGTTAATTTACTTTCTTTTCTCTCAAGATCGCCGCATGCAAAACGATGGATTAATTCCGCATGTAAAATTCAAGGTTAATAAGTCAAGAGCACTGTTCTAATAGCTTATACCAATTACTTCGCAATAAAAGTGTATTTGTAATGTCACTATCGATTTCATGCTTCGAAAGGCACATTAAATAGGTAGATCAATTCTGTTGATACTCGCTATGAAAGATCACGTTACGTCTAAAGGGAAAAAGTTGCAATTCTACCGCTTTGACAAGAAAAATGTACAAATAGGAATGTTTAGTATTCTAGGCTCGGTCGCCGGAGGTGTTTACGGCGGCGAAGGTTGTGCCGTGATCCCCGTAAACACCTCCGATCAGGCGATGAGCCAGCCCGGCCACTACCATCTTTGGCCGGAGCAGGGGCCCCCTACTCAAAGGCCATCTTAGCGTGCTCAGAGCCATGGCTCTTAGGCTCTCTAAGCATAACACTAGTAGAATGGGGTTACGCTCCAAAACAGGTGTTCGAATTTTAAAATTATCCGTATTGTAATTTTTATGATAAATAGATAAATAAATTCTACAGACTGACATACCAATTCCCTAGTTCTACTTAACTAAGCTTTTGTGCTATGGATACTATATATATTTGCAACGAAACACTTCCATACCATATAAAACAGACCTGCAATCAAGGTTCGTAACCCAGACCACATAAGTTTAGAACTCCAACATTACAATGGGACATTAAGAGGTGAATTATCATTGTAACACTAAGAGCATTTATACAAAACACATTAGAGTTTAAATGCATTTGCCCGCTCAGTGACCATGCGCGTTTGAGGTCAACAAGAATTAGAAGTTTATCAATAATTCATATTTAGTTAGAGAACTTGATTTCGTAATCGGAACACGCTTCTTATTATCTAGAAGTATAAATACTCTTTATAAATTAAACAGTATAATTATACTTTTTAATCAGAATAACTCTAGGGATATTTTTATACATATTTATATTAATCATCCCCAAAGCATTATGTCCTGTGTCCGAGACTGCTTAGATCATGATCCAAAAAGATTTAGCGAGACTGGTAATTACATTATAGAGACTGCTGATTTGACCGTTGTTACCATTAAAAAGGGGAAACAGACAATTTGGATCATGGGTACACATCCGTAGTTGTTGGTATATGTAGGTTTCATCCAGATGTTTTTCCTCACCGCTGAGCTAGATCGAATAAACCTGTACATAGATTTTGAAAACTCCAGGCGTACGTGCCCGGTTTTGAACCCGCACGTATCCATTAAGAGGCGCGTGTTCTTACCATTGAGCTACCATCGCTCTTTTTCCGCTTCTTTAAATTTTTATGGAGCTATAATCCCTTAGTTGAAACTTAGTTTTTTGTTTGACGGACAAAAGAAAAAATACGTGCCTATAGTTTTTCTTTTAATTATCTAACTGATGGATTTTTTTTTTTTACATACATACATACATAATGTCACGCCTTTTTCCCATGGGGGTAGGCAGAGATATTATATTTTTTTTAGTCAAGCTTTTTATTTGGTGCTGCGCAGAAGCACATATTTTAGAGTCTGATGGTAAGCAGGTACTGTAAAATATTCAGTAGTAGTTGCGCTTGCAACACAAGGAGATCACTCGCATGTTGCCGACCTTTCGATTTTGTCTCGTTCTCTCATACCGTTAACGAGGTGAATCCTCAATTCACCTGTCAAGGGTATAAGATATTTTTATATACAAGCCTTTTCCCGTGACTTCGTTCGTGTCGAATTTATAAACTAAAATAAAATAAGTTAGTTTTTGTTATACCACCTACCTAACAGTGAAAGTCTCAAAATCGGTTTAGTCGTTTTATTCAAATGCATTCGGTAATATTTTATTATTTTTATATTAAACTAGCTGTGTTCGCAGTTTCATCAGCGTTTATAAGTGTTATATTATTATATCCTACAGCCTTCCTCGATAAATGATCTATACAACAAAAAAATATTTTTCAAATCGGACTCTCAATAGTTCCTGAGCTTAGCCGTTCAAACAAACAAACTCTTCAGATTTATATATATATATACTAGCTGTGACAGCGGTGTCACCCGCGTGTATGGTTAATATTATAAAGACTATTTCCGTCATACATGATTTCTATGTAACTTTAACCATTAAGGCTGCACACGCGACGGAAGCTTAAAAAATTGAGTAACTTCTCCCGTTTTTGCAACATTTCCCTTCACTACTCTGCTCCTATTGATTGTAGCGTGATGAAAAGTATACTATAACCTGCCCAGGAGTATGAAGAATAATTGTACCAAGTTCCGTTAAAATACGTCGAGTAGTTTTTGTTTCTATAATAATAATGTCCTCCTAACCGATATCGGTTACGGCGGCCAATCTCAACGAGGATTAGCCAACTGCGCAGGAGATATTATAGTGCACAAGTGTGTGCGCTAACACAGGTGCACTCTCTATTCCTTCACTCTCATAGTCCGGTGAGACGGCAATTCGACATGACCGGAGAGAGGTTAGGCGCAGGACCAACGGCTTAACGTGCTTTCCGAGGCACGGAGGTGATTAAACCGCCAACTTCCTGACTCCGGGCTGTTACAGAGTAATTTGGATATTGAAATACCCAGCCACAAATTTTTTGGCCCGACCCGGGATTTGAACCCGGGACCTCTTGGTCCTTAGGCGCCGCATGCTACCACTAGACCAACGAGGCAGTCAATCAGTTTTGTTTCTATAAGGAATATATAGACAGACAGACAGACAGACAAAAATTTTACTGATTGCATTTTTGGCATCAGTATCGATCACTAAGCACCCCCTCATAGTTATTTTGAAAATATATTTCATGTACAGAATTGACCTCTCTACAGATTTATTATAAGTATAGATATATTGGTCTAAGATTTAGCTTAATATATTAGTAAGTATATAGAAGATACGCAATTTTATTTATCTGTAAAGGAAATCACCTTTTTAATGTGACCTTCCATTACGCCTTACCATCAGGTCAATTTGTGTTTCACCCGGCCAACGTCTAACAAGTGAAAGGTGACATTAATTTCGACACCAGGCAATCATTACTAAAATGATTGTTAATACGTCCGCATCATCGGAATGCTGGTCATTACTTTGTTTAATTGCCCAATGTTGACTAACTCTCCGTGAGAATCCGAGAAGGCAATTCATATTGTACAAATCGGATTACACTCTTTATTAGTTTATAGCAGGGTTTTTCAAACTTATGGCTCCGCGTACCCCTTTTAAAGTCTCCAGAGGACGGCGAACCCCTAGACCCCCTCCCCCCCTCAGAGTAGGTTCAGATCAGACAGTACGTTCAGTAGCGCGCCCGCCGACAAGCGTGTCGCACGGGTCAGTCGTTCATCCTCCATTACGTTATTCTTCCCGCGAACCCACTAATATCGAAACCCTAGGAGTTCGCGTACCCCCCTTTGAGAAACGCTGGTCTATAGTATGTAAGGCAATATACCAAATGTGTTTCTTCCCTAGGAAAATAGGGTACATTATTTTGAAGTCTCAGACCAACATGGGACATGTAGAAGATTAGGTATACCGTAAATGCAAAATAACTGCTTGCATTTTGATGTATGCGACAGCCCCGTTAGTGCAATAGATATGACTTTGTATCGTACACAAGAGGTACGGATTCGGACCCCTTACGTCACGTGAAGGCAGATTTAAAAAAATAGGTTACTACAATTTTTTAGTCTTCAAGAACAGTGACTATCTTGAATAAAAGATAGCTTTTGACAAGCTCGATGGCGCATTCGGTAGTGACTCTGCCCCATGCGCCAAGAGTTGTGGGTTCGATCCCCACCCAGGACAAACATTCGTATGATGAATACTTGTGTTTGTTATGTGTCTGGGTGTTAATATCCAATATTTAAGTATAAGTATATTTGTAATACCACTGTTGTTTCTGATATCCGTAACACAAGTGCTTAAGCTACTTACCTCGGAGTCAGATCAATGTATGTGATGTAGTCGGATATTTATTTATTTTTTACTTTTCTGTAACTGTGACTCTGCCTACCTCGGGGATTATGGGCGTGATGCTATGTTTGTTTGTCTTGTGTGTACGCAAATTTTCATAATGATCGGCCAAGCAAGCAATATATGCGAATTATAACCAACCTTAACTACGTATTCATACTAATATAAGTTAGTTAGTACTTACTAGTATAAGTTATATTTCTGCATAATTAGCGGAGCGGTGATAGCTCAATGATAAGGACACGCGCCTCTTAACCGAGGAGTGCGGGTTCAAACCCGGCACGTACCTCTGGATTTTTCAAATCTATGTACGTATTCATACCACTAGCTCGGCGGTGAGGGAAAACATCGTGATGAAACCTGCAAATTCAAACAATTTTGGATTTGTAACCATGATCCAAAATTTGTCTGGTTCCCCTATATTAGGGTTACGAGGTCAGATCGGCAATCGCTTCGATGTAATTACCAGACTCGCTAAATCCTGGATCATGGTCTAAGCGGACCCCGTCTAAACACGGGACATAACGCTAGGAAGATGATATTTATGCATAATCTGTTTCATGTTGCCCTAAGCCCACTGCATATGTTTCGGGTTACATAAGTTGTGTAGATATGTAACTTTACCATTGACCCTTAAGGGATAGAACGATACAAGTAATAAGCATCGTACAAGGGTCTGAATCATTCCCTTGAGAACTAAATAAACTAGAGGGTCGAAACTTTCGATATGATGGCGACTGATAAAGTTGAATCCATTGGGACAAGAAGGGCAGCCCAATACTATGATAAGGTGTTACCAACCTTTGCTTTGAGGTCCGACATCAGAGATGGCAAATCTTTTTTCGGTTATTATACAAAATAAATATTATTAGTGAGTCCTTACCTACTATAAATATAGTACATGTACGTGAACAGACGTGTATTTGTAAAGAGACTGCTAGAAAAACAATGTGTAACATATCAAAATAAAATTAGAATTCTAAACTTGAATACAAAAATAATAAGGTATAAAAAGTATTAATGTAAAGGTGTTGAGGCCAGCGTCGGCAACACCTACTAACCAATATGGTGACCGAAAGGAGGTTAGACACCTTGCCACGGAACGAAGGCCATTGATTAAAATACCGCTAAGCGTAATTATTTGGATTATAAAAATGTTAATTTATACTCAAATCACGTACAATATATTTATGTATGCTAGCCGCTACCTAGAATCTATAACACGAACATATATACTTAGTTTGGAGCTAGGAAGTTAGTTGTAGTCTGAACAATTTAGCAATTATTTATTAAGTCAGAGCAAAAGACTGACGCCATACAAGTTGTTAAGCTCCACCGCAGTAACTCGTAAACCGTCTTTGCATACATCTCTTACATAAACATTTACAAGAAAAGACATCAACGCGTTACTCTGAGCAAGCAAATGATTTTTCAACGATACATGTACGATATATTTAATTGTACATATATGTAGGTAAGTCGAGTTATTATAATTAATTATTTTTTTTTTACATGTAAGAATAGCTAACTTAGCAAAAGAAAGTAATGCGATAGGATATCCTAAAATTTTAATTGCTACCGACATATATTATTGCATCCGCAACCCTGGGTTTGTCAAAGTCCAAGGAAAGAAAGCCATAAAAATCCCATCAAAAATAAATAAATAAATATCAGACTACATCACATACATTGATCTGACTGCGATGTAAGTAGCTTATGCACTTGTGTTACGGAAATCAGACTCAACAGTGATATTACAAATATATACTTAAATATTGGATATTAACACCCAAACACAGAACAAACACAAGTATACATCATACGAATGTTTGTCCTGGTTGGGGATCGAACCCACCACTCTTGGCGCAAGTGGCGCGGTCACTACCGAATGCGCCATGGAGCCAGTCAAATAAAATTGAGTTGGGTAAAAAATTGCGGAAAATACGATAAGAGAAAACATAGGTGTGTCCACAAGCTCTAAGTGTCGAAATATCTTCAGCCGCGTGTATCCTGACCTACGGTGTTGCGTTTGCGCAAGCTAATCCTTATGCGGAGCAGCCATTGACTCAGAGCGTGAATGGTAATTATTCAAAATGTTATGCGTCGCTTTTTCTCCCACATATTAAGACTAACTGGTGCCCTAGACAAAGAATATACTTAAGACAAAGTTTTCATATATTTTTAACACGCTAATTATTAAAAAGAAGTAATTTTTGTTCGGTTCCTTAGCTTTTAATTAAAAAAAAAAATCCGGCTGCGAAAAATAAACGATAAGCAACGTATTAAAATGACATAAACAAAATTGAGAAAACAAACTACTTACACTACATTATGTGCCGAAAGCCTAAGTTAATATGTCTGGTACTAGGCGGCACCATTTGCAAATTATAAATCGTATGAAAATTATTAGGTCCCACATGATACGCGCGAAAAACAAATACCCTTTCTTGACAATCGGGTAATAAGATTCAACTTTGTTAATACTGTTGTTGAAAACAGTAACTACTTATTGAGTTTCTTGCCGGATTCTACTCGGTAGATGCAACATTCCGAACCGGTGGTAGAATCATATCTCTTTAACTGATTTTGACGATTTATAAGTGTTTCTTTGAAACCTATATAAATAAAGAATATTTTGACTTTGACTACAAATTTTCATTGGTCACGTCAAAAAGAGAACATCATAATATTGACAAGATCTTGTATCTCGGGTGTGCCACATGATGAATGTTATTTCGAAATCAAAAATAATGAGGGCATTACTTGTCTATAAATAAGTAACAACAGACAAAAACTAATTTTAAGACTGGAAAGCAATTCCCATTTTTTTTTTATCTACTTTGCTGTCATCAAAGCATGGATCTAAATCAAATAAAATCGTAATTCGGACAGCACGAGATTGCAGCTACCAGCCTTAACTAGTACGCAATATACGAATTGACATTACAATCGAATTGGTCGCGTCACAGCGACGGCACCCATAGCGTCCGTGTGTGGCAATGTAGGTATTCAAGGCGTACTACCAATTTGGTAATGAATATAATAAATAAATAAATATCAGACAACATCATATACATTGAAATGTCTCCAAGCTAAGCACTTAGTTACGAATATCAGGTTAAACAGTAGAATTACAAACATATACTTGAACTGGATTCTGCCCTCGGCGTTGCTCGCGTGGTACACCGATGAAACATAGCTTATGTGTTATTCTAATGTGTAAACTATACTGATGTAAAGTTTCATTAAAATCCCAACAGTACTTTTTACGGGAAAGAGCAACAAACATCCACTAATCCATCCATCCAAACTTTCGCGTTTATAATATTAGTAAGATATTTAATACAGTCAGACCGAACAAACACGTGTGTGGCGATGGTAGCTCATTGCACCTCTTAATCGTGGGGGATGAAAGCCGGGCACGTAACTCTGAATTTTTTAAAATCCATATACTTATTTATTATTCTCCTAGCTCAGCGATGAGGGAAAACATCGTGATGAAACCTGCATACTCGAACAACTATGGATGTGTAACCATGATCCAAATAGTCAGGTTCCCCTTTTTAAGGGTTAAAAAGGTCTGATCGGCAGTCGCTTCAATGCAATTATCAGACTCGCTAAATCACGGATCATGGTCTAACCGGACCCCGACTTAGCACGGGACATAACGCTAGAAGGATGATGACACAGAACAAACACAATATTCATCACACGAAAGTTTGTCTTGAGTGGGGATCGAATCTATAACTCTTGGCCATAGGGCAGGGTTACTACCGAATGCGCTATCGAGCCAGCCGTTTTGAAACAATCAAATTGACATCATAATCTTATTTGTCGCGTCATAGCGACGGCACCCATAGCGACACGTGTGGCAATGCTATTCAATGTCCACCAGTTTGGTAATGAGGCCTTGAGTATCTATTTGCGCACATTCGCCATTTACCTACTCCTTTCTTCTAACCTTAGGTAAAACCATCATATATCGCATTATGTGATCGAAAATTACATTCGTTGTAAGATGCTGTGAATCGTTGTAATTTCAAAGGAATTTTTTTTTATTCTTTTCTGAGAACAAACGCTATGTTGAATTGCGCCATATCATTTCATAGCGGCAGATATGTTAACTCACATGACTTAAAAATGTTAGCGCACAGCATATGTTAAAATAAGCACAGGGCTAGAAGGACACGATAATGCCGCACTTGGCATATCCCGGCTTACTTACCACGTTCCATTTTTTGCACACAATTGAAAAGTGGGTGCAGCGAGCCACGCTTAGGTTTATGTAGTGACAGAAATGATGTTATTTTGAGAAGAAGTGAATTTGAATTTGTGAAACCGAAGTGAGTCAACTCATTTGACAGGCCCGTTGGTCGAGTGGTTAGAGACAATGGCCACGAATCAAGGGCCACAGGTTCGAATCCCCCTAGGGGCAAATGTTTCGTGTGATGAACATGAACATTTGTACTTCGAGTCATGGATATTTATAAACGTAATTAAGTATTTCTGTCCGTTCGCCTAGTATTCATACCACAAGTTTAAAAGCTTGGTTTGGAGCTAAGGATCGGTGTGTCAGTGCGGAGAATTTATTTATTATTATTACCTGGCGGTGTGAAATGAGATGGCGTAATTGTGCAACAAAGCCTATGTTACCTGTTGAGGATGCTAGAACTTGAATTATTTATTAGTAAGTAGTTAGTAAAGTAACATAGGGAGACTGATACTGTCATTAAGCCGACCACCATGACCCTTGTAACCCTCTTAAACAAATTGGATTATGTGTGAACTGACGAAGTCTCACAAGACTTATCGCACAAGGAGCCTTTTTGAAGTTGTTAATTCGCACCATGGTATGAATCGGGAAGAACTATTTCGTACTTTGTCAATTGGTCTGTGGCGCGAATCACATATGAATTATTTTTCGTTTCCCGATCGTAATCAAATAAAAATTGATTTCTCGCATGTGATGAAGATACACCTTTTAATCATTAATCAACTACTATCTTACGTCATCACGAATCATAAAGCTACATATATTTCTTTAAAGTTATTTTAAAGTACACGCGTAAAGTACGCGCTACAGTTTTGTTACGATTTGTATTTTAATTGGGTTGCACAATCCAAATGTATAATGCTTATAACACATGAAATATTCATCCATTAATGACTAATTCATTGTAATCATGTAATTATCTAACATCCTATTCTTCATACTCTATACTAGTAGAAAATTTTATGATATAAATATACATTGTAATTATAAAACCACAAAAAAATAAAATGGCCAAAATATACCGTATCACGAAAAGTAGTTGTAGCTGGAAAGGTTTTATAATAGAATAGTCAACCAATTTATTGCTACGTTGTATATTTGCAGCATTGACTTCCTCTTGGTATTATTAAAAAAAAATTAAAAACCTTAGGTATTGTAATATAAAATACAGAAAAGTTTGAACATTTATGAGATAAGTTTGAAAAAATATTGTATGGTACTAGACAGCAGGTTCAAAGAATAAGGCTTAAGCTACATAAGACAGAACTAGTCGTAGTCTCTCGCTACTCTCTCACATAAAAGGTAGATACCAGATACTTAACTACTAGCCTTATTATGTAAAATGTAGAGTAATAATAGCGCTTTGGGAACGTAGACACAAACAAAAAGTCAAGGCGATGGCGACCTTATTCTCATGCTCTGAGAGTATAAAGGACCTATTATAAAGGCTGGTGCACACAAACATTAGTCTAGCAAGCATTTGATGCTCAAGCGTTCCCTATGAGAGAAAATTCCATAATAAATTCAACGTTGTTTTCGTTATACCTTATTTACATAAGTATATCCTTTAGAGTATCTGTTATTTTTTACATAAGTTTATTTTTATGTATAACTTGGCTCTCCACATTATCTGCTTGCTTAGCTCGGTTTAACGGATACTCGTATACATAGTACGGATGTTTTTAGGTCAAATCAATCAAACATAGACGGATTTGGCTAGAATTTGATATTCAATCAGTTTTAATTAGCTTTTAAATATCACAGATTACTTCAACCCGAGGTAATTCATAGTATATATGAGACGTAAGAGCCTTTGTAGCAAAATTAATATTACATAGTAACACGCAGACAGACAGCACACAGACACTAATGGATGTTAAAGTGTCATTTCGACGCACTCACAAACGTTATTACAATGCTGACAATTAATGCTGGTGAGCCGTCACAAATCATGAAATATTCGTGCTTTAACTTATACTCGCGAAAGAATGTGCTCAAGTTTAGTACGCGAGCGAGCGCTTTCGCAACAAAAGCTCGTTAGCGAAAGAATGCCCCTCGTGCGTACTATGCTTAAGAACAGGTAGGCACAATTAGCATATTTCTAAGAGTTTATTATTTTAGACCAATAGGCATTCTAGCCAATGAATCCTGGATATAATTGCTGATTTTTTGGCTGAATGACGTAGTTTTAGGTGTTTATCGCTCTTTGAACTCTGCCTACCCCTTCGGGGATGACGAGCTAGATGATATGATTTTTTTTAGTTATTAGGTTTTAAAGTCGTAATGCGTATTCTTAATATAAAACGTTGAATTTATTATTGAGGTTGTATTACTTTATATAATATTTGGATGTTTATCTACTTAAAATATTACCACCGGTTCGGTAGGTAGACTTTATCGAGAAGAAACTCGATAGTTACTCTTATAAATACCAAAATTTGCAATAATGTAACAATACGTGGGTATTGCTCTAACTTATATCGGTTGAATAGGTTTGTAATGTTTTATACTGTAAGTTTGAATTTAATCAAGGTAATTAATTGTATGTGTTAACGTAAACTAACTAATAGGCCTTTTATATATGTAGGTATAAATTTAAAAAAGCGAATTCGCTGAACAATTGGTATTTATTTAAGAAAACTAAAATATGTTTTTTTTTACTTTTATTGAATTGATTGATATTGCACAACATAAGAAATGTGCGAATATTGTGTGAGATCTTTGTGCAGTGTGTATTTGAAATAGTGTTTTTTTTTCTCTTTTTTGTGGATAAACCCAAAATATGCTAGTAATAAATTTACCGAAAGATTACATAAACTTCACTTGGTTATGTAAAACTGTTTTCATTTATAATATTAAGGACGGCATGAAGCGGTTCAGGAAGTTCCAAAATAAATATATTCAAATATTCAACGACATCACACACATTGATCTGACTCCGAGGTAAGTAGCTTAAGCACTTGTGTTACGGATATCAGAAACAACAGTAGGTTGTATTACAAATATATACTTAAATATTGGATATTAACACCCAGACACAGAACAAACACAAGTATTCTTCACACGAATGTTTGTCCTGGGTGGGGATCGAACCCACAACTCTTGGGGCACATGGGGCAGGGTCACTACCGAATGCGCCATCGAGCTTGTCGAGCTGTTCCAAAATTGAATCGAAAAAAAATATTTGACTTACAAAACAAAAAACCATCCATCCTATATATCAATCTATTATCAAAATCCGACAAATATCCTTTATTCAGATATCAAAAGGATTCGATTATTTAAAGCGACATTTGTCATAAACTGTTTCGAAGGGATTACCGCTACTTGCCATTTATTTACAATGCAACAGTAACAGAGATGATGCGCCCGCGCAGTCACCGCGGTGTCATGCCATAAGTAGCCTTGCGCAAGAGTTACGCGATGTACGTGACATGGCTTACCCATGCTGACTACTGTAGCTAGTTGCGTTTGCGATCTTTAACAAGACTAGGCCGTGGTTTTGTCTTTAACGGATTGCGTGGCCTAATTCTGTGGCTTCACGTTCATGCAAAGATTTGCGGTCGTAGACTAATGGTAATGACAAACGCCTCATAAACGACGGATGTTTGGTTCACCAAATTTTTCTCTGCTGCGAAAGACACATTAAGTTGTTATCTGGTATATTTTGCATAACGGATTTCAGTTGACACAGTAAAACACGTAGCATAAAAACAGTAAAATCCTCCTAAATTCCATTTAATGTTAATTCCATAATACGGAAAACATTATTCAATACTTTATTTTGGTTAAATACATTATTTATCTACTTACTTCATTGCAGTTTTGCAAATCATTTGACGTAACTTAAGGTACACGAAAAACTATACTTATGTAATTTGCACAACCTTCGCTGTTGATTTCAAAATGGGTGTTCCGACTCGCGAAATTATTGCAATAACACGTTCACGATACTGGACAAAAATCAAGTAAAACGGGACTTACAATTTAATCATTTTTTACGGTTTAAGAGCCAGCCTACCTGTAGGTAAATGATTATACCTGAAATCCCGACTGCAAAATGAACCGTTGGTAGATATGTACTTATTTGGTTAACTTAAACGCTAATGCCTAAATGCGTTTCGCACGATCCTGAAACCAGGAATCCGCGAAGTGTATTGGAGTACCAAGGCCCTTGAAAGCGTACGAAGAACATAGACGGGTGTGGTGAGAGCAACCAACCAACCAACTTAACCTCTAAGACATACTGTCCACGCTTTTAAATAAGGTTTCCACGCGCAACGCTAAACTACTAATATGGCTTAGTTATAATGTTAAAAAATATGTCAATCAGTACTTCCTCGCTTCCAGGTGACCATGCGAACCTGATCCACCATGGGAGTGTTCACGGTGGCCGCGGCGGCCGCCAAGTCAGCGCTGACCATCGCCGGCATTGGCAAGCTGACCTTTATACCTATGATGTTGGCAGCGATGGCATACTTCAACTATGACCTGCTCGACCCTGAGAACAGGCCCTTCAATCAGAAGGTAACTGTTTAGACATACATTCCATCATACCCCCATATCCCGAAGGAGTAGGCAATGGCCAAGGAAGAGCAAATCTTTGCAACCACTTTAGACCAAAAATGGAATTGAGCTTAGTTGGAGAGAGTTATGAATATAAGTGACAAGTGGCTAGCTCGTCGCTCATATAGTCAAAAACTCAATACTAAACTACTAAATAAATAAATTCTTCAGACTGACTCACCAATTCCCTAGTCCCAAACTCGGTGAACGCCTAGACATACTTAAATATGTTTTGTTATGCGAACACGCGACCCAAATTCGATACACTACCAGTTGCCTTTTCGGGAAAGCTAGGCAAAAAATCCAGTGGACACATTATTTTTAGTTCCTGACGAACATTAATGCTTCTATCGAGCAAACATATAAGAAAAAGTAAATTAATATAAATGGAATTTAGCCCAGGGTGCTTAGCCAAATGCGCGCCAGCGATTCCATAACGAACTTCGCTAACGCTCGTATAGCGCCACAAACTTGTTTACTAAGAACTCATAGTGCGGAACTCGGGAGTTAGTTCCCGATTTGTCCACTCGAACAAGTCTGTGGCGCGATACAAGCGTTAGCGAAGTTTGTTATGGAATCGGTCGCGCGCATTTGGCTAAGCACCCTGGAGTTGCATAAACCTAAGATTAATATTACTAAGTCCGTACGTACGCATGTTACTAACAATCTTTAACTTATATCTAGGAAATATTTAGGTTTTTTATTCAAATAATTAATTGTGTCTTAATTAATTGAAAAAAATGGCTATAAACATGTTTATTCATAAAAAAATTACAATTATCAAAAATAAAAACCGTAAAAAATCCACAGTTTCATTAGAATTGACGACATTAACACGAGAAGACACGTTTACGACCTCGAACAACTATCATTATAAATCCATTATTAACAAAAATGAAGCGCAACGTTCCATTTGTGTTTAGTAATAATCTCACGAAGCTTTTATCGGACGATTGCAACGTTCATTTGAAGTGACGTCACGTTGTGCTCATTTCACGTCTGTATGTTACATGGAGACTTTTGAAATAAACCTTTTTTCTTCGTTGTGGTCAGGGTACGCTTTTATCGTGATCCTGGATTTAGTGAGTCTAGTTAAGTTTATCAGACGTTCCCGAATCTTCAGAGTCGAATGAGACAAATTTAATCATGTCCACATATCCACAGCTTATAGATAAGCAGATTTTCTTGAATTTTATTCTCCTCTGGTCTGGAATGTATAATCTTGGTACACATTTTTGATTTAGATTTTGTTGAATTCAGTGGCACTTGTTAACATTTGTAGGTACTCCGCATATGTGTGTGCACCGAAGGGCAACACCTAGGATTCTAAAAATAAATTACTAAGATTAAGTAATATACGTAAAACAATTGTAGAATGATCTTCCAACATGCTAAATAAGTATTTGAAAACTTAAGGAGCTTATACGTTACTCGGTCCTCAGAGGCAATTAGTTCAAGTCAATTCAGTCAGTAGGGTTAACCTAAAAAGAAACCACCACTAATTTCCATTAAAATGGATATGCCATTAACAAATGACCTTTCCCCCATTTCAGCTCCTGAGAGAGAAGTATGACTTCATAGTAGTTGGAGGAGGGTCAGCAGGGTCGGTGCTGGCGAATAGACTGTCGGAAGTTGAGGGGTGGAACGTTCTTCTGCTGGAAGCTGGCGGCCACGAGACAGACATCAGCGATGTACCACTTCTGTCCTTGTATTTACATAAGAGTAAATTGGATTGGAAGTACCGGTAAGTGCTGATTCACGACTAGTCCATATATCTACACTTACTTACTAATATTATAAAGCTCAAGAGTTGGTTTGTTTCCTTGAACGCGCTAATCTAAGGAACTACTGGTCCGATTTGAAAAAATATTTCACTGTTAGATAGCCCATTTATCGAGGAAGGCTATATGCTATATAACATTAACAATAAACGCTTGTAAAACTGCGGGCATAGCTAGTATTAAATATTTTTTGCGCGCAGAGTCGCTCACGTGAAATTGACTCTGTTACAGAGACTCTTTCGCGTGTTTTGTGGGATTTTACAATTTTTCTAGCATATAAAGAAACACCAGAGTTTAAGCTTCAGGCGTATCAAATACCGCTGGTATCGGGTATAGTGGTAGAGAAAATATGACAGACAAAATAGGTTACTTTCGTATTATCAATATTTGTAATGATGTTTATGAAAATACATTTTTAATGTGCGCCCAGGCATGTTGCCTTTTTTTCGATTCTGATCAATATTATAATCCACCCTATAAACAGCTAGTAACTATAACACTGTAAGTATGCTTATACGTTACGACCAAAAGCGCCTAGAGGAAATGTGTTGTCACTATTAATCAGTACTTATACATTGCGTACGATTTCTTAAGCAACTGTTTGGTATACGTAAATTCAAAACTCAGAAGAAATAACTACTGTCATTCTGTTCATCTATACTAGTATTATTAAGTTAAAAAGTTTGTTTGTTTGCTTGAACGCGATAATCTCAGGAACTACTGGTCCGATTGGAAAAAATATTTCAGTGCTAGATAGCCCATTTATCGAGGAAGGCTATATAACATTAACCACAAACGCGGGTGAAACTGCGGGCACTGCTAGTCGTCTATAAATATTAAATACTAAATAATTTCTTGTAAAACCTTTTCAGGACGCAACCGCAAGATACTGCATGCCAAGCCATGGAAGACAAGAGATGCAGCTGGACCAAAGGCAAGGTCTTAGGAGGTTCATCGGTCCTGAACACCATGCTCTATATCAGAGGGAACAAGAGGGACTTCGACCAATGGGAATCACTCGGTAACCCAGGTTGGGGGTATGAGGACGTACTACCCTACTTCAAAAAATCGGAAGACCAGAGAAATCCCTACTTGGCGCGGGATACCAGACATCATGCAACAGGTAATAAATTATATATTTCCTTTATGTAATCTTCTATCTAGCATTAACCTTTGCACTGCAAGTGTATTAGACAGAGAAGACTTATACTAGGCAATATTTTAATGTAAACTGCATCTACTTGTAAATATGATGACCACATTATAATAATATAACATCTCAAGGAGAGAATAAAATCTAATTATTTTATCATTAACTGTCGTAACGATTACATAGATATTACATACATACACACAAAGATTTTTATTATCTACGAATGATATTAAAAACCAATCATCTAATTTCTTTACTTTGGTTTCCAGGGGGATACCTAACAGTCCAAGATTCTCCATTCAACACACCACTCGGAGCTGCTTTCCTCCAAGCTGGACAAGAGATGGGCTACGAAATTGTAGACGTCAATGGGGCACAGCAGACCGGCTTTGCCTGGTACCAGTTCACCATAAGAAGAGGGACCAGATGCTCAGCAGCGAAGGCCTTTTTACGGCCAGTGAGACTCAGGCAGAACCTTCACATAGCCTTGTTCTCACATGTCACAAAAGTTTTGATTGACAAAGAAAACAAAAGAGCGTATGGAATTGAATTCATCAGAAACGGTGAACACCAAGTAGTATATGCTACAAAGGAGGTTATCCTATCAGCTGGAGCAATTGGTTCCCCTCAACTACTTCTGTTATCTGGTGTTGGACCAGAGAACCATCTGAAAGAAGTTGGCATTGACGTGATCCACAATTCTCCCGGCGTTGGAAGGAATTTGCAAGATCACATTGCCATCGGTGGCCTCGTGTTCCAAGTTGATTATCCCGTCAGTTTAGTGATGAACAGACTTGTGAACATCAATTCGGCTCTGAGATACGCGGTCACAGAGGACGGTCCATTGACTTCGAGTATTGGCCTAGAAGTAGTAGGTTTCATAAACACGAAATACGCAAATGCAACGGATGATTGGCCAGACATCGAATTTATGATGACGTCATGCTCAACCCCGTCTGACGGTGGAACCCAAGTTAAACGGGCACACAGTCTTACAGATGATTTCTACAATGAAGTATTCGCGGAGATTAATAACAAGGATGTGTTCGGCATTTTCCCTATGATGCTTCGACCAAAGAGCAGAGGTTTCATTAAACTGCGATCCAAAAATCCATTGGACTATCCAATAATGGTGCATAACTATCTGACGCATCCTGACGATGTGGGAGTTCTAAGAGAGGGTGTGAAAGCTGCTGTGGCTGTAGGAGAAACGCAAGCAATGAAACGATTCGGAGCAAGATTCTACGACAAACCACTGCCGAACTGCAAGCATCTTCCACTATACACTGACGATTACTGGGATTGTTTAATCCGTCAATACACTATGACAATTTATCACCTTTCTGGAACAACTAAGATGGGTCCTTCGTCAGATCCTATGGCTGTTTTGGACTCTCAGCTACGAGTGTATGGTATCGAAGGGCTTAGAGTGATAGATGCAAGTATTATGCCGACCATAACTAATGGAAACATCAATGCACCAGTAATGATGTTGGCTGAAAAAGGCGCGGATTTGATAAAAGAATCTTGGTTGCCTAAAAGGAGACGAAGAGCTTTAAAATGTTCTCGACTTGAGCAACTGGGAATAGTGAGAAGACGAGACCGTTTATGTAGGATAACGAGATGACGAACCAAATATATAGACTAAAAAATCTTTATAGGCCATATTGGAGTAATTAGTGCGAAGATGTAACTTAGCAAGAATTCAAAAAAAAAAATTTGCTAGATTATTTGATCCGATTCAACTAAAGAGCCGGAATAAAAATTAAAAATTGCACCTAAACAGTACATAAATGTATGGAATTAATGAATGGAAAAATGACTATTTTAATAATTTATCTAACTCATCAGAAAATTGCAGCTTGAAAACATGATGGAAGCTATTGAATTTAACAGGTCATAAAAATAAAACAAATGATTTGTCTACTAATTATAGATAAATTAGGAAAGCTAATGTTATTAAAAATGAATTTGTGACGTGTGTAAACGTTAAAAATATAATTTATAAGATGTTGCGACCACTGAATAGACAGCAGAACTTACTTCATACGGTTGCATAAAAGGTATCAATCTAGTCGTCGACTTCACAAATATTTTAACATACGGTACTTTATTTAAGAGTTATTATATAGATAAAAACACCTTAACCAATAAAAATCTAAGAATCTATGGCTCCTACAAAATAAATAAACAAAAGAACACTATGCAAAAGCCTTTGGAAATCAAGTAAAAAATACAATCAAGTCTTAGTGACTTATGTAAGGTCTCCTCACGTGACGTTTGATATTCTATTATAGACATTTGAGTATCGACAAGTTGGCATATCGTCGTCGGCGTTTGCAGACATTAGTTTCGACAAGTTGGTTTAATGTCGAAATTGAACCTGTCTCGAAAACAGTTTCCGACGTTGCCGCTGCATATACTTGACTTATAGTATAAGTGTTGCGAAAGTGAGTTACCGAGTGCATATTATTCAGAAACATATATGTGATTTTTCAGTTTTAAAATGTCACCCTAAGTCCAATTGACAAAATGACTAGTTCGATGGCGCATTCGGTAGTGACCTTGTTCTTTAAGCCAAGAGGCAATGGGTTCGACCCCACTAGGACAAATATTCGTGACATGAATACTTGCATTTGTTCTGTGTCTAGGTGTTAACGTCTAAATGTTTGTGTATATCTTTTAATACCACTGGCGAATCTGATATCCATAGCTCAAGTTCTTAAGCTACTTAGCTCAGAGTCAAAATAAAAAATTAACCGAATAGCACAATTCTCGACCAATCAGCATCTTGCTATTACGTGTTAACAATAAGATGCTGTTGAGTTAATCAGATGATAGAAACGTTATTCTGGCAAAATGGTCCACTAACATCTTAATCACATAATCACTCTTTTAACTTTACGGTTTAAGTTATGTACTCAATAAACTACCCATAATTGTACGTTCCTATCTATGTCATCAAATGGAATCTTGCTTTAGCCTGATTTCACCAAAGTTGAACAAATTATATCCTATCAGGCATTATCATACAAATACCTATTAATTATCTCGGACTATCCTAGATAACAATTTTCACTTCACCAACTTACTCAAGCTGCACATTGATATTGTTTTGTTTGAACTAAAACTGAATATAAAGAAAATTAAATAACATCGTCAATGAAGACTTTGTGGTATATATAGAATTTATTGATATTTTTCATAGCCGCCTTTCTCGAAAATTATATAATTGCTTTTTTTTTCTTTTGTAACAATAATCGAACTTACTATATAGAACTTATTCCCGGGTAACATCTTTGGTCAAATTGGACTTAAATAATAGCGACATAATTATGGATAATGCCTGTAACTAGTACAGGAGTAGGGAATATGACATGAAAATTACTCTAACACTACAACATTATAATGGGGCTCTAATAGGGGCAATACTGGGTCAAAAAACTATCATTCTATTTAGTCCGTTAGTTAGAATATATCCATATTGGTATATACTAGATTTTGTCAATATTTTTGTCATTGACAATGACTAATAATGTAGAATTAAGATAGGTAATAATATCCCCACTTTTTGTGTAAGGAGTAAAATAGGGCAAACCAAAATGATTGACGATACAAGGTAAGTAAACGTTTGCATCACAAAGATAGATCATAAGGGTGCTTGTTTTTATATTTTTTTTATTGTATTGTCAGGACAATATATTGTTTTTATTTTATGAATCTAAAGAGGCTTTACGTTAACTTTTGTACGTTAAAGAGTGACATGTTATTGTATTTTATTATGAATGTCTTTACAAAATATATTGTTTGAAACAAATCTTGTATTTTATTTCAACTTATATAGCGGCTAGTTCAAATAAAAAATATACAAACATACAGGCAGAGTTAAAATCAATTAAAATGTTTTTTGAAAATGTCCCGTACTAAATCGGGGTCCGCTTAAACCATGATTCAGGATTTAGCGAGTCTGGTAATTACATTAAAGCGACTGCTGATCTGCCCTCCGTAACCCTTTGACAGGGGAAGTAGACAATTTTGGATCATGGTTACATATCCGTAGTCGTTGGAATGAGAAGGTTTTATCACGATGCGTTCCATCACCGCTGAGCTAGTGGTATAAATACGTACATAGATTTGAAAAATCCTGAGGTACATACGCGGGTTTGAACCCGCGCCCCTCATAAGAAGCGTCTGTCCTTACCATTGAGCTACCACTGCTCTTATATGGTATCAAATGGTGTGTTCATTTGATGTTGATATTGATTACATCTAACATGAATATTTAATATCGCTCGGAAACATTACTATTTTTGGGATGACAAGTACTCTGTATCCTTTTTCGTAACTTTCACAAAGTATTCAAAACTCTATGATGACCGGTAGAGTAATTAAGACGTAAAAGAGTAATAAACAAAGGCAGTCGCATGTATAATACAGTAATCCGTGCCTCGAAAAGCACGTTAAGCCGTTGGTCCTGCAACTGACCTCTCTCCGGTATTGTCGAATTGCCGTCTCACCGGACTATGAGTGAGGGAATAGAGTGCACCTGTGTTTGCGCACACACTTGTCCACTATAATATCTCCTGCGCAGATAGCTAATCCTCTCGTTGAGATTCGCCGCCGTGACCAATATCGGTTAGGAGGTCATTATTATTATAGTATGCCAAAACTTCGAAATGCAAGAAAGTACTATGATCTCTAGCCACCAGAGAAATATTTAATATACTGTGTCGCGCAATTCTGTGCGCCATCTATGGTAATTATAAATATACGAGTGTTGTTGCGGGAGAAAGTTAGTCTTATACGATGCGAACGCCATCTGTAGAGAACTAACAAAAGGATTTATTTGATACGAAACTTCTGATAAAACGAATCGTAGTTGCAAATACTTGCGGTAGATGGCATCAACTTCTTCGTCGTTGTGGGTACTTTGCATTATTGAACTTCGAGCTACAAGCCTTAGCTTATTGCCAGGGTCCTGTTTTCGGTCCTCAATTATAATTGACAGCGCAAGTCCTAGCCCATCATCAAGGTGGATGTTTGATGATGCTTTCGGCAACTTAGGTTAACGCTTACATTTTACTAATAATATTCCGGTCAATAAACTTTGGTCAACGCTTGGAAACCACCAATGGAGAATATTAAAAGTTTCAATGTTACACTAACGTATGCCACCATCAGCGCTTAGTCCATCTATTTTAAATTGTCGCATATGTCGTTGGCGACACATATTTGATGAATGTTTTAATTGCTTCGCATCTCGAATCCTATGTTTTAAATAAAAAAAAAACTCAGTCGAATTAAGAATCTCCTCTTTTTTTTTTTAAGTCGGTTAAAAAAGAGCCTCAAAGGTCTTTCAATGTAATTCATAATTCAGATAAGCACTATATGTATTAGTTTGGTCCATTTTGTAAACAACAATTTACCAATGATGCCAGAGATACATTATTTTAGGTATTAGCCTGTCAGTCTTTTTTTTTTTTACGTATATCATCTCATTTTTTAACTGCTCCTGTAATTTGTCTTCATTATAAACTTTTTCACTTACGTTTATGTTTATTGTTATATAGCCTATAGCCTTACTCGATAAATGGGCTAACACTGAAAGATTTTTTTTAATCAGACCAGATGTTCCTGAGATTAGCGCGTTCAAACAAACAAACTAACGAACAAACTCTTCAGCTTTAACATTAGTATTAGTATAGATAAATAATTAGTTCTTATTTTACGTGGATATATGCAGTGTGACTTAGTTTTCGTGAGAATCATCTAAATAAAATCAAAAATATATTACTGCGAAATCGCGGACTTATACGAGTTGGAATCCAAAACGATTTGATCGATTTTCTTTATTTAACGACCGTTACATATTTAGCACGTTTAAATTCCAAAATGGAGTCAATAGTTGGCACAGCAATGTTTCTAGAGTCTTACTGCTACAGTAACACCAAAAGTAGCTGAAAATTTGACCTTTATTCCTAAAGACATAAGAACAAATATATGCAACTACTTGTGATGTTCATCACACAATACAGGCGATTATGCTCTTGGGGTAGTCACTTGCAACAAGATGACAAGACACTCAAGCTTGCTTGACCTAAAACGATCAAAGGCTATTGACGTTACTCAACCGCCGGGAACAATGAGGTGTTTCTGCATCGTCAGCAGCGACGACGCTTATGCAGTTATGCAACGATTTGTTGTGCTTTGTGCCGGGTTGTACTTTTGAGTGTACGGTTAAACTACTTATAATTTGAATAGAGCCCATTTTTTTATTTCATAGAGAAACGGTTATGATTAGAGCGGTGGTAGATCAGTTAGTACTTAAATACGGCTTCTCCTACCGTTCTTAATCAGAGTTAGTTTGGACTATGATGCTAGATTAACGAGTTTACTTGTCACATAAAAGCGACTGCCTCTCAACCTTAGTAATCCTTGTACTTGCAAACTGGATAGTTCAGATCATACTTAAGCATAGATAACTGTTTGAATATGCAGGTTTATTCACGATTTTCCCTCATCAGCGAGTTAGTGGTTAATAATGGACATAGATTTGAAAAATACGTTTCATGATTGTTTTTAATCAACTTAGCGTATTAGACCTTTCGCGAACACATCGGTTAACATTTAGCAAAGACACTTTACCTATCATAATCCGTCTTTCAAACCAACCGACAGATAACTCGTGCGCAAGTTGAATATCGCTCCATAAAGTGTCAAGTTCTTCTATTCAGTGGTCGCACCTTATTACAACTTGAAGCGGAAACATTGAACAAAGATTCTGTGCTCATTATAGTCACGTCTGTCGGAAGTGCGATCGGCGCAGGCGCAAGTAGGTTGAATGTCAATTCAGTGACATTTAGCTCACATCGTTGGCTATTATTGCGCCATTTGTGAACTTTAAGTGTTCTAATAGAGCCGTTTAGGAGCTTTGGGCTCAATAGTGGGCTTATTGAGCTATTAGCAACAATAATTTGTTGTTGGGCAACAACGAATAAGCTGTAATGGACACCCATCATTTGAATTTATTTGGGAGCCTTTTTTGGGCTTCTTAATTTTGAATGGAGTCTTGGCGTTAGAAATAGTAATAAAACCAATTATCTTCCGTCTACGATTTCGTCCATGTGATTGATATAATTCGGTTTTCAGACGGGTGCTACTAGTTTTTAATGTAGAAAGTATTGTAGAATATCTTGAGTTACATTCTATATTTAAAAAAAAACTGTTTTTTACAACTACATATTGAAAATATATAATTTTATATAAATGTATGAAATATATTGGATGATGAAATGAGGCGTCTCTTTGAATAATGTCATTTTTATAAATTACGAAGGTATTATAGCTGTTTCCTAGGACCTTTACAGTTTAAATTAAAGACATTCTTATTTAAACTGTTACCTTCCCAAAATATAGTTCGTCAAATTTTCCTATTATCTCAATTGCAGGGCTCATGATTGATATCTTCATAAAATTAGACAATAAACTTCAAATAGACCAGGTAGACCAAGTAGCCATTGTTAGATAATAAAAAATGAACCATTTCACGTGCCCAATGTCACGTTAGTCTCTCGCATGTAATCGTAACATGCTTGCAGCAGTCCCTCTAGCGAAATTACCTAGTGCCGTAACTCGGTGATGCCTGATCCGACCTGTTCTGTTTATCGAGTAGATTATGTGATCTTACAATCGATTACAGTCTTTGCTAATAATCTAATCACCGATGGCTATACAGGGTACATGGAGTGTAGTTATATAATTCCTTGGTACCCATTTATTGTATACATCAGTAAACGAGTAGAGTTTTGATTTGTTCTTTTTTTTAAACTAAAATATAAATATCAGACTCCATCACACATACATACATTGATCTGACTTCGAGGTAAGTAACTTAAGCACTTGTGTTACGGATATCAGAATCAACAGTGGTATTACAAATATACACGTAAATATTCAATATTAACACCTGACACAGAACAAACACAAGTATTTACATACGAATGTTTATCCTGGGTTGGGATATCGATCCTACAATTTTTGGCGCATGGAGCAGGGTCACTATCGAATGAGAGAGTCATCGAGATTGTCAATGAACAAAAAGCTCTCAAATGCAAGGTGTGTCAGTTGAAACTGTTTCAAGAAATAGATAAATGCTGCAAGTTAGCAGTGGAATGCTTGCGGCAATTTCCGAAATGCTTATAAATAATGTTACGAGGAAACGGAGAAACGAAAGCTGTATAGCAGCTTAAGAAAATCTCAAACGATTCCTGTTTATAATTTAAAGTTTTACTGTTGGAATACGGATACTCGAAATCTAGTAATCGGGTATAAGACTTGCGAATAGAATTGAATAAAAACAAATACATTATCATCACTCCCGTAATCCCCAAGAGTAGGAGGGCAGAGTCTAAGGAGCAGTAGCACCATTACCCGCTTTTAACTAGAAGCAATATTGACCTGGCTGATGGAAGTCGTGGAAAATTAATAAAATGGCTAGCTCGTCGCCTGAAAATCCAAAACTTAATTATTTGCCTTACGAAGTGTTAGGCAAGGACCTTAGTTGGCACATTATTTTTAAGCGCCAGACCAACATGGGTTTATTTTATCAAGACAATATACTGTTATACATAACTAGCAGCCGCGGCTTCGCACGGTGATCACAAAATAATATGGAATTTGGAACTATACATATAAACCTTCTTCTCGAATCACTTTATATATCTATTAGTGATTACCGTAATATCCCTTGCGTAATTTAAAAGATCTAAGGGAACAGACAGAAGCGGCGACTTTGTTTTATATTGTGTAAAGATCTACATACATACATACTCGTTCATACGTAATTCATACATATGACGTCACATAACTTAAGATCCTCTTTCCTAGTCCCACAATGTCACATGCCCTCGTATCAAGTGTCGCGGATGTCTCCAAACCAATAGTTAACAAATCTGACTGCAAAATTTTCCTTCCGCCTCAGCCTGCAGACTACAATGTACGGAGATGTGAAATCTAATAATAACCTCAGATCACAGGGAAGTAATAAACGCACGCTGATCTCTCCGCGACCGGCGCTCATATAGCTTCTTCAGACGAGGTGACCACACGGCACGGGAGACGGGGACAATATGGAAGACGTAACAAGCATCGATCACGTCCGCAATCCTCAAAAGGGTAAACAAGGGTAGTTAGGTCCTTTTTGTCAAAAATATAATTGTGTAGGGTATTATCAAAAACTAAAAACACCTTACTACATCACGTATCCTATGTGGTTGTGTCGAGAGAAATTTCATCCATACTTTTACAATGCCTTTACCTCTTACCTTCCTTACTGATTACCGAAATGAATTGAATAAAGAGGATATTCTAAATCAGTATTAACAATATCCTCTTTATTCAATCCATTTCGGTAATCGGTAATCGGTAAGGACGGTAAGAGGTAAATGCAATGCAAATGTTACATTGCAATAATGCAACTTATATCACTGCGCCCCATTAATATTCCGACTCTTCCAGACTACAAAAGGAGTTATATTTAAGACGTTTTTTTTATTAATTAATAACATTAATTAACAGTCGTTATAAACGAAGCAGGCACCTAGGGTTTTAATAACTAAAATTGATAATTTTGAAACCTAGCATCAAAAAATCCCTGATACTTGAAACGCTTGGTTACCCTTCTTTTAGTTAAAGTTTAATGTGTAGAGTAGGGGCCTCTATGAAGGCGCTTTCTAGTACCTATATTATCCGAATTTTGATCTTTATCGATAAGCAATTGTTATCATTACATTCTTTCTTAAAACAATTGATAACGTAAAAGTTAAAATTTTTTTTTTAATAGTTTACTGCCTTGCTGCAATAGTTGACGGATAAAATTCCGGCATCGCGACAAAAAATTGTTTATCAAACAGACAATAATTATATCCTCCTAGCCAATTTCGGTCACGGTAGCAAATCACAATAAGAATTAACGAACTACACAGGAGATAGTATGGTGCATAAGTGTCTGCGCAACATAAGTGCACTCTCTGTTCCTTCTGTCTCATAGTCCGGTGAAAGCCAATACGATGTGAGTGAGAGGTCAGGCGCAGGACCAATGGTTTACCGCGCTTTCAAGGCACTGTTGGGGTGATAAACCGCCAACTGTCTGACTGCGGGCTTCGGTACAACTAATTTCAATCAATATAGTATGTACCCATACAGCACAGCCGACACGGGATTCGAACCCGGGACTTCTAAGTCTTTAGGCGACGCATGCTACCATTAGACCAACTAAGCAGTGAACAAAGAAAACAAAACATATTTTGGAAATAACTATTGTTTCATGATAACGATTTCCGTCGATTGAAGTGTTGTCATTCAAATATGTGACGTTGTGTAATCATATTGCATTAACTTTCAACGATTAGAAACGCTCCCGCTCGCGGCGAAGCCGCGTCCAGTTTGCCAGTCTAAGTGAATTACTGTTGGAACAAGTAAACGCTCGAGTTTTACTTTCACTCGCTAACGTTAGATTTGCTCTTGCGCACGGAAGTGCGGCGTTGCTACGACTAATCTCTGATTTAAATATATTTTATGTGTCAGTTGGAATACATTAACTAGGTCTTCTATAATAAATCGTAAGACGTAGGGACATTTTAATCAGCGCATGCCGGAACAAGCCTCTAACGCTTCTAAGTTCACTTTTTATTCTGTTAATTTGCTAGTTTTCTAACAAACAAACTTAACAACACAAGTAATCTGTGCAGGAAGTAAATTCTGTGACTCAACACTTATAATATCAGATTGAAATATTGCTTTCTTATCGAATACTCTGGCAATAGCAAAAGTAGATACATTCAAAGACTGTGTTACGTCAGTTGTAAATTGTAAACCAGCTGAATTATTTGACCTGCTATCGTGTACGCCTGGTTCATAATACTAAGATATAGTTATTCGGTTTAGGAGCACGTCTCTTAATTTAATGTACTTAGTGCAATAGACGTTTTCCTTGAACTGCATTGTCAGCCACAGTACCTGAAAAAAATACACTTAAGTTATAAGTTTGTATGAAACGACATAAATATGCAGAATATTAACATGGAATTGGATGAAACGGTGTCACATATTTATAAATGATCTCAATAATTGAGGGGCAGTTAATATTGATGGGATATAAACGATGTATGTCCATGTTAGCTTTTGGCGCACCAAATTCCATCACAATCGGTCAAATAGATTAGCTACATAGTAGAACAATTAGGCGCGAAAAGTAACATAGGAAGAAAACAAGAATTTTATTTATTACTAATAATTTAAAAATAAAATATCTCTAGCTAGAAATTCGTCGTAGCCATCCCGCAGCCGACGTGCGTTCGTTACAATTAAGCATCTGCGCGGGCGCAGATTAAATAACTCATCCGCAGTAGATCGCGCAGCAGATTGTACACCGCGTTTGTTATGGTCTATTTTGTGACGTAACGCGTCGACAACATAGCTTGACCTTAATACTAGTTGGATTACATTTTTTTATCGTTTCCCTAGGTGACCTCGTTTTTAACTATGTGATTATGTGAAAAGGCTTCATAAAAAAAAATACTTCCCGAAATAAATCTCATCTATATCTCCAAGTTATTTATATACTTAATAAAATGAATATATTTAATATAGTTAAGTTGATAAATGTGATAAAATTATGATTTAAGGGTCAACTTTGATCTGAATCGGATTTTGTTAATATAATCGTTGACGGTCATACTATTTTATACATATGCAAATATTTTGAGCAAAAGATGCGTTAAAAATACTTTCTGGAATAGGTGTTTTCACGTCAAGTCCCGGGGACTTAATTGAATTTTAGTTTAGAGCTACATGTGAGCCTTGAAAGAGGAATTGGCGGGATGTATTCCATGACTGCATTAAAAACTATAATTCTATTTAGTCCGTCAGTTAGATTATACAAAAATACTAGACACATATTTTTCGCTTTATCAAATTTACAAAAAATCACAAAGATAAAGAGCATCAAAGTTTTGGAGTGGGAGCTTGCGACGTCACTATTTAGTAAAAAAATTACGAAAGTGTGAAGTCACGCGCAACTTAAATGCATTGTATCTTCGTCAATGTTTGTTTGAAAAATTAATAAAAAAAACGTGTTCAATATTTTTTTATAATCTAACTGGCGGACTAAACAGAATTTTTTGTCATCTTGCCTATTCCATGGAAAGCAAGATAGAATGGCTGTAGCATACTTAACTCCATGCGGAGCCGAGCTCAAAAGCTAGTGTATTATAAATTGTAAATGTTTTTTAAATCTTCCAATCAAATATTAATGCGTTAATAGTAAAAAAGATTTGCTGTATTATTGAGCACTTCTATAATCGTTAAAGTCAGTCATTTCTTAATGGACATACTCGTAACTACAATATTATCGAGCACAAAATTTGCAATAACTAGGTAAATGAGCACAGATATCAACAAACATTGGCATGGTGGTCGGCCATTAAATTTGAATTTGAAAAGAATGTTTTGATTAATTTGCTATCTCTTTTTTACTGATTTGCAATAGATGTGGCGGGGTACTACGTGGGCACTAACGATAGTAATGATATACAACGCTATATTGAAGCTGGCTTTTAATATACCTAACAATGACAATTTTTTTTTATTAAATAAGAATTAACAGCTATCCGACTAACTTTGTAAAACTTAATATACTTTTTATTGGAAATTAAATTAATCCTAATATTTAAATCAATAATTAACTTAAAAACTAAAAAAAACCTCTACTATCACTTTATTACGCAGCAATTTTTTATCTGAATAGAAAAAAGAAAGAACGTCTAGAATCATAATATTCCTTCAGCCAGTTTCTTTCTACTTAATAATTTATAAATTCGTGTATTATGAGCTAAATGGCGTTAATCTTCAATGCGAAGAGATTATTTGGTAAATATCTATTTCTAATCTCTGAAGAGAGAAGCATCCAATACATTTTTATAAGAAAAAAGGCATTTCATATTTGAGTAGCCGAAACATGTCATTATAATTTCAAAATAATAATTTTGTGATTATAGCAGACTTACTTTCAACACGGGGTAAGATTACCTTTCTTTTTCTTTTGTTGCGAAAATAATTTAATTTATAAATTGTAAGAGTGGCTTATTAGGCCAATCTATCATGGTGGAATAACCATTATAAATTGTAAACCTTATATTAATTAAACATGCAGAATAGGTGAACAAAATACAGTGGTTTCATGGTTTCTGATATTTTTCTAAAAACTTTGAAAGACAATTTAAGCTGTTTTCCCATGACCTGTCTTTAAAAATAATACGTAACGCTAAAACGTTGAATTCCCTTTTACGAAAATTGCGCAAGGGAGTAAGCCATTTAGCACAGTTTAAGTTTATACTTTACATTTATAAATAAATGATAAAAAAAATAAAACCAATTATAGTCGACTTCGATCAAGTCACTAGGCGACCACTAGGTACAAATTTCTACTCGGTTCTCAGACATGGAAAATATTAAATTTAACATTTATATTAAGTTTAGAAATAGTGGTCACCAACATGATTAGTTAGCATTCGTTATTACCGGTTAGCTGACATCGCACACGTAGTACTACCTCATTTAAGATGTAAAACAAGCTACATAAATGTGTCGCGTAGTACAAGTATGCGGTTATGCAATTTTTATGTTGTAACAACTAAATATATCTATAATTTATTGGTATTTTATTTATACCTTCGACGTTATTAGGTCTGTAAACTGTACCCGAGATGAATAACGGGTTTGAACTAGGTTGCCTTAATTTCTTTGCGATTTAACCATTTCCGTAGATATTAAAAGTAAGGTTTATGAGTATAGTTATGAATGAACGTAGAGATCGATGTATGTATGTATTTTTATAAATGGGATTAATATCACCAATCAATTAAGACGGAAGTACAAGTGTTTTCCATAGCTCTTTTTGATTATTTCCTTAGATTATTTGATGATTGATGAAGTTGGTTCCTTATTTAAGGCAATAACGTCGAGATGTGTCTCTAGACCCATAATGCAGATTCTTTCTGTAATTGAAAGATCTTACTGTAAAAGAGAGATGTGTGCATTGACCCAAGCGCCAATAGTTTTGTGGGTTCGATCCCCACGCAGGACATACATTCGTGTGATGAATACTTGTGTTTGTTCTGCGTCTGGGTGTTAATATCTAATATTTAAGTATATATTTGTAATACCACTGATTCTGATATCCGTGACACAAGTGCTTAAGCTACTTAGCTCGGAGTCAGATCAATGTAAGTTTGTGATGTTGTCGGATATTTATTTACTACTTAGTATTTATTCTATATGGTAATCAAGCTACGCCAAATAAAGAAGCGGGTACCCTCTGAAGTCCAAGCTAATTTCTCTAGAAATACACATCTACGTGTGTGTACGATTCATCATCAACGTTATTTTTAGCTAATGCTTTCGTAAGTAATAGAATCTGATTGCCCTTTCAAAGGCCCTTGACATTCGCTACTACTTTCATCGTCACAACAACGATGACAATATCATGCTTTTACTTCACAAACGCAATTTCAGTGCACACGTTTTACGACCTAAGACACGCCAGAGGCCTATTCTCACGCAACTGCAGATACAAATCTATTTTACACGAACCGGCGACTGATCAAGATCACTGCACGCTTTCTATCACTACTGGGCAGGAAACGTCTAGGAAATTACGGGTGAAGCTTGGGGTAATGAGGAAAATGTTATTCAAATACAATGTGACACATTGTGAGGTGAGAGCGGTTCTATTAAGTTGGTTCGCAGCGTTGGGTCATTCGTAGGTGGAGATCAGAGGTTACCTTGATTATTTTAGTCTCTCTGGTGCTATGATTTGCAATTGCAATCATAGCACCTTGCAAATTGCAATTGTAGCCGATAGCAAACGCAAGAGACAGATAAAGAAATGGCGACCGTAGGCTAGTAGACTTACTGATTGCAGTACTATTATTTATTATTATTATTATAGTATAAATTTGCAGTACAGTTACTACGGTCACCATATATCTCCAGCATATATCTCTCACCAGTCAGTCATATATCTACTTGTTGAGGTAGCTCAACAAGTAGATATATGACTGACTGGTCTCAAGGTTTTCCAATCTTTTTTTTCGCGAAATTGTGGTTCCACGTCTCGAATCAGAGTTATGTAGTCCCCTATCTGACCAATTTTTGACTGGCCCGTTGGTCGAGTGGTCAGAGACCCTGGCCACGAAACCGAAGGTCGCGGGTTCGAGAATCCCGCTAGGGGCAAATGTTTCGTGTGATGATGATGGACATTTGTACTCGAGTCATAAACGTATTTATGTATGTCTATCCGCTCACCTAGTATCCATAACACAAGCATAAGCTTAATTTGGGACTAGGGAATTGATGTGGCAGTCTAGATAATTTATTATTATTTATTATTTACAATTGTAACATTGTTAACATCACAGCTATAATATTTAACAAGATAAGAAAACTGCCGTTTAACCATACGAAAAAACTACTAAAATTATGAAACACCGTCTACTGTTCTGCACAACAAAGAGTTATCAAAGCATCTAATCCTGCATCAGCGCATCAAGTACCCGTGTTAACAAACGTAATCCGCGCACATAACACGGGTAACAGCTCCGCCCTGGCTGCGCGCGCGCTCCGCGCGCAGTGCCGCCGCAGCGCGCGGACCACGCTCTCGCCCGCGCCGTACGGACGAACGGACAAACATGTGGATTGAGTTGTAGTTAAAGGGGAGCAAGCGGGATCTTTGAGGATACACTTTTCTTTTTCTGGTGAGTATATTAGATTTTTTAAGATTTGAAATGTGAATATTTTTTTTATGTTCGCCTTTGATCTGGTGTGTACCAAAGTAAAATACTTTGTCTATCAGAACTTTTACAAACTTTTTAATAATGACAAGATATTCCAAGAATGAAAAAAAAACTGTTGCCTGTTATTGATTTTCCAAATTACTGGGTAAATAGATTCAAGAAGATTTTTTTTGATGTAAGTAATTATGAGGATAAGTCTGAATAAAGTGCACGTTGGGATAAATGTTTACATAATGGATTTTCATTTACACAAAATATTACAGTATGTAAATTTTCATTAATAAATTGTGATTATCAGTTTCATTTAATTTTTTTTTTCAATATTGGAGGTTTTATGGAACTTGTAGACAACATTTTGTTTATGTACGAGTAAGATTATTTTAATTAAACTAGCGTCTTTGACGGTCTCCATCGGATCAACTTGTGTCTAGTTAAGAGTGAAGTAGAACAATGAAAAAGGAAATAAAGTGATAAGTGAAAGAGGATGTGGTGCGTAGAATTAAAAAAATCGGCATGTTGGCGGGATAGAGGTTAGAATGGGGACAAACAAAATATATGAGTAGAGTGTGGTTTTAACAATCGAAAGTACAAACCCGATGCGTTTTTTGGTCCAATTGGGAAATGTTACAAAATATTTAAATTGAAAAAATTCTAAGCCAGCGGGCATTTATAAAATAAATAAAGAGTGCAGATGTGGGATTTGTTGTATGTTATACATTGCTGTGTTTCATAACCCCAAACTATACAGCAGACTCAATACTTGCATTATAGAAACATGTAACGAAATGAACGTCTAATTGATTCTAATGTAATAAGTTTATAAACAGCCATGACCTCAGTACCACTGACCATGTTCACCACACGAACATTTGCCCTTAATGGGATTCGGAAACGCGGCCACTGAACTTGTGGCCAGGGCCTCTGCCCTGTACCTAACACTGGACCACTCACCACTAGAGTAATAAGCTTATCTTTCTGTCTTAACTCTGTCTCACTGGCCGGGAAGATGAGCGATATATGTATGTGACTTCATCCTATCATTCATTAATTAGCCCAGGGGTGGCGAACCTTTTTAAACAAACGTGCCAAAGTTGCGAAAATATCAATATAATTGGTTCTTTAAGTGCCCGGGGAGTGGTTAATGAGGATGTTATTGTCAATAATTGTTGATGAATTTGTGATCTTAAAGAAAATACGTGCCCACTATTTTGTATAACGTGTTATTTATGCCCTAAATACAATATTAAGAGCCCCATATTTGACGAAAATATATCGGTGTTCGCACGAGACCTACAGTCGAGGGTCCGATTCCCAGTCGATTCGATATTGGAAACTAAGTTCCTTGAATAGAGCAAGTCCTAAATACTTTAAGAGACGCCTGTAGTCTTCAATATATACCTATAGTTCAAAGACCAGACGATATTTACATGCAAATATGGCTGCTCATTTATGTTGAACACTGAAGAAATCTCTAAACAAAATGTTATCTTTATAGTGTAAAACAAAGTCGCTGCTTCTGTCTATTCTCTTAGATCTTTTAAACTACGCAAGGGATCTTGATGCGATTTTTTTTTTAGTTAGATATGATTTAAGGTTTATATATATAGTTTCATATAGTTTTAATGCTGACTGTGCGAAACCAAGGCGGGGTCGCTATTTAAACGAAAAGTCTTAGAAACATAAGATTGGGAGATTAAAAAGAAATTCTACTGCATTTTAAATGAAATACATATGTTTCCGAGCACATTTCGCTCCATCGACTTCACTTACCAAAACCATTTGTACGTTAATGACTTTCAGGATAAATGAATCGGAAACTTTCGTTTCATTAGCCTTCATCAATCAAGTTGTGCTTGAGTGTTCGTAGGTTTGTTCGTAAAGCTCTATTTTTATTATTTCATAGATGAAGAGGGTTAGTATTACCGTAAGATGTAGGAGACAATAATAGTAAATAAATATCAGACTACATCACAGTGATGATCACATACATTGATCTGACTCCCGAAGTAAGTAGCTTAAGCACCTGTGTTACGGATAACAGAAACCACAGTGGTATTGCAAATATATATTTTAATATTAGATATAACACACAGAACAAACACAGGTATTCATCACACGAATATTTGTCCTGAGTGAGGATCTTTTACAACTTTCCATAAGTTTTGGCGCATGGGGCAGGGTCACTGTCGAATGCGCCATTAGGCTAGTCAAACATAGTAGAACAAAGTCATGCTTTTTAACAAAAATGTAGGGAAGATCAATTCACACCTATATATGAATATATATATGAATATACATATATATATATATATATATATATATGCTTATAAACAATACGCTTTACCAAAGTACGTACAAATGAATGAAGCAAAAAAGAACTTATAAAAACTATAAAAGCGTACATTTAATTCTCTCAGTGCGTTTTGCAGTTGCATAATCTGAAATGTTTTATTGAAGTTTATGCGAATCCGCCATATCTGGCCTCGCGATGATTGGAAACTTTGCTGAGCAAATAAATGAAGGACAACATTATGTAGCTGCTTTGGTAAACTTTCACGGTTTTTCCCGAGAGCTAGCCGTTGGTAGAATGAACGAGGTGGATAGGTGACGTTAGTTACGAGGGAAGGATAAGATTGGATTGTATAAGTTACGGCCGCTTGAGGCAAAAGACTTTTCATCGATGGGTGATCGTATTTTTGCAGCAGCCCCTCTGAGCAGTAGAATCAATTTCAAGGAAGACAACATCAATTCCAGAGATTTCTCAAGTGGGCTCCGCTCAACCTTTTTCTGTGGAAACAGCACTAGGATTTTCTGGCGTTGTTTCCTTACTCATGAAACTTACAAACACATACATATGTTATTGGTACTGAAAGAAAACTGGACCTTTCAGTTTCAATAACATTTATACAGGTTCATTTGTAAAACATCAACAAACTCGCAGGAGTAGATTACTGACATCATAAACAAAATCATTTTTTCTACGATTTTTATTTAATGGACGAAAAAATCGAATTCTCATACAAACTACATCAGCTGTTTGGTCATTTAGTATGAAAAGCTGTTTTTTTTTTGTCAACTTAGGAAAAGTCGTAGAATAAACGTTATTGTTTATAATGTCAGTAATCTACTTCTGCGAGGTTGTTGATGTTTTAAAAATTACCCTGTATGTAAGCGCTCTAAGTTTATTATTATTTCGCTACAGGATCCACTTATTAAAATTAATTGATTGAATATTCTGTATTCGTTTAAATTAAAAAAAATCCTGGCCTAATCTTTGTAGGTGACATGGCAGACGAACTCTTTAATGTTTACTTTGGGATGCTTTTTCAAATGCTAGATTTTTCTCGCTGATTTTCGCAAGTTTGTTCTGCTAAATAAATTGTCGTTTTTTTTTCACGATTAAACGTATGTCCTTTTGTAGTCTCCAAACTTTTGTCTTAACAATTTACATCACTCGGTTAAATGCTTAATGTCCCATTTCAGTCGGGGTCCGCTTAGACCATGACAAAACGGCAAAGGCATTTATTATACGAGTAAAAGGTAAATGACTTTCGAACTATATGGAACAGGGTGCTTAGAAAAATGCGCGCCAGCGATTCCTTAACGAACTTCGCTACCGCTCGTATCGCGCCACAAACTTGTTTACTAAGAACTCATAGTGCGGAACACGGAGTTAATTCCCAATTTGTCCACCCGAATAAGTCAGTGGCGCGTTACGAGCGATAGCAAAATTCTTTATGGAATCGCTGGCGCGCATTAGGCTAAGCACCCAGTACTACAAAAAACACTCGTATTAAATCCATTCAAAACATATGGTCGCTATGAATTTTACGTTTCAACCCACTGAGCAAACAATAGCAATAATTCACAAAATATGTAACAAGTTTTACTCATAGTTACAAACGGCCAATAACATAGATCATTAGTGACAATTGCAACGATCAATTAGCGCTTTGTTTTGCGTTTAACACTCACTATATTAATACGTAGATGTTTCCAAATCCTAATTAACTGAGTTATATATCTTTCGTGAGAAAGTTACGTTGTGTCATTGTGTGACAAAAAACGAATAAGTGATTACGGAATTTTTATTAAATTTACGTACATCGGGGTGATGCTCATCTTTTTTGTGTATAATATTTAAAATTTCCAGTATTAATAACTACTACAAAAGAAAATTATCTTTCTATGTAAGTACGGATACGTATTTGTCATTTTACGATCGAATAAAAACAGGGTACATGCTAATTAAGATATGTATATTTTAATACCACTGTGGTGTATATTTACTGTGTAAAAAATCCTTCATTTTATTTCGTATAAGATTCTAATGTATTAGTCACGTCAATTAAGCTGTAAAACAGGCAATTTTAGAACGTCCTAAGAAACAGCAACGATTTAGATGACAAATTAAAGGTTATTTTAAAATCTTTTGCAGCGGGGACAGAATTATTAACACATAACATAACATGACGCCCATAATCCCCGAAGGGGTAGGCAGAGTCAAAGGGGCAGCAGGCCCCTTAAACCATATTCAGCCAAAAACAAAACTGGGGTGGACTGGGTTAGATGTAAAATTGTGAAAAAGTAGTGACAAGTGGCTAGCTTGTCGCCTACACAATCACAGACCCGAAACCCGATATACCATTAGTCGTCTTTTACGACATGCTAGGCAAGAACCACAGTTGGCACATTATTTTTAAGTCACAGACCAACATGGGACAATGGGCTGGGTTAGATGGAAAATTGTGAAAAAGTAGTGACAAGTGACTAGCTCGTCGCCTATACAATAACATACTCAAAACCCCATATATCATTAGTCGCCTTTTACGACTTGTTAGGCAAGAAACACACAGTTAGCACATTATTTTTTAGTCCCCGACCAACATGGTCAAATTAATTGGAGGAGAATTATTAATATTATACAAAAAATATATATCTGAAACTAATATAGAAAAAAAAATTTCTTTCATATCCATTAAAAGTGATGATACGTAGTCACTTTAATGTAATTAGCAGACTCGCTAAGTTATTATACCTAAATGGGAAACTGCGTACAATTGTATATAAGTCCCGTCTTCACGTCAAACCTTTGGATTCTGCCTATCCGTCGGGGATTTCGGGCGTGACGGTATTTATGTTATTCTAAACAGCATATTTCACTAACAGTGCATATAACTTAAGTACCACAAACTATATCGAATATCAACGACTCATTATCCTAAAAACGCTCAAAGCGCGATGCGACAATGAGCGCTACTTGTTTATGGTATAACGAGTAGAAAGGGGAATTATCGTGATGGAGATTTTCCACTCGCATATAGACAACCCATTAGTGACGAAGTTGTCAATCTGTGCTCTAAAATTAGTTTAGAACGATATCCCCAGTCCGATAAGCATCAATCACGGACCAGTAAAAATAACTACTCTGTGTTGTCATGCTGAAGCCTCTATGTATGTGTGAGTGAGATTTTGAGGGATAACAGAAATCGGAAATAGAAGGATTTTAGGAATTACTCAAGCTCGACAAAATCTACTCGGTGACAAGTGATTTCGTTACATTTTTGTTATATCGAGAATAATATTTAAACGAATTTATAACACAATACGTTCGCATTTAATACGATTTTAACTGACTTCAAAACAAGAGGAGGTTCATTCGACTGTCGTTTCTATGTCTGCAGAACAATGTTGAAACACAGATGTCAGATCAGATGATAAATTGTTTGGCTTAGTTTGTGTCAACGTGTGATGTGATGTGTCAACAGCGAGTATTTTATGTCCAATTGGCATAGTTGGCTGCTGGAATTTTCAGTTAATAGTGGTGCGTAATCATTTCTTTTACTCGTCTGTGGCAATAATTGATTTGTATACTCGTTTATGTATGTCTAATTATGTATGTCTCGTTTTTACACATGTATCATACAATATATTATGTATCTATAGTTTTTATACATGTCAACTATGAGAGATGCTATGGTAAAGTAAAGGTTTTTCACGGTAGATCTTTAGAAGTAGAATTTTAGGCGTTTTTTAATGATGTGACTGTTGTTAGCAAATTTAGTCATATATTATCATAAAAACAAGCACGGCTTTATGTACACCAGCTCGTAAATTAAAATTCATGTTAAAAAATATATCTTTAGGCCAATCTTTACCTACAATCTGTACAATACGAGTAAACACAACTGACTTAATAGCCAAGTGTGACGAAATAATTGTGTTTTAATTATTTTTTTTTTAAGTATCACAAGTTTCAACATCTTTGAAGCTAACGGCGGCTCATGGTCTATCTACAATCTAGATCAAGCTTTCACTGTCGTGAGATAATCATGGCCATGTATTGCTTTATTGCGGCTATGTACAATACATACAAACATAAATAAAATTACTCGAAAAGTTCAAGGAAAAATAAAAAAAAGTGTTTCGTAAGAATTCGTTACAACAGAGATTCCTAAGCTAAGCTTCATTTATCTATAAAACCATATGGAGATGAATGAATCATCATCATCATCATGGTCATTATCATATACAACCTAACTTTTAGTATATAAGAAACCTGAAAACTGTTTATACAGAATTGTTAATTGAATCAATTGCAATTTTTATACCATGTTATATTTTGACCACAAAACACAAACATAAACACCCTCCTAAAATCTGTATGGCGCGAGCACGTCGCTTGACACATCACAAGGTCGTTTAGTCCCGTTTGTATTATTCATAATAAGCGCAAGCGCGCAAAATACCGCGCAAAGTATTTGCGCGTGGACAACGCGGCAACACTTAACTTGCAACTTCGCGAGTTTTTGAGATAGCATCATTATTTTCATTATAGTAATTTTTTATTATGAAAATATATAACCCGTGTTTCGGTTTTTGCATAAACTAAAAATTACCTTGTATAAACAGGCAGTAAATTAGGACAGCATACATTAAATTGTGTTTTCGTCATATAAAAGTCCAATCACATCTTTTATAGACCTCTGGCACCTCAGCATGGAACCTTTGAGGTAAATGTAATCGTATTTATCTTATTTTACTACATAATTTAATATATTGTATTATGTATATGTAGATATATAAAAAAGCACTCATTCATGGACATCACTCGGCAGGGCGCACTGAAAACCAGCGTCATGGCTTAAATGCTGAGTGAGGCCCTTTTCCTTTGGACATCGCAAACCCGTGCCTGGTTATAGTTAATTCTTTTTTATTTTTTCTCTTCTATCTCTGTCTCACTTGTCGTAATAAGTTGTGTTACTCCTTTTTTTGTATGAATTTGTATTGATGTACTATTCTGGTAGTGTTGTGATGTCCAAATGTAATATCTGTTTCTTTTTTTCTGTCTAAATTAAACTGATTTTGCAATCAATTTAATGTAATCAGAACCCCGGAAGGAAGCTACCTAACTAACACATGACCATAACAGAACAACTGATTTGATCTGATATTTATCAGTGCGTTGTATTATGTACGCTTATTATGTACTTAGAAGATGGAAGAAAATAAAAAATACATAACATTCCACTTATGTAGGACAGTCTGTCCGTCTAATTACTCTGATCTAATTAGAGAGCCCTTACAAAGGGCTTGGATGTAATAATCTCTCTTATATAATACTCGCGCGTGGCGTTTCTAGTTATGACTCTCCACTGTAAACAAAGGTACGGCAATTTCTATGTAAGTATACGTTAAATATTATATTTGTGGAGTGGGTTTAACGAAAGTTTATATCATATACTTAACATCTTCACATTTAAGGTACAAATATTTTTTTTTATGTTGAGACTAGCTATGCCTATATATGAATGTTTGCATGACTATTTAGCACTGATTTTTTTTAAATCAGACCTAGGTGCTTAGCCAAACGCGCGCCAGCGATTCCATAACGAACTTCGCTATTGCTCGTATCGCGCCACAAACTTGTTTACTAAGAACTCATAGTAACTGTAACTGATATATACTGTAACTGATAATAACTGTTTGATGAGGAATTTTCTGTATATTATGATTGAATATATGTATATTTCCTTAAAGAGCCAATCAAATTGAGTGGTTCTCAAGTAACGCATGTAATGAAAGTTTCATAATATCAACATATAAACACTGTATAATTGAATAAGGTCAACCTTATTCTATTTCAAAATCGCATACTAAACAACAAGACTTGTTGAGGCATTGAAACATAAAGAAGAATTTTTTTTTTGTAATTTTTATGTGCAATGTTTAGTCGGAGTCCGAGACCATCTTTCAGAATAAAATGATAATATCAATTAAGCGATTGTCGCAGCTGAGCTAGTGGTGTGAATACGTCCATAGATTAGAAAAATCCTGAGGCACGTGTTTGAATTTGCACCCGCACCGCTCGCATATGGGCGCGTATCCATACCACTCAGTTACGACTGCTCTAACTTAAATGTACATTTCGAATTTCCATTTTCAAAACTGGCTCACAGCGGCTTCCGCTCAAAACGGATACGTTCACGCACATTTCGACACACGCATAATGCATTCACAGCTTAATGCACGCGTAGCATCATAAACATTGATTAAACCGTAAATTGCGATTGCGGAATACGAGTTACGTTTTTCAACGTTGCCAGTTGCATAAATATGATAAAGATGGGAGCAATAAATAAGGCGAGATGTTTTCTCTTGTCGGGTTAACGGAAGTCTGTAAAAATGTTGCCTCATATTTGAGGAGCGTTGATCCAAGTCCGAACGCATAGGGTGGTAATTTTAAAAAAGGAATTAGAGTCACAGATCGGCAAAGGAAATTATATTGAGAGATCTGCAAATCTAGTTATCTATGATCGTGTGACCATGATCCAATTTCACTTCTTCCGTTGTCTGTGGAACATTCCTTGTGTTTTCTAGAATGGTAGAAGCCAAATTGGTTATTAGAAGTATGTATGAAAAATATCAATTAAAATAATAAGCAAACGTGTATGTCCACTATTTCGTCCCAAGACAGGGAAAGTCCATCATATACAATTCGAAATGAGGTCTTCCTAACTTGTTCAATGTAATGTATAATTTAACCACAAACACGTGTTTGATTTATAATTAGTATTTTTAAAATATGAAATATATCACTACAAATATTAACATGTACACACTATGTATTTTTTACTTAAATTTATTTAAATTTGTCATTAATTTTATGACAGACGTAAGCTTAACATTTGCTAATAAACAAGTATGCAAACTAATTCGATTAGTTTAATGTTTGGGTTAATAGTTCATCAGATGTAACTTCAGAAATGATACAGCCGTAACTTTATTTAAGGAGTGCGAAAACTTTTCGCTTCGACATTAACATTTTATAACCGTTAATCTTCTTCATGTGAATACGCGTATTAATGCCATTGATGTGTGTTTTAATGTCAATAAATATGAATGTGCCAATTATTAAATATGTTGGTGCGTTCATTTCCTGTAGGCTTAACTTTTTGATAGAGGTGCGTTTTTATGACGCACAATAAAATAAGAATTTAAACTGTGTTTGACACGCACTCAATTATTTAAATATCACTATTTTAATATTTTACAGACTTACTACCTTAATATAGTATACGGTAACCGCCAAAAATTCAAGTATTAAAATTACGCCAAAAAAAAGAAGTGGTACTCGAAATGTGCCAACTTTGTCCTTAGATTGTCAACACATATTAGATTTTGAGTATTAATGCACCAACTCTCTAAAAAGACAACAAATATCACTTCGATATTGTAATATTGAACTACCGTATTATGGGCACTGCATACATATGTACACTGTTTTGCACAAAATAATAAGACAGGTAACTTGTAACTGATTATTATTACTAACTGAGCTACAATGATTATTTCAATACTCATACATACATAACTTCTCGCCCGCAATCCCCGAAGGGGTAAGCAGACACAAAGGGACAGCCGGCCCCTTTAACCACATTCAGCCAAAACTAAAACTGGGCCGGGTTAGACGTAACATCTCAATACTTGAGTATAAAAAAATGGAAGTCGTTAATTAAAATCGAAGCGATTACCTGCCAGCGTGCCAGCTCTTTGAGAAACCAGTCTTTATTCAAATAAGAAGATGCATCTCACATTCTAAATATCAAGGCCTTTATTTTGACATTTCGCGAATTGGTTAACTGTTGCAGCTAGCGGGGTCAGGTTAATTTATTGTGTTTCATGAACCGGTGTCAATAATGTGTTAACACAAGAATAGAGTGAGAGGATGGACTTGCCACAAACTATATTTATAGACGGACATGATAAGTTCATATACTTGCGACTGGTTATTGTATAAGTAAGATATCTTTAGAGCAATTTAAGTTAACTAGTTTTAACGTAACACAACACGTAGTTGGGGTAGGCAGAGTCAAAGGGACAGCAGTCCCCTTTAACCACATTCAGCCAAAAATAAACCTGGGCTGGGATAGATGGAAAATTGTGAAAAAGTAGTGACAAGTGGCTAGCTTGTCGCCTACACAATCACCTACCCAAAACCCGGTATACCATTAGTCGCCTTTAACGACATGCTAGGCAAGAAACACAGTTGGCCAGTGGCGGATTTACAGTCTTGACCGCCCTAGGCCCCAGGCCATAACTCTCAGTACTAAAGCGTCACTTAATTTTTATTACGATTGGCCGCCTCTAATATCTGGCCGCCCTAGGCCCGGGCCTACTGGGCCTTAGGGTAAATCCGACACTGCAGTTGGCACATTATTTTTAAGTCCCAGACCAACACGGGACAATAGGCTGGTGGCTAGCTCTAGGGGCTAGCACAGTGACAAGTGGCTAGCTCGTCGCCTACACAATTACAAACTAATTTGACTATTTCTAAAATTACGGGATATTAATGAATGTTTGCATAAATTAAATTCTGCAATGACTGTTCCTTGTTATATATTCATTTACCTACTTTATTATTTAGATATACACAGGACAGAGAATTTTCATATTTTTTTTATTTAAAACGACTTTTTTAAACCTATAATACTTGAAATTGAAATAAAATTGCTAATCTTGCTAAGCTCCTACTTTGTAACTCATCGTCATCATCTTACTCTCTTCCATAACTTAGAGCGTAGAATCTTGGCTAGCTTAGCGACCGAACCTGATAATCTCATTATGCAAGATTACGTACATTCTTATTAATTAACAACAGCACTACATATGTATAACGATCGACGAATACAATCCAAATGCAACCTTATTACTTCAACCTAAGATGAAAATCACATTACAGTTTTATCAGATAAAAACGATATACGTATATCATCTCTGAAATAAGTTTAATTGTGTATAACTTTCACTGCGGCCTTATGTTGGGCGAGAGTAATTAGACGCTCATACATTTTAACGTCAAAATAAACAACGCTAAGGAAAATGCATGAGATGAACGCGAGTATGCAATAAATGACAGCAGTTCTTTCATTTTCCTGAGAGCCACATTCTTCTTACATAGAAACATACATATCATCAAGCCAATAGTCCCCGAAGGGGTCTTCGGGGATTATGAACGATATATGAGGCAGAATTAAAATTCAAAATTCAAAATTTCTTTATTATATAGACTTCAAGAAAGCACTTATAAATAGCCAATATACAAAAAAAAAAGAACAAATAATACTACTACCGGTTCGGAAGGTAGATTCTATCGAGAAGAAACCGGCAAGAAACTCGATAGTTACTCTTTTAAATGCCAATTATACAATTTTGTAAACTTAATTAATCTACACTTAGACTAGATATCACTGCAGATGAACACTTCATTATGAAGTTAACCATAAATCCTTGTCATTGAGGAATTCTTCGATCTTGTCTTGAATCAAAGGGGCAACTAGCCCCCTTAATAACATTCAGCCAAACAATCAAAACAAGGAGTAGTGACAAGTGGCTAGGTCGTGCTTCGTGGCCTAAACAATCACACACCCATAACGCGATATTTCTTTAGTCGCCTTTTACGACTTGCTAGGCATGGAACACAGTTGGCAAATTCTTTGCAAGTCCCAGACCAACATGACCTTCGTAACTCTTAGGAGAACCAGACCAGATCATAAGTGGTAACAAAAGGTCAGGTGAAGAGCACCCATAACCGACAAGCCTGTATGAAAAGACTTATGAATGTAGAAGAAGTGTGTGTCAGGATCGTAGCAAACGGATAGATGTGATCCTGCCTACCTACATAGGAAAAAAGCGTGACATTATGTATATACATCCTTAATTGTTTCAATATGCAAACATCCCAATGTTTTCTCTCATCGCCAAGCTAATGATTTTTGATAAATGTACATACATAGATTAGAAATAACCAGGTACATATCCGGGTTTGAACCCGAACTCCTTGTGTATAAGGTGTGTGTCATCATTACATTACCATCGACCTACCACCGCTACCACAAGCAATGCGCGGCTTACCTACAAAATCCAACACCTATTCATAACAACCTTATTCTGTTAACGACCTCAAATCGTCAAATTACAAACTACGCTTCAATGTAATCCGTTGTAAGCACATAAAATATAATGGACATTGAAACTTTGTATTGCAGCAAATTTTGTTAAGCAAGAACGGAAGTGTATTACGAAACATGCTCATTATTTGTTTATGTGTATTTCATAATATTAATATTTATTTATATACATAGATGCATGTGAAGTGCTGAGTCATACACCTAAGTGTGTCAGAGTGTTAAATGTCTGATGTTAGATTTTTCGATAAAACTAATAGATGTTGGTTCCGATTTAACATTATTATGTGTTTCAGTACTAATAGCCGCCATCTCTTCGTCCAAGTAGACGAATTTATGACAATTAGCCGCGCCCTGGAAAAGTAGCTTTCCATTGGTGATAGAATTTTTCAAATCGGTCCAGTTTTTTCGGACCCTATTCAATGCAAACAAACGAACAATCAAATCTTTCCTCTTTATTAGTTAAGTATTAAACAACTGGCTCGATGGCGTTTCCGTGGTGACTCTGTCCTATGCGCCAATAGGTTCAATCCTCACCCAGCACTAACATTAGTGTGATGAATACTTGTGTTTGTTTTGTATCTGGGTGTTAATATGTAATTTTAAGTGTATATTTGTAATACCACTGTTGAATCTTGTATCCGTAACACGAGGGTTTAAGCTACTTATCTCAAAGTCAGATAAATGTATGTGATGTTGTCAGATATTAATTTATTAACCAACAGTTTTAGTGTTATTCTGAATCAGTCTCAGTAAAATCAAAACACTTATTTTAATAGAATCTTCGCATTAAATGCGTATTCGATAAAAAAACTAAGTACTTTCTCGCCCGCTAAGAATAATTCGTAAGTAAATTGAGCAGAGCTAATTTAAAAAGTATGACGAAAGTCATTCGTCACGGCCAGTCGCACCCCATCGAGGCGAAGTAGGGCGGAATTTCTATCGCTAAAAACCGCCGCTGAAACATCATGGTGTATTAGACGGACCGACGCGAAGCAATAACTATAAATAACGATTTTAGTTGATTGGACAACACTTTCGTTTCACGTCTACAGCGGATCCACATGTGTGAACGCGCGCGAATGGTTTTTGTTCGTTCACGCGTAGGAATACATATATGGAATTGGACACGTTCGCGAGCAGTTTGCGAATAGTTCCCGTACAATTCGTTAAATAAATTATTGTACACTAGTTTCTGCCTGTGGCTTTGCTCGCGTGGTACGTCGATAAAACATAGCCTATATGTTATTCGGGTGTATAAGCTACATTATTCTGAAGTATCATTAAAATCTATTCAGTAGTTTTTGCGTGAAGGAGTAACAAACATCCAAAGAAACTTTCACATTTATAATATTAATAGTAGGATATTATAGTATATCCTACTATCCTATTAATATTATAAATTATACAATTTTAGTGCTGCAATTGAATTTATACGATAGTTAAGATGCTATGTACGGCTGTGTTATCTAACGATAAAGTATGTTATTTTTTATTAATGTTTGTAGTCTTAATATGCCAGTAACTAAAAAAGAACTTTCTTTCTTTACATTTATAATGTCCCGAGTACGAACGTGTAGTATGAATCGATCGCATTAAATGAGTAAGGGCTACTATAAGATTGAAGACTTCTTAAATGCCAAGCATATATGTTTAACTTCATAATTAAGTGTGCACCTGCTTTGAAACGTTTACTAACGCAAAACGGACATTCATGTTGTTGTTCGAGGCGGAACGTGCGCGGTTCGTATCTCGTTCAGATACGTGCGCAAGTGTGTACCCACCATCACTGGCTCGCTCTGATCGATGGCGGTAGGTATCTAGATCACAGCAGATAGCGGCTAAACAGACCGATTAACAACTGTTATTGGACACGGAGCGTTGAAACGACGTATTATTAAGGCAACCTGCAATTTCGTTTGCTCTGCATCATCGTACTTCGAGGTTGTGGTCTAAATATCTTTTTATGCAATAAGAATGCTAATAGTAATAATACTAATAATATTTGAGAAATCGCTTAAAGTAAATTATATATATTTAAAATTACTTAATTTTTAATTTAATAGCGCAAGCAATCATTCACGACATGCGCGCGACTAAACTACTTACAAAGAGATTAAAGATATATTAAGGGAGAATTTAAAGCAGTTGTTATTTCTAAACACTGCCATAATTTTATACCAAAAGAATTCATTTGAAATCAAGGTCCAATTGGTTCATATCAAAATGTTTCCAAACGTATTATGACAGTTAGTAATGACTTCTGCATGTAAATAGTTGAGCCATATAAATTAATCGCACCAAATAAAGGTTACGGATACTTCTCAGTCAGTGAGAATTAAGACATTATCAATCAGTTTAACAATATTATAACATAAATGCACGCTAAGACCGCCATTACACCACATCTTATGTAATGTTAAATAGACTTGAGACCATCGGTCTTTCTAACGATTTCTCGATTACGCATTTATGTATTCGTTAAACACCAGCAAGTGAGAGCTCTGTTTTTGCTTCCCGGAGATGTTTTACAAGGGGAATTAGCAAAGATACGGCTATATCGGAGGTCTGTGTAGCGTGGTCGGTTCTTGTAGTGTAAAACGCAGTGATTGTCCTTTTGAAGCAATGTACACAATGTTGATAAAGTTCCGAGTAAAGTTTTTATTAAATTAAGAAATCAATATTTTAACACTAGCGTCACAATACATTTTAGATTGTATCATGTATGTTTACAAGAACATTCAGATATTCCCAAAAAAATCAGATACTCTTTCTCATTCTTTTAATACTAGAAATAGACACAGACTTGCTGTTCCAAATCACAGTCTTAATAAGAGTGGTAATTCTTTCATTGGGTTAAGTATAAAAATATTCAATATGTTACCTCAAAATCTCATTGATTTACCTGTACATAAGTTTAAATTATATGTTATAAAATGTTTAATTAAAAAGGGCTACTACAAGATAGAAGACTATTTAAATGATAAGAATATATGGTTAGACCCAGAATAGGCTGTTCGCCTGCACTGCTAAATTTACATTCACGTATAAATTGTAATAATAGACTTGGCATTTTAAAAGAGTACCTATCGAGTTTCTTGCCGGTTTCTTCTCGGTAGAATCTACTTGTTGAACCGGTAGATATTGATCTTATTCTGACGATTTATAAGTGCTTTTTTTAAGCCTACGTAAATAAAGACAATTTCATTTCATTTCATTTCATATTATCGGCGTTAAATTATTGGGTAGTAAGTTTGGTAGTAAATATAGTGAACTACATTTTTGTGCTGTGTTTAGTTAAATAAGTGGTTTAACGAATTAGCCTTATAATTTGTATATTAATACATACATACATAATGTCACGCCTTTTTCCCATGGGGGTAGGCAGAGATCACGTATTTCCATTTGCTACGATCCTGACATACACCTTTCGCTTCTACATTCATAAGTCTTTTCATACACGCTCGTCGGTTAAGGGTGCTGTTATATTAATACTTCTTATAATTTTCAAGTTTAGAATTGTAATTTATTTTGATATGAAGTTTTTTTTTTTACAAATAAGTACACGTCGGTACACAACTTAGCAGTCTCTATCATTTATATAGCTATTCGTCACAAAGATTTATATAAAAGAACAAGATAATAAATATCTACATTAGTAAACGAAAACAGTATATATGTTAAATTGCAACTCTAACATAAACAAACATGACCATCAAAATATTCAATGAATGCATATAGCGCCATCTCATGACAGCTATTGAATATAGATGGTATCAAGCTACAAGAAGTACAGCTGCTCACCGCTAGGTGGCTACATAATGTAGTAAATATCCACTAGATATCGTTAGATGGCGCTTTAAAGTATATTTTTGCTTTTTATAAATACTGGATTACAACATTTACAACGCTTGAAAGGAAACATAATTCACGGCTCTAATTAATGTTTATGAATTAATCTTAAAATATTCAGTTGATCCAAAAATTATGTATTTTAATAAATACTTTATTAATAATCGCATGTCAATGTAAGTATCGCAAATAACAATTAATTTTGCAAAATTAATATTTGACATTAGACATTGGGAATAATGAAATTCCGGATGTAATATTGAACAAGAGAGAAAATAATAGCTATATTATTGTGTGGCAATGTACCTTATGGAATGTGCCCACAATACTAATGATGACCATCATGCCATTAATATTTTTTTCAATTCAAAAACCTGTCTAACAGGAAAAATCAGGGGAAAACCCATGCGAATAACCTCCACGCATCGAGGAGTCGCGTGGGCATTAGATACGGCAATAATGGCGTACCTAACGGTTAATTTTTCTGGACACGAACAGGTCCAAAGGATTCGAGAATGGCACTCTGTTATATTCGATAACAATATTTCTAATGTTGATGTTAGTGACTTTGATTTTGATGTGAGTAACTGAACAATGCGCCTAATATATTATTATTTTTAAATAACCAGGAGTTTCATCAACGCATTTGTTGATGCCACTTTTAAATAAAAATATTATTTTTTAATACTATAAAATACGTAAATAAAAAAATGTCTTAACTTGGTCTGGGACTTAAAAAGAATTTGCCAACTGTGTTTCATGCCTATATAATTTGAAATATAATTTTGATTTATAGTACTAGATAATGGCCGAATGTTTTTATTTATGACTTTGAATGGCTCTGGTTGTGACCCTGCCTCAAGCGCCAAGAGTTGTGGGTTCGATCCCCACTCAGGACAAACATTCGCGTGATGAATACTTGTGTTTGTTCTATGTCTGGGTGTTAATGTCCAATATTTAAGTATAAATTTGTAATACCATTGTTGATTCTTGTATCCGTAACACAAGTTAATCTTAAGCTACTTATCTCTTATTTAAATTTAATTTAATTTATTTATTTATTTATTATTGTGTATGGAAGTTTACTTATTTCCCATTGAAACAAAATTAGAATTTACGCGAAAAGAAATATAAAAACATAAATAAAATTTAAATACCTTTAACAACTAAAAACATGCTTAGTACACTATTTTCAATAATAAATGCTGGTTATGGACCGTTATGGACATTATTTTTTGTATCGCCAGTTTATATACAAGTTTCTTTTAACAACAATTAAGAACAATAATATGGTTCATAACATCACCTCACCATATATCATTTGACATAATAAATACATTAATTTTTGTTTAATTTGTGTATGGTGTCATCATACCTATAAATATATTCAACCGTCTCTTTCAAATCTTCGTAGTTCGTGGCAACAATAATAACACCGCCTTTTTGTAATCAACCTTACCAATCCGCTTCGTTAAAAAAATTAAGGAACTCAGCAGGTTTCCGCACAAAAACCAACTATCACAATAAAACCAGTCGACCATGGCTCTCTCTCGCGCTCTTTACAGCTATCTGTAGACTTTATGCGAATTTAATCTGGATCCACACCTGCGCAAGGGCAGCGTACGCGCACAAACCGCGCATGCTACGTTCTTCGATGGCCAATAGAGGCGTCTACTCTGTGTAAACGAATTTCATGAAAGTTAATACATACATAGATACATACCCATAATCCCCGAAGAAGTAGGCAGAGTCAAAGGAGCAGCACGCCCCTTCAACCACATTCAGCCAAAAATAAAGCCGGGCTGGGTTAGATGGAAAATTGTGAAAAAGCAGTGACAAGCGGCTAACCTGTCGCCTACACAATCACACAACCAAAACCCGATATACCATTAGTCGCCTTTTACGACATGCTAGGCAAGAATTACAGTTGGCATATTATTTTTAATAAGTCCCAGACCAACACGGGACAGTAGGCTGGGTTGGATGGAAAGCTGTGAAAAAGGAGTGACTAGTGGCTAGCTCGTCGCCGACACATACCCAAAAGCCCATAAACTATTAGTCTCCTTTTACAACATGCTAGGCAAGAACCACGTCGGCACATTCTTTTTTTTTGTCCTAGATCAACATGGGCTAAGTCCCAGACCAACATGGGACAAGTTAAATTTTTTAAACGCACCCGAACAGCATTGTTCGCATTCCTGCGCAGGTATGGACACACCTCCATCAATACACGCCGTAAATGTGTTTGATCTTTCAACGTCGGAATACAATACTTGCGGAAAATCAATTGTGCGGTCACCAGTGTGGATTCGCAACGGTTTTAAATTGACATGTAAACAAATACAATACTCACTCATATATTATACACGGTATATTATACGCAGTGTTTACTCTGAGATCTTCTTTGTATTCCGTTCATAGTATGTTCGGGCTGTAGCACTGGATTTAGACAATACGACTTTTACGTTGAAGTGACAGTAGAACTGCACAAATTGAATCACACGTCCGAATTAGGTTGTCCCTTTGTTGGTCTGGGACTTAAAAAAAATGCCAACAGTCTCCTTGTTCTCCTTGTCTAGCATGTCCTAAAAGGCGACTAATAGTATATCAGGTTTTGGGTGTGTGATTGTGTAGGCGACGAGCTAGCCACTTGTCACTACTTTTTCACACTGTTCCATCTAACCCGGACCAGTTTTATTTGGCTGAATGTCTTTAAGGGGGCTAGTTGCCCCTTTGACTCTGGTTATGTATGGATAATATCAGGTTTCCTCATAAAGTTGTACTTCATTGTTAAGCTGGCATTATAATCCTATATTTAAATATAGCTTAGCATGCTTATTAAAATGATGAAACACATTTTGAGAGCGTTCCCAGCAAAAGTTTGACAATTGAGAAACCTGCTGTAATTTTTTAACTTACGATGGAAGTTTATTATTCAAATTGTTATGATCTCCGACCTGGTCGATTGGCAATAGTCAGACTGCTGGTGTCTTGAGAAAACAGAATAAAGCTATGAAATTTTACAGTTATCTTGGTAATATTATAAATGCGTATGTTTGTGAGGATGCATAAGATAGCTGAAGGGTTCTAGATGACATTTGGCACAGAAATAGATTGACCTGAAATAGCACATAGAGTATGTTTTATCTATGTACCACAATAACGAAACCTCAGCAGAAGTTCATACAATTTATACATACATACATACATAACGTCACACCCATAATCCCCGAAAAGGTAGGCAGGGTCAAAGCCAAAAATGAAATTGGGCTGGATTAGATGGAAAATTGCAAAAAAGTAGTGACATGTGGCTAGCTCGCCGCCTACATGTTCACACACCCAAATCTTTTGTCGCTTTTTACGACATACTAGGCAAGAAACGCAGTTGGTACATCCTTTTTAAGTCGCAGACCAACATGGGACTACAATTTATAATAAAGACAATAATGGAGGAACTCGATACATTGATATAGATCCAATATATGTGCATTAGACCATCTCAGACCTTCAGATCGGAGGCGTAAAGAATAACTAGATAGGACAAGACAAGGTCTATAACCTTACCATGTCGTGAACAAAATTGCCAGTCATAATACAAAAGATCAAAAATCTATTAAATCGCCGTCTCAGCGGTACCACGCGCGAGATTTTCACCCGTCGCCTTTCTCTTTCGAACTTCCGCAAACTAATCGTGTTAGAAAGAGACGGATAGACTGCTGGGAAGCTGCGCGGTCTCGTGAAAGGTTGCCCATGGTCAAGAAGATACACCTTGGAGATTGAGCAAATATCGTGAGAAAACGCCTGTTCATGATACTTTCGGTTTTGAGGTTTAAAGGTATAGAGTGGTGGTAGCTTACTGGATGCTCGCCTCATATACGAAGGATTTCGGTTCAAAGCGGGTGCGTCCTCTAGATTTTTCAAATCTAAGTTTAAACCACAAGTTTGGCTCACATAACATCACGCCCGTAATCCCCGAAGGGGTAGGCAGAGTCAAAAGGACATGAGTCCCCTTTAACCACATTCAGCCAAAAATAAAACTGAGCTGGTTCGATGGAAAATTGTGCAAAAGTAGTGGCTAGCTTGTCGCCTACACAATCACATACCCAAAACTAGATATACCATTAGTCACCTTTTACGACATGCTAGGCAAGAAACACAGGCACATTATTTTTAAGTTCCAGACCAACACGGGACAATGGGCTGGGTTAGATGGAAAATTGTGAAAATCATCCTGATGAAACCTACACATTCAAACAATTTGATGCTTCATTCATTGTCTCACTGTGGATGCGTAACCATGATCCAAATTGTCTGGTTTCCCTGTCTAAGGGTATAAAGAGGTAAAGTTTGTGAGGTTGTAGCAGGTAATCTCTGGATGTACTGAACCGATTTTGGAAATTATTTTACCAATAGAAAGCCACATTATATGTGAGTATCATAGGCTATATATTAACAGGCTATATTTGATCGCCATATTCTCACGGAAACGGGAGCTACGACTAATGATTTTTTTTATCCCAAGTCAATTTACCCTTCTCGATATAGTTAATTAGTTGGTAGTGCTGAAGGCAAGTGAACGATTTGCCTTCAGATATTATTAAGCCATACAAGGCCTCTGATTATAATTAAATTCTTTAATATCAATTACGCAGCCATTTAATTAACTGACTAGACACTTAGTAAGTAGTTAATAAATATGAGTTAGGAGATTTCGTAGAAGGCCCTTTACAAGTACTTGTATGGGCTAATGAGATTACATCAAGGCTCTAAGTCGAATTAGATGATTTAATTAAACCCGATGATTACGTATTCTTGTATTTGCATCGATCTTACTTTTCGCCCTTGTGTAGATTCACTGCAAATGTATAAAATAAGACATTACGCATAATTTCCAGTATATGTATGGTGAAATAAAATTATTTACATTTACGTCTTTAGAATAGTATTAATAGATTTACTGACGTAAATGAAAAATCTGAATTGTACTGAGACAGTTATACTAGTTTCTTATTTTTACATAAATAATGGTTTTAGTATATGTATCTAGTAAAATATATCAACAACGTTTTAGAATAGAACCTGGATTGACAACGATTCGGATACTGATAACCTTTGTTAAATATTTACTAGTAATAATTACGTACTAATACAGTTCCTAGGAATTTTAAACATTTCCTAGGAAAAGCATGCAACTATGTGATTAAAAAAATGAACCGATTTCCTACCTTTGTTAAGGAATTTTGTACATTCCTTTGAATTATATAAATTGGCCAAATGTCGCATTATTTCCAGTAACATAGTTGTAGTAAGTACTAGATTTTAGAGAGCGCCCTTTAGCAAAATCATGCGAAGATTAATTAGGCACGTTATTTACATAGTACGTGATGAGTAAATTCAAATTAACAGGTTTGGAAAATAATCGTCCATCCGTTGTTATCAACAAATCTTCGATTTATTTTACTAACGTAACCAATTTCACGTAAAAAAGCTTGGATGTAAGTTCTTTCTCAGATGTAACATAATTTTCCAATGGATGCGTTAGATAATGATAAACGACAAATTAGGTATTTAAAATGATACATAATATGTATTTTATGTGCATATATTTATTTATTAAAAATATCTATAAGATAGGAATTATCATGTCTCGTTATGCCAATGAAATAGTAACGAAGGACAAATTTTGGTAATAAAGAAAATTGCGATATGTTTACAACCTACATCCGCACCGGTTATGTCGCACCTTTAGCGGTGAGAGTTTCACAAAGTCAATGTGATGGTTATCACGTACACCGTCGCTCTGATAAATATTAAGATCAGAATTATATAACACTTTTCTAAAGGCATATAGGAAGTATTCCTTTAACACATAATTTATTGTTTAATATAAAAAAAGAAGGGCCTCTGATAAAAGAGGTTTAAGAAAAAAAACTCCAATTAAATCGTCTAGGCCAGTTCGAACTGGTATCTGTGGCCGCGGCTCACTCGCTCCAAGCCATAGCGCGTGGCCGCACGCTCGAAAGTAAAGTCCGACTGCTTTCTAACCATCACATTTCAAATTCCGAACGGATTTAAAAAAAGAACGCACGTAATCGGAACGGTGACATTTGAAAATTAAAAACGCTGGTTGTCAATTTTTTTCAAGTGTATGAGACGTGGCATGGGAAGTGAGCTTTATAGTGTATGTTTCTGTCAAGTGTATGAGTGATCGATGGTGGATTGTAATCATATATTGGATGTTCCAGAATCTATAACCATGGATCCCAGGTAATTTGTTGCAACTTAATACAGTACATACGCTGATTGTTTTATTTTTGACGTCCGTCACAAGTTTGGCAACACACATTAAAAACGCTACGAAATTTATAGGTGTTTGAACGCTTGACCAGAATAGGTTTAATTAATGATATCCAAAAGTAAGGGTTTGGTTTTAGAGTAACAACTAAGTAGATAAAAAACTGTAGTATAAAAAGTGAACGATCTAGAATAGGATTCCGTATCGAATAGATTCGAAAGGAAGAAATGTTTGTTATTCAACGACTGACCAAGAAATCCAGTTGTATCACATAAAATATAATTACAACTAAAGGTTGTTATCTCGAGCACAATTCCTATGATTTTAATATGACTGAGCCTTACATATTTTGAGACTTAGTAACTCTACGATAAAGCACAGAAAGTACGCAAAATTAAAGATTACCATCCGATCTTACTCTCGTAAATACGTTTACAGTGGAATAATTAAGTTTACATTTGTAAATATTAACTTAAAATATCATTGAATTAAGAAGAAATCGTACTTTTTTCTCCACAGAGGTTTATGAGTCTTTTATAAAATCAATAACTACTGATTTGAAAGCCGAAATTATATTTTTTGTCGGTTTTGGAAATATATTTATTTTTATGAGACAAATATTAACCAGGGGTTCCTCACAAATAAAAAGGTATCTATGAATATTTTCGCACGGACAAAACCGAGAGCAATCATAGTTATTAACACATAAAAACTGCACACTCTGACGTACTTAGCAACATTTAGTGTAACATTCACTTTTAATTCTCACTTTAATTCGCTTTACTTTATGGTTGTTTTCTAAAGCGTTAATCTTAAAATAAACCTCATTTCTCCTAACCTTAACCATCAAAGAAAACTTCAAGTGTGCAACTAGTACGGAGGGAAATGTTTTATTTTCGCGCTTAACACAAGGCAATAAAGTTCAAATAACGCGGAACTACACATGATAATTGCACTGTACTTAATAACAGTGAAGAACCTTCAATACGGAAAGCAAAGGCTTTGGATAATATTATACGAGTACTACTAAGTGTCGAATTTAGATGTATTGCTCTGCATTCATAAATTACAATACGCTTATTTATAGCCCTATCTAAAAGTAAATGAAGTCAAATGGCGTCTCAAATCAAAAGGCAGGCAACCCGTTAAGTAGATAATAGCGAGACACTGTTTGAGACATACTCAACGAAAGATTGTCAGTTCAAAAAATTTGATAATAGATGACCCTTAACAGATCGAACTCGGTTAAGATGTATCTCCTTGCATAAACGTGGATCCTTGGATAAATGTAAAAGCTGACTTGACTAAAATTGATTGCGACTCAGTCTGTCGAAACTAGTGGATCTAGGCCCCTGAAACTTAGCACAGAGATCAGTCACATAGCGCATATACCTGGAGTATAGTTAGGAAGAGTTCTGGTAATTTAACCAGTAAGGGGGTGAGTTTAATACGAAACGCTTAGTTTAGCTCATGGTGTTCACGCTGATAAAGTAATGAGAAGCCGCTAAAAGCAATATAAACCAAAAAGTATTGAATCTGAGTGTCACCAGTGCAACAACCGCGGAAGTGCTCCTAACCTCACCGTCACTCTCTACACTGTGCCATAAGGTTCAAAACAAGTAGAAAGTCAATTTCTACGATCCTGGATGGCCGCTTCCTGACGCACCGGTCAAGCTGGATTCCGCGCTCCTATAACGACCACTTTTACCCGACATCTTATCTATGGCACTTAGATCTTACTTCCATGTCAAAAACCATAGACAACAAGGCAATAGCTCATCCTGCTCGGTCCATTATAGCTATGGCTCATATATCTTGCTTCCATGTCAAGACCATAGACTATAGAATAAAAAAAGGCGATTATTCATCCTGCTTGGTCCATTAAAATAATGATCCATTCTAATGAGATTACGTGAAGGTAAGTAATGTTCTGTTAAGTAACACAGTTAATAAATCCTTACCCGCTAGAATTAATGGTTGAAACAAAACAACAATTTTTTAAACAACTATCGTGCCTACACATTCCTATCTTTAATATAGGTAAAAATAAACATAAATACTCATTATTAAATGAGAGGAAAGTGATAATCAGTTGAGAGTTAATTGATACGCTCCTTAAATTAATAACATGGCATTGATCAAATGTTATCGTTATTGAAAACAATAGTTATCACCTAAAACAATGACTAACTTTTTAATAAGTTTTCTTAAAAAGCTATCGTGTGCATTTCAAAGAATCGAAACAAAAAGTAGTCTAAATCGTATGTATTCAAAATATATTCAAAGGTTCGATTTTGCCAGACCAAATATCGTAACCATAGATTAAATAGCTAAGGGATGAATACGTAAAAGACAGTAAAACTTTCGTATTTATAGGAAATATTTGCAATGGAAAATATTGAAATTTGCACACTTTAAATTAAAATATCAATTCTTCAACAATGAACATTAAAACTAACAACGATATTGTTGTTTCATCGACTAATCACAACTACAAAAGCAATTTGATCATTACATTTTATACGGCTGTGTATAATGCTTCTCGAACCACGTTCGTATCACTTAAATCTTTGAAGTATCATATTCACTCTTAATAACCAAATAAAAAACACGTTAACTGTGTTTTAACTATTAAAATAAAATAAAAGTGCTATAATGCCCATTTAAACTGCAATAACGTAAGACGATTTTACTTTTTTAAAGTACGTGTTTACTTCACATAGCAGGGAAATTTTACAAGTGAGGTTGACACATTCAATCGTTTGCTGTGATTTCTGAATTTAAACATGCAAGTGTTAATTTATTGAAGGTGCAGAAAGAGGCGATAGATTCACTAAAATAATACGTTCGAAAATAATGCATTAGCGCATTTTAGTGTACAAGGATATTAATTAGATTACCTTTTAATACTAACATCAGCTCTTCTTACTGCTTAGGTCGGGTTATTTTATTTTTATAGATATAAAGGTCCCTACGTCCATTATTAAACTCCTGAAATGTGAAGACAAAATTTTGTGACAATCAGTTAAGTCGTTAAGACGTGAAAGATAGCCAAAGGAAGAAACATTCGTAAGAAACATATTGTGCAATAGTTAGGACTACCTCAGAGCACTTACAAAAAATGAAACAATGTATTTATATTCATCGTCAAAATAAAATGGGCTAATATAATATTGCCTAAACACGAGTAATCCCAGCTATAATTTAATTTAAAGAACACATTATTTAAGATTTAATTTATAGAACCTTTGTCATTTATTAATTCCATTTATTTGCAGTCAGTATCAGTCGAGTATGCAGAGCCGTTACGTCACACCTATGCACTATAGTATTTCTATACAAAATCTTTGGAAGCATTGCGTTTTTACAGCAAAAAGTATGTAAATATTGTCAAATGATTTGTCGTATCATCTACCCAAATTCCATAGACAAACCATAATTTCAGAACAATTCAAAGATGTTCATTATACATTTTAACTTTAACAGTACCCAGTAATGTCAACTTACCCAAACATAAACAGTTATAATGCAATTAACCTCATTATCTAATTGTCGCAATTTGCTCGGTGCGACAAGTATTCGAATTGCTTCCCGCACGCAATGCGGTTTTTAGCTAACATTGTTTAATATCTAAGTAGATGCGTAGTTGTACATTATATTATACACATAAGTAGAGATACTCAGTTTATGAAAAATATCAGCGTCTCTTTTTATTTATTAACTTGCCATTTTTCTGTTAAAATACGAAATGAAGAAGAGAAATTATACTCTTTAAACCTAATTATGTACATTGGGTCGGATGTACATTGATCTTAATATAGTTATATGAAAGCAATTTTAGATAATTTAAAAATGGACATGCCATGGACACTCTTTCGTTTTCTTCCGAGTTTCCTAATTTTTCTGATAAAAATACTGAATACTGAAACTAATTCCTAAACACGTAGACTACTAATTAGTAAAGAAATTGTTATCAAAAACCTGGGCTCCATCTGACCCCGAGGTCTGTCGTTGGCAGCTCATCTATGACTAATAGTCTATAATCTATGAGTCACATAATATACCTACTCTGTAGCTCCCTTGTCTGTGCCCTCAAAACAGGTGGACGTCTGATGACAGCCAATAAGCGACATACTGACCCACAGACGAGATTTCTAATGGATGAGATTAGACCAAACCAACAAAGGCTCTATTGCACGGCTGACTTGACCAAATTCGTTATTTATTCAGTGATTCTTTATCTCTCTCATTAATATTATAATATGATTGCAAATTTATCTATCGCGTATCCAAATTCACGAGTAACAATTAGATATGAGCAAAATTATTTATACATTATTCCTGTTAAGTTGTTTCGTAGTGAAGAAATTATGCATCTTAAATAAGTTTCTTGAATTCAATGTTTAAGATATGACATTACAAAACAGTAATTTCATAGCAAAGTAAAATGTCACATAGTAATATGAAAGCAATATTTCATCACCAATACATTAAGTTATAAGTCGTTTAATTATCAACAACTTAGCCAGTTAATTTGTCACATCAATAAAGATGCTGCCTACCCCTTTACGGAAGTAGCGTGAAGTTTAGTTAGTTAGTAATAAAGGTGAAGAAACATTAATAGTGTTACCAGTAATTAATTGATTAAACATTTGTAATAAGTTATTTTTGACACACGAAGATGCATTGTAACAAACAAACTTTTGACCTGTTGAAATACTATTTCAACAGGCAGAATTGTTTTGTTTCTAACAGTGATAGGTAATAAATAATGTATTTAAGAGCTATTATTGGTCAATAGAAAGGAAATAATTTTGCTCAATGTGTCAATCTGATAAATAATTAATGTGCGTACTAGACGCATAAAGCTGCCTATCCACCAGCAGAGCAAGGTAGCGGAGCAATGAGCGAGTTAAAATCGACCAATAGAAAATGTCAACTAAAGAGGAGCGGAGAATTTGTGCAATCATATTGGTTAATATTTCTCCGTTTCTCCGCTCCGCTGCCTCGCTCCGCTGTGGTGGACAGGCAGCCTTAGAGCGGTGGTAACTCACGCGTCTCATATGCGAGGGGTGCGGCTTCAATCCGGGCACGCACTTCTGGATTTTTTATATATGTACATACGTATTATGCAACTATGAATTTGTAAATATAATCCAATAATTTTACTGGTTATGCAATACCCGAAGGTGTAAGTAGAATCAAATGAGCAGTAAGCTCCATTGATCAGTTTTAACCAAAAACAATATTGAGCTAAGTTAAACGAGAAATTGCGAAAAAGTTGTAATAAACTAAAAAAAACCGGCCAACTGCGAGTCGGACTCGCGCACGAAGGGTTCCGTTCCTATATCGAGACAAAAATGGCATTAAAACCACGTTTGTTGTATGAGAGCCCCCTTTAAATATTAATTTGATTCTGTTTTTAATAAGTCAGAAATACATCATTTGTGAAAATTTGAACTGTCTAGCTATCACGGTACATGAGATGCAGCCTGGTGACTGACGGACGAACGGACAGCGCAGTATTAGTAAGAGGGTCCCGTTTTTACCCTTTGGGTACGGAGCCCTAAAAAGTGGCCAGCTCGTCGCCTACATAATCAGTAATCACACCCAATATATAGAGTACAGTCGCCTACAACATGCTAGCCAAGGAACACAGCTGACACATTATTTTCAGTCCCAGACCAACAGGGAATGATGTACTCATGTAGGTTCATTAATAGCTTATTAGATTCAACACGGCATTATCGCATAATTAATATTAGCGATGCGCAGGCGGCTCATTTGGGTTTATAATGCACCATGCGTGGGTGACCACGATACCCTGTTTCCTGGTTTGTTCTTTCCCGAATTTTGCTAGCTACTTAACAATGGATCTATGATGACGGAGATATTTAGTTCACGTTAGCCTTAGTTATGCTCATGCATTGTGTTATCATTAACCACGGCCTAGTAAAAAAAGAAGGACTCCACGCTGTCATACTATAGTGTTTATGCATGTGTGAGTGAGATACTTATGGATATTAGATATCGGATATCTGTCATTTGGAGCGCTTATTATGTCAATATGTGACGTAAGTTGCGTTAAGTTGGAGCACCTGAGGAGCTTCAAGGTCTAGTTAGTAGCTCGGTGTCCTTCTTAATTATTCATCCGAGTCATTAACATGATATTTTAACACGTTATGGCTTAAAAAAACTAAAATAATGATGACATTTATAATAGTTCCATTCATATTTGCAAGTCACTTCGCTATTGTATATATTAATAATAATTTCAATAATTTTTGACGATGAATATCGCCAAACAGAAGCAAATTCAAGGATTTTATTGTAATTTATGGTAAATATGTTATTATTATCATCATGCCATGCGATATTAATACTTGTTCGTCAACTTGCTCACCGAAAACTCGCTTGCTTAAGCAAATTGGCACCTTTAGCCTTTGTCTATTTTTTTGCCGTCTACTCGCGCGCCTTATAAAGTAGGTACATTTAATAACATATTAACCATAAATCTGCTTAAATTTTTTTTTTATTTAAAATTACAATGACAACATCCCTATTTTTTTAAGCTATTCTTTAGCCTGGGTATAAATAAAACACTAAGCTTAACTAACTAACTAAACATCACGCCACTTCCCTAGCGGGGTAGGCAGGGAGAACCGAACGCCATATGGCACGATCCTCACACACCTCACTCGCCTCTTCAACATTCATGATCCTTTTCATACAAGCTCTACGGTTTTTATGACTCCTAACATCATTAACACTAAGCTTATTAAATTCTAATACCTATATTTTAAAAACTAGCTCAAATATACTAGCTCAAATATGCTATACTAGACAGCTATATATTGTACCTACTGACAATATAATTAATTTGTCAGATCAATTATGATTGCATTGCACACTGCGAAATAACCTCTTTATAAGCATAATAATTCACAACCTAATCATTTCGTTTCAACAATATTTCAACAGTTATCGTGATTAATGTAGTAAACGTGGTCGAATTAAACTACATACTTTATTTGAAAACAAAAAAAACATTATAATTCCATCTCATAGCTGGCCACATGGCACCAGGATACAAGATAAAACTTATCTTTTGACATACCTACTTAAATTGTCAGCTAAAATACCATGCCTCCATACATTTTGTGTCGCAATACTATCCATGACGTCAAGTTAAAGAACGTTCAATTAGGCAGAAAAAGTTCAAAATGATTGATTGACTTAGATTAGTTGATAATTTAAGAAAACATATTTATATCTTATAAAATAATATTTTCGTATTTATGTTTTAAAGTTACAACTTCCTAAAATAATTACATCATCTAGAATCTTTTACGAAAATTCTGTAGCAATATTATTTATTATTTATCACAAAACAAATTATATTTTTACAGTATGAAATATCAATAACAAATTATTTTGTATTCAGTACTTCAAGATCACCACTTTCTTTGCCTCCGAAGATAAATGTCAAATAAGTGAGCTGTCACGGTGCGACCTCACGCATTGTCAATTCCTACACACGATTTCCATAAATACATATTTCGAATCTGTTTCAGCACATTGTCTGTGGTCCGTCACATGTCTACGGTTATGTCAGTTGGAAGCAAGGTCAGATCATTTGTATCTTTTGTTTTGATTTGAGCGTTGTAGAACTAGGGCAATTAATATTACAATAAAAGTTAAAATTTATTAGGAAGCATGTTTATAGATATTTTCATATTATCTACTCGTAAAAATTAATAAGTAAACGGACGGAACGGAAGAAACGAATGATATCGCTGAAGTTGAAATTGTGTCATTAACTCACGTCATTTACTGAAAATTCCTGCTTTTATTTGAAATTAACTTTTAACTTGTAATTGTCTCTAGTACTCCAGGTAAATTCTGATAAAATGAGATTTCATTTATGATACTTTTGATGATTTCATTTAATAAAGTCTACGTCATGTATGTAATAATTCTTCATTAGGATAGACCTTTTCAAAATTCAACCAAAAATGGTTTCTCGAAATAAATTAAATTTTTTGTCATTCAGAATTCCTTTTTCATATACAATACTTACATAATATCAACCGCAACCGATCCGTGTATTAAAATCACAGCCCATACAGACGTTAGTCGCCCATTGCGCAACACACGTAAAGGTTGCTAATTGTCAGCATTGAGCCAAGCGACCCAAATAGTGTCGATAGGAGCGTAGAAACTGAGAGTGTCCAAGTCCATAATTCGTGTGTTACCGTACTACAGCCGCCACTAGTGATGCCAACTTGGCAGATTTCCCTTAAATTTAGGGAAAAAAATAATTATAAGAGATTTTATTCCGACCCTATGTCGAAATAAAATCTCTTAAATTATTTTTCTATATAGCTTTCGGTTCTCCCTGCCCACCCCGCTAGGCAAGTGACGTGAAGTTATTTTTATGTACATTTTTAGGGAGGAAATAAATAACCATTTTACTAAGTTCAATTGTATTTTTGGGTAAAAGGGTCAAATGGCCAATTTTATATTTTGAAGTAAATATTTTTTTAAGTTTGAAGTAAATGTTTAATTGCTTTAATTTAGGGGCATTCTAAAACCAATTTAGGGTAAAAATTTCAACCAGTTGGCATCACTGGCTGCCACTCGCTTGGACAAACGGTCGAAGTCATCTTCAGCTTTCTCCAAGGTAGGTGGACGAATCTATCACTTACGTCAACTGACCTAGGGTTGGCTATTCTATGATCCGCTTAGAGTTACAGGACGGTCGGTAACTAGCTTGTATCAATATGGATTATGACACGGATTTTTTCTGATTCTATGACAAATATCCAGCGAGACGCCTGGTCTTCTCTTAATGTGATGTGATATTTTTGATATGACCCCTCAAAATCAGCTACATTATGGCGATAAGATCTTATGTAACAGTAGACCATCTGGTGACCCTTTTAAGTAAAAAATATTTTGACTAGCAGAATTCAAAAAGTAATAATATTCAGATATACAATGCGAATGTGGAAGGATGTAGGAGCCGCGGAAGGCCCAGGCTCACCTACCACGACCAGATTAGTCGTGTATTAAAAGAAGGTGATGTTAGGAGTCATAAAAATCGTAGAGCTTGTATGAAAAGGATTATGAATGTTGAAGAGGCGAGTGAGGTGTGTAAGGATCGTGCCATATGGCGTTCGGTTCTCTCTGCCTACCCCGCTAGGGAAGTGGCGTGAAGTTTAGTTAGTTAGTTAGTTAATAATATTCGATAATTTTTTGATTTTGCTATTAGAAATATCAATTATAAGGTCAGTCTTGATGTATGTATGTTCTCTAAAGTAAAGTAAGTTCATAATAGTATTTGTTTACATTATGTGTGTAGAAATGATTATATATACATTGTACAATTTTATAAATATTTATTTAAAAGTAAAAAAAAATATTGTAAGTTGTCAGCCCTAATTTGCATACATTGTTACCAATTCGTAACCCGAATCAAAATGAACTCTATTACCTTATAATAAGGGCAATTATATTTTTCATGCGTACGATGCACCATGCACGTAGGCCGGTGTCCCACTTGGGTGTCCCAAATGAAGATCGCAACGAAACCAATGGTGAATTAATAGGCCTCGTTTGCAGTCGCCAAGTGAAGCAGACGTGATTGGACGCCGTGATTGTTTTTATGTGACGTGTTTTGTGATTGGCTAATAATAATGCGGACATTCCAATGATGGTTGGTGATTGGAGTTGAGTGAGATTTCACAATATGGCAGTTGATATTAAAATTCTAGTGTTAGTATTAGGGGTAGGGAAAAATTAACAAATCTCGAGATCAATATAATGGAACCAAAATAAATGGTATTCTTTAGTAATATTTAACTAAAAAGCATGTTGAAAATATATATAAATATATATACCTATGTATATTATTTTTTGTTATTGTAGGGATTTATGCTACAAGCCAGGCGGTGAGAAAAATAGCAAATTTTAATTGATACAATAATTATAATGAACGTGTTGGCATGGTCCAATTTTAAGTTCCCCTGTTTATTATGGGTTGCAAGTCAGATAGCAACACTGCATTCAAAAATTCGAAATTTTTGGTAAATTTTTTAATCCTAAAGTGTAAATTTAGAAAATTTTACAAAAAACATTTATATTATATTTCATATATTATATTTATGTTTATATATATATTATATTTATATTTCTAACAATCTTAACTACAATATGCAGTCACAGACAAAGGTCCCACGTTCGCACGAGAACCACCTAACTCAAAATCCTAATCGTCTTCGATTTGTCAAGCCAGCGTCGCTTACATAACTTAAGCTTCCGAAGACCGGCGGCCGTACTTCGAGGCCATTCGGGTGGTAGGAATAAATAATTCATTATTATTCGCCTCGCCCAAGCCGGTGTACGGTATACCGACCCAGTTCTCGATTCGGTGATCTCGATTAATGCGACGAGATTTGTTCGAAGGTGCCTCCGAATTAGTAAGACTTATCCTCATAATTCAGAACTAAATAAATAAATAAATATCCGACGACATCATATACATTGATCTGACTCAAAGCTAAGTACTTAGCTTAAGTAACGGATATCAGAATCAACAGTGGTATTACAATATATACTTAAATATTGGATATTAACACCCAGACACAGAACAAACACAAGTGTTCATCACATGAATGTTTGTCCTGGGTGGGGATCAAACCCACAACGCTTGGCAGGGTCACTACCGAATGCGCCATCGAGCCAGTCAATCGAAAGTCCAGAACCAGTCAAAGCGAAAGGCTTGGGAAAATAATTAATAACCCATGTGTTGAAATGTGTCAACATTGTTCCTTGCGAATGTCGTAAAAGGTGACTATTGATATGTTAGGTCTTGGATTCGTGATTATGTTGACGACAAGCCAGCCACTCGTAAATTTATTTTTTTACATTTTTAAAAATGGTCAAATGAGCTTTTTGGTCAATTAGCCGATTCTTTGGTACTTTATGCTCGATTTTATCAATATCGATATGTAGATGCTTGACATTTTTACAGAACGAATCAATCATTTATCTATCTACCTATACTCTATCTTTATCTGCCAAGAAACTTATAGTGTCATAATAAGGAATTACGTCTATTTTCCATTCCACGTATTCAAATATGAATTCACAGCACGACTTGCAACTGGTGTTGCGAAGAACTTCAAGCATGTACTGAACTCGTAAAATATAGGTGTGGTTCAGAATACATTTCCGGCTAGCCCTATAGTCCGCGAAGAGTGTTTCGACGGTGAGCGTTAATGGTTACGTAAGAGGGGTGTCACAAGACTTGTTAATTAGAGTCCTTCATTTGGCGACGTTAGATCATCGTTATCCTTACTAACATTACACACGCGTAAGTTAGTTTGTCTGTCTGTTACGTATACCTCTAAGCATTTAACCGCCAAATATTTGTATCCTTAGGAATGATACAAGACTTATTTACACTGGGAAAATTAAGGACTACGCTGGACTCTCGGTAATTTGAATACAAATAAATTGTATAAATACGTTGATTGGTATAACATTGCCATGAATAGGCTATTGCAAATAAGACATTGAATCTGGACACAAATTTTGCACTATAAAACAACTCTTATTGATTAAAAAATTTTGAAACAATGTATAAAACCTTACAAAATCTGACAGTTATAGACATCCAACAGTTACAGACTTTTAGGAGAATATTATTATTTTTTCAAACACTTCTCAGGGTATTTGTAAACTTTAATTTAAACTATATTTAACAACCGACGTTCGTCATTTTTACATATCTTGAGAAATTCCATTCTCCTCAAAATTAGCACAAGGTTCAAACTATTACATTATTATTTGAATGCGTTGTTTGATCTTTATTGCCAAACAAAACAGTGGTTAGCTAATGTGATGCCGAAAGTGTTAATATCTGGTAGTTGAATAGCAGAAGACTATAAAATTAATTAAAACGTTAATTGAGCGGGCAGTTTAAAGCTTATCCTAATGAACTTGCACAGCTTTGTTACTCTTAAGGTGATTTTCCACCAGAGGGGCGAGACGAGACGAGGCGTGAAGAGAATTGAAATACGTATGGCAAATTCCATCCACCTAAAATGCGCTAGGAGAGGATTGAAAATTTGCCATACATATTTCATTATCTTCACGCCTCGTCTCGTCTCGCCTCTCTGGTGGAAAATCACCTTAATGCTTGTGTTTTTATATTGTCTCAAATAAACCATATTCTTTTGGGACTTTAAAAAAATGTACCAACTGTATTCCTTAACTAGCGTGTCGCAGAAGACGACTAATGATGGTATTGAAATTGGGATTGTGTAAGCGACGAGCTAGCCCCTTGTCAATACTTTTTCACAATTTCCCATTTAACCAAAAGTTTAATGAGCTTGCTACTCCTCGGACTCTGCTCCCCCCCCCCCCCCTTCGAGGGTTGCGGACTAACTAACTACACTTCACGCCTCTTCGTTGACGGAGAAGGCGGAGAGAAATGAACACCATATAGCACGATCCTTACACATCTCACATGCTCTCTTCCAACATTGGACGGATTGCGGACGTTATAGTATGTTTGACTGAATTTGGTTAAAAGTTCTGGTTTCGAAACCGAAGGTCGCGGGTTCGAATACCGCTAGGGGCAAATGTTTCGTGTGATGAACAGAGACATTTGTACTCGAGTCATGGATGTTTGTAAACATATTTAAGTATGTCTATCCGTTCACCTAGTATCCATAGCACAAGCACAAGCTTAGTTTGGACTAGAGAATGGGTGTGTCAGCCTGGAGAATTTATTATTTATTTATTTATATGTTTAAAATGTCAAATGTTTACGTATATACAAGTACACTTCGTTGCGTGCGACCGTGCAGTCATGTGCAATATGCAACTGATATTTACCATAATTATAGTCGTCTTGTCAATAATTACAAAGTGTAAATCAGTGAGTGGCAGGACCACTAGATTCCCTTGACACTTAATTTGAATACTACACGTAAAATAAGTGGCTTCACAGTTTTAAGTCATGGAGGAAATACGTTAAAGGTATACACAAAAAAAAACACTTTATAGCCTAAACTCAGCACAAGTGGAAGGCAAGATAAATAATCTGGTACCTATATGCAATTTTAGGTGCCAGATTTAATTCATACAACATTTGCTATTATATTAAATACTAAACCTTGTATTTGAAACAGCTTTTAATACTATTTTTGTAATCAACACTGAATTATGTGGTTGTGGAATTTGTGTAGACATGCCCTATTACAAGAAACAAAGAGATAATACAAAAGAAAGGTAAAAAACATTACTATCAAGTAGTTAGGTAATATCTAAAAACTGACGAAAAAATCACAGGACATTTAAAAGACGAGTCCAATTAAAAGTGAGGATGACAACAATGATAAGTAAGAATTTAATATACCGAGTGACCCTTCCCCTTTACATAACGCGATTACATAATATAGTAAACAAGCACGGTAGAGTGCTGATTTAATGCTCATGCAAATATTCTATTCGATTCGGGTCAATTCGCGCAAGTACGTCATTACACAATAAGCCACGCGTTGTTTGATTGACCTCCTATTTGCTTTTTTTTTTACAATCCTTAATAAATGAAGAAAGGCAAAGGAAATGTCTAACGACATTAAAAATAAATAAGAATAAGACAGAATATCTCCAAAAAAGCAGATAGAAATAGAAACATTTAAAACAAGATTTTTTTATTTTGAATTCCTTATCCCGTTCTTACGAGCGTCGGGCTGTAATGGGCACGTTTAAATAAAAAAGCAAAATAAGTATAATTATATCACAATAGTTTCCCATTTTTTCAAGACTAAAAACTATCAATGATTGTAAAGATAATTATTTAATCAAATAACTACTAATTACGTAATTCTAACGTACCTAACCATCCACTAACCGTCTTACTACATAACTTGTAAGCTTCTGTCACTCTTTCCGACAGTGCAAAACGCAAAACTAATAATAATCAAAGAATATCTCCCACAACTTGTTTCCTTAGACACGTAAGTAGCCGGCATGGTAAACACCACCTGTGCGAATGGTTCTTGGTCAGAAAATAACCGTTATCTAACCGTAGAAACCGTAAATACACATAACGACAGCGATATAACTAAATGGCGAATATATAACTAGGGATGTTGTTAAGTTGACTTAGCCATGCTGGGTATTAGCATGCGAATTCTGCATCTGTTGCGCGCACAAAATGACTATTTTGAAGCATTTTGAGGGAATCTGTTAACCATCTCTGTTTTTTTTTAAATTACGACATAACAGTGTGTATCTTTATTCCATAAGACTTTTCTTAGAGAAAAATCATTATTAGCAACATAGGTACACTTCTGCTGGACCGAATTTTTATCTATACTTCTATAGTATTTATATTATATTATAAAAAGGAAAGATTTTATTGTTTGTATTGAATAGGCTCCGAAACTACTAGAGCGATTTGAAAAATTATTTCACTAATAGAAAGCTACTCTATCAGAGAGTAACATAGGTTATATTTTATCCCTGTATTCTTACGGGAACGGGAATTACACAGGTGAATGTATTTCACCCGCGTAAATAATATAAAGATGCCTTTCTGGGTAACAAATGTATGTAATAAAAAAATACTTGCAAAACTTTGTTACATTTATTAAGTCAGTTGTAACTGATTGGCAAAATATAAAATATTGTTAAGATGTTACAAACAGACAAAAAAATTGATTTGCTTGAATATACAGGTGTTTATTCAAAACCGGTATGGCTCACGTAGATCACGGCTGCTAAAGGAAAGTCATCAATAATACTCGACCAACTCGCCCTGAGATACGAGTATGGTAAAAGTTGCTCAAATTTGATGCAAGGTCTGCAATGAGGTCACTTGCAACTCGACATCGCTTCCGAAAATGGTCATACGAGATTTTTAAGGTCATATGTACAAGAACATCGCTAAAGTTAAATAAAGTAATTTTAGTAAAAAATCGCACATGTAAATGCTCGATTTCATCTGGTCCTTAGATGAAATCGATGACACAACAAAGGAAAAATTACAGAAAATTACAGATTACAGAAAAAAAATACAGAATTATAACGGATCTACTGATATTTTAGCTGTGGCAAGAATAACATTGTCAGCGCGATGCAGGATTGTATGGCGTTTCTGCATGTTCAATCGACGTCAACTGTTTACATATTATCACTGGAGCTATAATCTTGAGTATCTTGTAGCGCGGTCGCCACAAATGGATAGGAGTGGATAGCTCGATGACGATTGACCGGAAAGTATAAAAGATAAAAACACAGCGCCGACTGCAGATAAGCTAGGTTCCAGGGCAATAAGATGATTCTCCTCTTGGTTATTTACTTAGAGATACCTTATTTATGACTAATATATATAAAAAGATTATTATAGTCCCATGTTGGTCTGCGACTTAAATATAATGTGCCGACTGTGTTCCTTGTCTGGCATGTCATAAAAGGCGACTAATGATTTATCGGGTTTTAGGTGTGTGAATTATAGGTGACGAGTTAGCCAATTGTCACTAATATTGCACAATTTTCCATCTAACCCAGACCATTTTTTTTTCTGTATGTGTTTGAGGGGGATAGTTGCCCCTTTGACTCTGCCTACTCCTTCGGGGATACGGGCGTGATGATATGTATGTAAAAGATCATGACGAGTATCTTGTATTGCAGTATACTACAATATTCTCCCAGCCCTTTCACGCTCATAAAGTGCAAAGGTCTTAAACAAACAGCCGTGTTGATCGAGAAAGTCTCAAAACGTCTGCGCTGTTCGCGCCTTTTTCATTTATAAGTGAGAGATTTCGCGACATGCATAAAAAGTGTATATGTACATATTTGAAATATTAAAGCATGTAAGTTTACGTAATTGATTTACGTCTTATGCTAAGATTAGCAAGCACTCGAAAAATGCCCTTTAAGCGAATCATAAAATGCAATACGAAGTGCGCCGGGTCAGCTAGTATAAGATAAAAATTATCTTTTATCTTTATTAAATAATGTATTGTAACAACAATACAATAAAATAATATGGGTATCTTAATTAGATAATAATATGTTTTCGATTTACAACATTAAAATAACTTTGTAAAATGACCGTTAATTATTCAACATAACTGATAATACATTTCAATGACAATATTAAAAACAGTTACATGACCATGTGATAAGTTATAGAATATCAGGAGGCTATTTATGCCATAGAACTATCTTATGATATTGTAACATTATCTAATACACCATACAGTTTTCGGTGTCTTGAATAACGTACCTAGCAACAGTACACAGCATTGCACAGTTTGCACACTTCACAAGTCCGGCGACGCTTACATAATGCAATTAAGATCCCCCAGATGGGTTACTGTGACTGCATCTCATTGTCTCATTGTTACTGCGCGCACGCACCTACCCTCGAAACGTATTAGAGCGAGACACGTCTCGATTTTGAGTAAAACTAGTAAAACAGTCTACAGTTTTAACAACTCGCCCAGTTCTCATTATGTCCAATTAATGGAACAATGGTTTAAAAAGTGGGCGTTTGCATTGACGATTGTGAAAGTGAATGATGAATGTGTCGAAGTTACTAGAATATTGATAGGGGTACCACTATATGAGAAATAAGGGTAATACGAAATTTAATATGCAAGTAATGTCACTATCGCGAAGAGTAGGGAAATTTAAAAAAAATCTCAATACATTGCTTCTCTATTCTAACATCGACTCGATATTTCTATTTTACATATTGGGCATATATTTCCAATATCCACACTTTCATACTTTTATGTACGCCGTGGTCGAAACTAAATAAAAAACTTTTTAACTTAACATAACATCACGCCCATAATCCCCGAAAGGGAAGGCAGAGTCAAAGGGGCAGCCGACTCCTTTAACCACATTTAGCCAAAAATAAAACTGGGCTGGGTTAGATGGAAAATTGTGAAAAAGTAGTGACAAGTGGCTAGCTTGTCACTTACACAATCACACACCCAAAACCCGATATACCATTAGTCGCCTTTTACGATATGCTAGGCAAGAAGCACAGTTGGCACATTCTTTTTTTTTTTCAGTCCCAGACCAACATGGTACTTAGCTTTTTAATATCCAAAGCAATGAACATTTTATAATTTGAATTACCTGTCTTAATCATTATTATTGTTTAAGCCAGCATATGAAGCACACACGAATGAGCAATAAGCTGAAAAAGCTGATTATGCAATTGGTTTACATACATTTATTATGTACTTTAAGATGATCGATAATTTATCAGGTTCCTGATAATTTCTTCTATATGCTGCTCATATATCTTGCTGTTATGGGTTAACATCTTGGCATACATTGCGAAAACTGTCAACATAGCATTGCATATAACAATTTCTAGAACAACCTTTTATCCACGGCTGCTCAAAAGGGTTTCTGTGTTAGCACATGTCTTCACGGTTGGCTTCGTTGTGACAGATATATACTGCATATGTACAATTTAAACTGTAAATAAGGATGGGCAATACTTATCGATATTATAATTTATGATAAAACATTTTTTTCTATCCAAGGATTATAAAATTACCAAATATAACTAAAAATTGCTGAGAAGGCTAGAAAAATAGATCAAATTCTTCCCTATCTTTACTTCTGGATTAAATCCATTGGATTATCCAAGACAGCCCCAGGAGCGGGTTTAAAGTATTCTCGATTTTTTACCTTTTCGAGGACGAGAAAGTCTCAGACACCACGCGTTAAATATGGAGAAAGGATTTTTGCTATTTCTGTATAGGAAAATACGTTGATACCGGCAGTCGGTAGTGTGCCAAAATCAATAGAATGCGCCAAAAATTTTTTTGAAAAATTATATATATTTTTTTATTGTATCAATTACAAAAATATACATATGTATTTTAAACAATCGTTCTACCGGTTAATCTGTTGTACCGGTTGAAGAATATCAAATATTCTTCAACCGGTACAACAGTTAAGTAGCAATATGATATATCGCAAACGTAAACGCAAACTTTACCCATCAGTAATTTTGTGAACCGTTACTAAATGACTCTAATGGCCAAATCAATTACCTTCCAATGACGATTTTGACTCGACTAATTGTGGGAAAATTCTAAACCACCGTTAAATGTTATGCAAAATAAATTATGTATTGAGCGACAATCAATTGCTGATTGCGTATTCTATTGTGTTTCGCAAGGGCTAAGCCCTTTTGAGACCAAGGCCAGGAGACAACACCATGGTTACCCACCATGCAATAAAGTACAAGAAAGCTTTTTTTTTTTAATCTACCTTTATCAGTGGTTTAGACATGAACATGTAATAGAAAAAAAAACTTCAGACTGACACTCCAATTCTCTAGTTCCAAACTAAGTTTATGCTCGTGCTATGGATACTAGGTGAACAGATAGACATACTTAAATACGTTTATAAACATTCACGACAGAGTACAATTGTCTATGTTCATCACACAAAACATTTGCCCCTAGCAAGATTCGAACCCGCGACCCTTGGTTTTGTGGCCAGGGTCTGTACTTCCACTCAACCAACAAGCCAGTCAAAGGAGAAAGTTATTTATAAAATAAAAAAAATAAAGCCAGTTTCTAATAACATTAAAAAAAAGACGAGTAATGTTGTATTGAGTACCTAAGCGAAGAGATAGTAAGTTGTCACTACTTTTTTTAAATTTTCCAATTTAAGGAGCATATTACTCCTTGGGCTTTCCCTACCCTTGTGGATTGCGAATGGGATGGTATGTATGTATGTATGTATGTATGTATGTATGAACAAATACTTACGCTTATATATAAATACTAATATTATAAATGCGAAAGTTTGTATGTATGGATGGATGTTTGTTACTCTTTCACAAAAAAACTACTGAATGGATTTTAATGAAACTTTAGAATAATATAGCTTATACACCCGAAAAACATATAGGCTATGTTTCATCGATGTACCACGCGAGCGAAGCCGCCGGCAGAAGATAGTACGTAGTATAAAACAAAGTCGCCGCTTCTGTCTGTTCGCTTAGATCTCTTGAACTGCGCAAGTGATGTGATGCGGTCTTCACCAATAGGTAGAGTGATTCAAGAGGAAGGTTTATATGTATAGTATCCTATCGTTATGTACTCACCGTGCGAAGCCGGGGCGGGTCGCTAGTAGCTAGATGAAAGGCAGAGGACGACTATGACTTTATTTTAAAATTACTATTTTATTTATTTAAGTAGCAAATTGTAATGTTAAATTACTTCCATACAAATATATAACACGTGCATAAATCTAACTTACTACTAGATATTGATTAATCAATTACTTTTATAGTCCTGCTTAACGTGAATGTTGAACAATTTTATGCGTTGTTTTATGACTCGTTAAATGACCTATTACTCATTTCAAGTAATTATTCATTTTAAGTAACTTATTACTCATTTCCTCCTCAATGTATTGGCTTTTGAAGGGAATATGTATAAAATATATTTTAACAACTTGTAAGTAACAATAGAAGAAAGAAATCAAAAATATCTGACAGTCTTATATATTGATAGTACTAACTAACTAACTAACTAACTAAACTTCACGCCACTTCCCTAGCGGGGTAGGCAGAGAGAACCGAACGCCATATGGCACGATCCTTACACACCTCACTCGCCTCTTCAACATTCATAATCCTTTTCATAGTGATAGTACTATTATTTTAAAATATCTGACGACTTATACATATATTGATCGTTTTATAATTAAGTAGCAAAAACACCTAGAGTATTTTCGCATTAACAATAACTACAACATAACATAACATCACGTCCATAATCCCTGTAGGGATAGGCAGAGTCGAAGGGACAGAAGGCCTCTTTAACCACATTCAGCCAAAAATAAAACTGGGCTGGGTTAGACGGATATTGTGAAAAAGTAGTGACAAGTGGCTAGCTTGTCGCCTACACAATCACATAACCAAAATCCGATATACCATTAGTCGTCTTTTACGACATGCTAGGCAAGAACCACAGTTGGTACATTATTTTTAAGTCCTAGACCAACATGGGACAATGAGCTGGGTTAGATGGAAAATTGTGAAAATGTGGTGACAAGTGGCTAGCTCAATAACTACAAGCTGAGACAAATAACTGTATCGTCAACTTTTTACCATAGTACGGGAATCAAACCAGCACTCCTTGCGTACAGGGTCAAATATTGCATCTTATAAATGTTGTAGTATTTTGTCCACTCACAATGGTTCACAAAAGATCTCTTCTCACCATATAAAAACTTTTTTGACTGACTCGATGGCGCATTCGGTAGTGACCCTGCCATATGCGCCAAGAGTAGAGGATTTGATCCCCACCCAGGACAAACATTCGTGTGATGATTATTTGTGTTTATTCTGTCTGGGTATTAATATTATCTAATATATGAATGATGATGATGAATATATAAGTATGCATTTGTAATTCCACTATTGAATCTAATATCCGTAAGTTCCGTAACACAATTGCTAAAGCTACTTAGTTCGGAGTCTGTTTAATGTATTCGATGTTGTCTGATACTATTTCTGTATATAGAAGAGTTGTATGTTTCTATATTCAATCAAGTAAGCTCTTTATTGCGTTATGTGAAGGCTGCATTTGGTGTCGACATGTGCCCAACCCAACACGCGCTCTCGTCATCGGACTTATTCTACATGTTTCTCAATTCCTATAGCGACGAATTTATTGCAAAATTTTTAAGTCTCGATCGACATGTCATGGTCGATAGTTTAACTTCGGCCATCAACATCTATACGAGTATATAAATGTATCTCTTTAATATTATTTTCGTATATAAATATAATATAATATATATTTCGAACGTACTTATAATGTTCCGTCTCGTTTTGTATTTACAGTTTCTAAAGAAGTATATCAAAGATTGGCAGTGGCTTTTTCTATTGATGACGTCACTTCTACATGCCAAGGAATCCGATAAATGAAGACTGCTATCATCGTTACTAATATTACAAATAAAAAAGTAACCCCGTCTATCTGTTATGTTTATGCGATTGAACTAGTCACGCCATAATTTTTGAACTCTAAAAAAGGACATTATTCTGGAAAAATTATAAAACCGCCAAATTCTCGATAACATCTCTGTTAAAAATAGAATATTATTTTACGCGGGATAAAGGCTAATCAATATATGTTATGTTTTACACCTAAACTACTCGACCGATTGCGATGGAACTTGGCACGCAATAATTTTGAACTGTAATAATTTTATTTCGTAAAAAATTATAAAAGTGCAGAACGCATGATAATATTTCTGTTAGAAATAGAATATTATTCTACGCGAGCGGATCAAAAGTTAGTATCTGTCTGATAAGAAGACATTCAAAAGTGTTAATAAACTTCCACGCCTGTTAGGTACATCGCATGAAACACAAATTGCCCGCATCTGTAGCAAATGTAATTGATGTTCGATTTCCTGCTTTCGCTTCACGAAAGCAGTGTTACTGTTAGAAGATTTGTGGAAGTCAGTTGCGGTTTAGCCACAGAAAATAGCAGGTGTACAGTATACTATGGGTCTCGGGTTGACTTCTCCCAGCTATCGCAATATTAACAGGCAAGCAGACTCTAATCTCTTGTCATTCCAAGCTCATATTTACAGAAAAGTAAACATTTATTTTTAATATTTTAGAACCAGCCACGGACTTGTAAGAAAAGAAGGACTCCGCGACACTAAGTATACATTAAAGCTTCTCTAACTTGACATCAACTTACATCACACATTTGATATAAAAGCGCTCCAAATGACAGATATCCGATATCTAGTATTCATAAGTATCTCACTCACACAAGTATAAACGAGGCTTCACGCTATAGTATGACTGGGGGAGTCCTTCTTTTTTTACTGGTCTGTGGAACCAACAATTGTTTAGAACCAAAATAGTACATAGGAAATAGAACACACATCTAATGCCGAAAATTAGATACACGGAGAAAAATCTATTTGACAGAAAATAACTTAAATTAATTCGGTGTCCGTGCGATCTTCTATAAACCATAGTAAACAATTTCTGCAGTACTAGGCGAAAATATCTACCCTATATATTACTTGAAAAATTATGTTGTGTTTTATTTTAGTTGATATTTTATATACTTGTTTTTATTTTTGAAGGTGTATACACATACTTACTACAAACAATACTGTTAATAGGACTGTACAAAGATTGTGTCACATCTACATATCTAATGAAAACAGCTCTGTTTATCTATATACCTACATGCTTGTCGGTTATCTACAATTAGCACCCGACACGCCGCGCCGAAAGTGAAATCTTTCTATTTCGGGAACAATCGTCCGCCTCGTAATTCATTGCGTTTTCAGAACCGCAAATCTGTATTGTGGTCGTAATAATAATCGAAATGTACAACTAAATAAGATGGCACGGTGAAAACCCGTTGTTCCGCAGCGGAGATATTCAATTAGGGTAGGTTAGGTAGTTACTTTGTACGGGCGAGTGAAAGTTTATTGTCGACACAAGAGATTTCATCGGCCATTGGCGGTTATAAACAAAAGACAATCGAATTTAAGCGCGCGCTGCTGTTTTAGAACAGTGACGTTCGAATTCTAAAAAAGTAGAAAACATTTTTATTTGGATAAGACAAGTGCAAGCTGATGTGCCCGTTAGAATACGTTTTGATGTTTGGTATAAGCTTTGAGGTCAACGGCCGCCCCACTAACACAATAAGACTGAGTTAAACGATAAGATAAATGAAATTATACACGCTCGTAATAACATCGCTGCTATCGCTGGCGTGTATGTATTGTAACGGTATCAAGGACAAGGTCATTGGCCACAGCAACGTGAAACAGCACTCAGTGGTTTGTCCTTATTTCACTAGATGGCGTTGTCCTGTCTACATTCTGCATCGCGGTGGCGTTTCGTTTTCTCGGGCATATATAGCTCTCGGCGGCCGGTTGAATCGTTGCCATCAGGAGGGTCTTAACTGACTCGACTGAACAGCGAGTGATGAACTCGGATATGAATCTCTGTGATTCCACCTCGCTCGCTTTCAGGTCAATTATCGCAGACCTGTTAGTCGAATATCTGACGCTGTTTTTGGCCACTTTTAAACCTTAATTTATAATCCTGCGATTATTGAGATTGTGAACAGCATTTCAAGAAACAAAAGATGCTTTTACAGACAAAACTTTGTTGGTTTGGTTGTTTCTTAATTTAAAACTTTCATAAATTATACACAAATTTATTCACCAATTATATACCTTTCTTAATTATATTACCTTTTTAAACATAAAAAATAAAAATATATAGGTATATTTTAAAAATTGTCGCAGTAGTTATTCACCGAATACAAATTAATTATATTAATCAATTAATAAAAATAATGTTTAACAAAAGTTTTACAGTGAACATGGTTTAGTAGTTTTATATTTTGTCATTTGAAAATTAGCAATTAACAAAAGAAACAATGTTCTTAATTTGCATGATTTGTAGCTCAAAGTAGAATGAAGAAATGTTTCAACGATGTCATGCGTGGTCATCCCAAAATAGCATCGGATAATTCGTTTAAGCCAGTACGTACCAAAAAGGATTTTCGACTAAGAATCTTCGCCATTTCTCACGGAATTTACCTGCAAGTAAATACACAACGGTTAAAACCAATTGTTATAAAATGTTAATAACTATTCAAACGTGTTTAATATTCTTGCCGAAGAGATTTACTAAGCTATTTGTATACTTTTATTGGATATAATTTTATATTATTTGATGAACCTATGCAATTAGCTTAGCTTCGTTTACATGTATACCGTTATGAAGAAAGCTTTAAATTAACATCGGATTATAAACGCTTAGCGATCTCTTCAGGCAACCTTGAGTACTATTAATTATGTTTATAAACAGAAAATTATGAGAGACGGAATAATATTCTGAGCTTTATAATAAATAATGGTAATAAAACCCTAAATGTATATTGTCCTTTTTACATAAATGCAATAACATTATTTCTTTTGTACAGGACTAGCTGTGCCCGCGTTTTTACCTGCATTTATGTTTAATATTAAATAGCCTATAGCCATCCTCGATTAATACAACACAATATTTTTTTCAATCCGACCAGTAGTTCCGTTTCCGTTAGATATTAGCAATAAAATATATAATAACTAAACAACTATTATGTTACTTTAAAATACAGTACAATATTCAATGAATCTATTAGCGATCCCTTCAGGCAACCTTGAGATGTACTCAGGAAAAAGTGACAATTTCTTCGATATGTTTAATATGATATTTTTAATACCGGAAATAATGTGTATTAAAAAACCAACGCTTCTTTTCCTTATTTTTACCAAATGAGCTGTGGTGTATTTTTGTACTGACGGATGAATACAATAAAGCGTGCAAAAATACTTTGCCTTGTCGTTATTTATCATATACAAAGACCACGTGGGGGGGAACGCCGCGGGTGGGAGTGCTTCCCATGTGTCACACATATTGATGAATGAGTTGGCACATCTGGCGCAGTGGACTTCGTTGACGCATTTGTTGTAGTACACTTAAGTATTATAAAAAAAAAACTTAAACTAACTAACTAAACTTTACGCCACCAAAAGTATAGTTATTTTATATTCAAAAAGCGTAAATTTTTATACTACCCAACTTTGGGGAGCTGGAATACTTTGCATTTGAATTCAAATAGCTCTGATGGTGTGGAAATTATTAAATCTATTACAATCAAAGAGTAGGTACTCTTTGTTCAAACTAGCTTATAAGCTTGCTGTTGATTCTAGGTACCTATCACAGCCAGACATATATAATTTTTTTCCAAAAAATCACGGTCCAAATACAAATAACCATGGTTATAACCGTACATATGTTCTTAACAGAATATGATTAAGATGTTTGATTTCCTGTTTAGAGTATTTATCACTAAACCAAGAAAAACTCAACTGTCACTAACCACCCCCCTTATCTCTTCCAGAAAACTGTCTCGAGAGCGCGGCCGCGCATCACACCATGGGCCAAGAGCAGTCCTACCCCGGTCACGCTAGCCCCCGCTACCAAGACCAGTTCCGGGACTATCGCGACGCGCCGTTCGACTACCGCGCGGACTACCGGGACGAGTATAAACGCCACAAAGCGCGCCGCAGCGCTGACAGCTGTAAGAGCGACAACTCCTCCACAGAGAGCAGCGGCTATAGAAGCAGTTCCAGCGCTTTCGAAAGCCACTCTAACAGATCTTCGAAGAGCGACTACTACTGCACTTCGTTATACAAGAACGACCATTACAAAGACATCAACAAAGAACTGTACAAGCCTGTCAAGATCAAAGATAAAAGATACAAGCTGCAGCTACTGGATTTAGAGAAGGATGAGTTAAAAAGCGCTCGGTTGAAGAGCTATTTAAGCGAAGCGGAAAAAGCGCAATTAAAAGCGTCTGCGCCTAAAAAGGCGGGGATTCGGAATTACACCCCGAAAATACTCTCGGAGGAGGATCAGAGGAAGAAGGATTGGATATAAGAGAGCTAAGACTAGTAGGATAGGTTGTAAATATTAGGGTAGCAGTAGATGAGGGTGACAGGTGAAGATGGAGGCGGCTGGCGCGCTGGCGAGCTTGGCTCCGTCACCGATCACCGTGTTGGGTCTGATACCACTCCTGGCACTGGGAATTACGTATTTCAGATACCAGCAATACGATCCGGAGTCTTACATATCGGACGTCAATGCTGTGAGTATGCGTTTTGTCTCAATTACTTTCGGTTACTTGTAGATTAGATTACTTGAACCAATTTACATGGAAGCTTACCCCCTACTTATTAAACTTAAATTTAAATTAGATACATACCTACTTATACTACTTAGGATGTGGAATATGAAGAAAGCAAATTAAAATACTGGTTTGACGGGGCGCTTGGCCTTGTGATGAACTGATCACAAAACTAAACGCCGCGGATTCGAATCCCGCAATGGCCAATCTTCGTGAAATAAACACGGCTATTTAAATAATCGAGTCATTAAGCGTAGTACAGTATGTTTATGGATATCAAGTATCTATAGCAGATGCATATGTTTAATAAAGAGAAAATTGTTTGTTATGTATGACATATTGACGATTGTCAATTAAGTGTGAACCACTATGTTCATTTCACCTAAGAAGAGTTCCGTGACACTTTGAATTTGACGTTAATAGCTAAGCATCCGTATGAAAGCTATTCGATTTTTTTTTCAATTCGATATAAAGTTATAGGGCAGTTAAATCGACTTTTTTATTTATTTTATTTTGAATCCTAATTAAATTAAAATTATTTCAGAGTATGATTTATTTTTATATAAATACTATTCTCACGTAATTATTATGCATATATTATATCTTAAGCGCAAGCGATTGGAAGACTTGGAATCATCCAAATAAGGATGTTTTTTATGTTTGTGTCTTAGGGGACACTTCTTTGATGTCATTGGGTACGGAACATTTTTTCGGTTGAAATGTACGCTTATGAAATATCTTTAGTAAAATATCCTAACTCGATGACAAGATTCCGGCCATATCTGATGATGTGACGTGAATAGTAGATCTCTATGAGTAAACTTTTCGATTCCCGTAGTATGCAATTCATAAATTTTTTTTATAAATTTAAATTACTAATTAAATTAAGAAAAAAATTTATAAATCGTGTTTACATTAATAAATGGAGATTATTAATATTTTTTTGCAAAAGTATTTTCTATTTTATATAAGCGTATAAAGTTGAATATGTTTGAAACTGAATACTTTGATTTGTAGAAAGTACGATGCATGAAAAGGAATTTTGACACCTATCTCGGGAATCATCTTACGTGAAACGGCCATTTTTACCTTATTTTTTATATTCCACTTTGTTTAAATTTAGAAACAAGATTTTTATAAACGGCTAGTGTAATTTTATTGTACAATATCTCTAAGTATTAAACCCAGTATAACTGCAATAAAGGTTGCAGGTTCGATGCTGCACCGACACAAATACCCGTCGCAGAAAAAAAGCGTTTATAATGGGTATATTGTGGTACCTTCATTGGTCCTTATTTAAAAATTAACTCGTACGTCATCTTTTATTAAACTTACTTTATACAATGCTACAATTAACGTGTTCCAGGTGTTGCCGATCTACGACTTCGTGGTAGTCGGCGGCGGGTCGGCCGGCGCGGTGGTCGCCTCGCGGCTCTCAGAGATCGGAAACTGGACCGTGCTGCTGCTTGAAGCCGGCCAGGACGAGAACGAGATATCCGACATCCCCGCGTTGGCCGGCTACACGCAGCTCTCCGAGATGGACTGGCAGTACCAGACCACGCCGTCCAACAATCGCTCCTACTGCCTCGCTATGAACGGGGACCGCTGCAACTGGCCTAGGGGCAAAGTCCTCGGCGGCTCCAGCGTCCTCAACGCCATGGTCTACGTCAGAGGCAACCGGAACGACTACGACCTCTGGGAGGCGCTCGGCAACCCCGGCTGGGCGTATGACCAAGTGCTGCCGTACTTCTTAAAGTCGGAGGACAATCGAAACCCGTATTTAGTCAACACGCCGTATCACAACGCTGGGGGATACTTGACAGTGCAGGAGGCGCCGTGGCGGACCCCGCTGTCTGTTGCCTTTATCAAAGCTGGTATGGAGCTGGGGTACGAGAACAGGGACATTAATGGAGCGAAGCAGACTGGGTTTATGTTGACGCAGGCGACCATGCGTCGCGGGAGCCGATGTAGCACTGCTAAGGCTTTCCTCAGACCCGTCCGACAGAGAAGCAACCTCCACGTTGCATTAGGAGCTCAAGTCACAAGAATACTCATAAACCCGGTAAAGAAGCAAGCGTACGGTGTCGAATTCATAAGAAATGGACAGAAGCAGAAAGTTCGAATCAAAAGGGAAGTCATCATGTCTGCCGGGGCGTTATCATCGCCGAAAATTATGATGCTGAGCGGAATAGGCCCGGCGGAGCACTTGAGGGAGCACGGCATACCGCTAGTGGCGAATCTGAAAGTCGGCCACAACTTGCAGGATCACGTCGGCTTGGGCGGGCTCACGTTCGTCGTGAACAAACCGGTCACGTTCAAAAAAGACCGCTTTCAAACGTTCTCGGTCGCGATGAACTACATACTGTACGAGAAAGGACCCATGACGACGCAAGGCGTTGAAGGCCTCGCGTTCGTCAACACGAAGTACGCCCCGCCATCTGGCATGTGGCCAGACATACAATTCCACTTCGCGCCGAGTTCAGTGAACTCCGATGGTGGAGAACAGATCAGGAAGATTCTTAATTTGCGAGACCGTGTTTACAACACCGTTTACCAGCCTATAGAGGACGCAGAAACGTGGACCATACTCCCATTGCTGCTTCGTCCTAAGAGTTCAGGCTGGGTCAAGTTGCGGAGCCGCAATCCACTCCATCCACCCTCTATAGAGCCCAACTACTTTGCCTACAAAGAGGATCTGAAAGTTCTGACCGAAGGCATCAAGATAGCCATGGCGATCTCCAATACAACAGCTTTCCAAAGGTATGGCTCCCGCCCTCACAACATCCCGATGCCTGGCTGTCAACATCTGCCGCTCTTCAGCGATGAGTACTGGGAGTGTAGTTTGAAACACTTCACGTTTACGATTTACCATCCAACTGGCACTTGCAAGATGGGTCCGAAGCACGACCAGGATGCTGTAGTGGACCCTAGGCTCCGAGTCCACGGGGTAGCTAACCTAAGGGTGGTAGATGCGAGTGTTATGCCTACCATCATCAGTGGGAACCCTAATGCTCCAGTGATCATGATCGCCGAGAAGGCATCTGACATGATCAAGGAAGACTGGCTCGTCTTATGACAGTGTTTCGCGATAATACTAGTTTATACGACGGGTAGGATCAAACAGTGAAAACGATATCTTGTCTTATTCCAGACTGGAAAAATTACAAGGAAATAGTTCAATTGTAGAAAACTGATGATATTACAAAGTGATATTAGACAGTGATAGTGTGTCATGCGCGTTTCAAGTTTGTAATCGCCATTATACTATGGACATAATTTTAAACGTTAAGAATTATGAGTTTGGACTCTGAACTTGTCCCCATCTACTTATTCAAAAAGGACTTTTTAGACGCTATTTATTATATAATGTGTAAATGTTAACTTCTTGAGGTATTTGATGTCAGTCATCTGACGAACTAATCATTCTTTTGTATGGTAGGTTGTAAATAAAATAGTGTAAACAAAATAAGTTAATGGTAAATGTACCATTAACTTATTTTGTGTGAACAATGTTCAATATTTTAAGTTTCAAGTCTTAGTTGGTATTTTGTATTGTAATAAATATTACCTATGTAAAGTGCTTTAATAAATGCAACAGTACATTTCATAAGGTATTTCATTTATAATTTTTACAAAGAATAACATTTTTAAAAACATCTATTTATTATAAGGCGAAGGCTTGAATGAATGTCTTTTACTCAATCACGCCAGACAAGCTCATGGAATAAAAAAAATATATATAAATAAATAATTAAATAAGTCCGTAAATTAACACAGAAAACTTTTTATCCCGTGATTTTTTTAAACTTCCGCAGAATGCCTCAAAAGGTCAAATTCTACGCGGACGAAACCACGGGAAACGCTTGGTTATTATTTAGGTATTAATAATCACAATATTGTGGCTTCTTACATATGAAAAACTGAAGAACTACAAAAGACTGATATGAAGGGAGCTCATAAATTAAAACTGGAGCACACACTAAATGTGGGATTGAGAAAAGTATAAAATTATGAATGAAGTACATAAAAAAGGACTATTTAATGTTATTATACAATTTACTTTGCAGCGCCATCTTGTGTCGAGTAGCTAAACGTCATACAACATCCAAGCTACTAAAAGCATTAGTACTGCTATAAGCACAAAATCGACTAGTACTTAATAAAAATGTATTCAATAGGGGGAGCTACAATCGACTTCACCGCCATCTAGTGCGTGCGTCAAGAAAGTAAATACCATAAAGTTTACTATAATTATTTCAAGTTATAAAATATTTCACCACATAATTAACGAGACTATCAACAGTCAATCTTTAAAATTATGAAATTTTATTAGTGTTAAAACACATCGAACGTAGAGGTTTGACTAATAAATAAGCACACAAAATAACAACAGCAAAAAGACTTCAACGCGTGTGTGAAATGCGTTGATATCTTTTGCGTGGTGGAGGGTTATTTTATGGGACTGACTTTTAAGATATTGTTTTGTCTATTTGTTGTTCACTAGGGGAAAGACAATTCAAGTATTTTTTTATAAAAATAGGCCAGTAAGAGTCAAGCCAAGGCGAATTGCTAATAATATCACAAAAGATCTCTGAATTAATCATTACCGGTTTCCGCTAATTGGAAAGGTCGAGGTTATTTTTATTTATTATGAAAGTAGTTTATAGTGGGTAACATATAAAACGTGTAACGATGTCACACGTTTATTAGCTAGTAGCTAACTAAACTGCATAAATTCAAAATTTAAAAACGTATAACCTGATATGTGTTTATTTATTTATGTATTTTTTTATTTGATTTGAAGAATGAATCTATATACAAAAATTGCCCGTATCGACAACCTTACATACATACATATACAACATCACGCCATTAATACCTGAAGGGGTAGACAGAGTCTAAGGGGCAGCAGGCCCCTTTAACCAAATTCAGCCAAAAATAAAACTCTGCTGGGTTGATGGAATATTGTGAAATAGTAGTTACAAGTGGCTAGCTCGTCTCCTACACAATCACATACCCAGAACCCCATACACCATTAGTCGCCTTTTACGACATGCTGGGCAAGAAACACAGTTGGCAAATTGTTTTTAAGTCCCAGCCCAACATCGACAACCTTTATGTTAAATAGTTACCTTAACATTCTTCGACCTAACTGCAGTTATACCATCAGCTGTACCGTCTGACTCAAGTAATAAATAGTCCAGAGTGCGATTAGCCTCATACACATTAATTATCTGTTATTGTATAATGCTGTTAATCTGGACGCATCATAAATAACACTTTCGTATGCTGGCTGCATTTCCTAAAACATTAATTACCCATGATTAGAACTGCATTATGCACGTACATTGAAATAATAGTCGGTCTTAGCCATTTTAGCTGTAGAAATACACGAGTAAAGTTAAATTATAGCATATTTCAATTGTTTATTTCTTTATTTATGGCTTAATAATAGACAGTTCGATTGATGATGCAAACAAACATCTCTAATAATTAATGTCTACGTAATGTGGGCATACAAGACGCATACAAAACTTTATTGGTAATGATATTAAAATTGGATTTTAATATTGTAATTATTGAGTTGCCTTACAGAGCGGTGGTAGCTCAATGGTAAGGACACGCGCCTCTTAACCGAGGAGTGCGGGTTCAAACCCGAGCACGTACCTCTAGATTTTTCAAATCTATGTACGTATTCATACCACTAGCTCGACGGTGAGGGAAAACATCGTGATGAAACCTGCAAATTCAAACAACTTTGCATTTGTAACCATGATCCAAAAATTGTCTGGTTCCCCTATCTTAGGGTTACGAAGGTCAGATCGGCAGTCGCTTCAATGTAATTACTAGACTCGCTAAATCCTGGATCATGGTCTAAGCGAACCCCGTCTAAGCACGAGACATAACGCTAGGAAGATGATGATGAATTATTGAGTTGCCTTATCGAGTAGAAATATTATTAAGTTCATAATGACTGAATCGTTTGTTAAATTGAATAAACAACGTGCGTGTATGCATTTTATTATATATTTTTTGTTTTAACAAGCTTTTTATATATTTTAAACACAATAGTAAACTGACTATGTGCAACATCTCCGAGAAGTCGAGGTTTACTAACACCAAGTTTATCAAAAACAGACGAGTTCATGTATATCACTGGCGTGCGCGTTTAATTATTTATTTTTATTTAAAGTCTTAATCAAAGAGAATAATCGGCCATTTAAAACTCATCACCGTACGTACTCATCCATGACTCGGTCTGAACAGAATAATATATGGCTGGTTAATACCAGCCAGATATATTACTACATTATTACATCGGGTACTCCATATGCATTAACGATACAACAATTAAAAATTAAAAATACGCTTACCAAAATAATTCGGTCATCGTAACTTTAATACTTAAGTATAGAGACTAAAAATACATACAATACAAACTATCACGCATGTAACCCCCAAATTGGTGGATAGATCCCAAGGAGCAGTTTAAATCCAAAAAAATGTGTTGATAGAATCAGATAGAAAATTAACAAAAAGTTGTGACAAATGCCAACCTCGTCGCCTACACAATCATAATACTCAATACTCCATTGCGGCATGTTAGGCAAGGAACATACTTTGGTCCAATTCTAGAGTCCCAGGCTGACATGGGACCAACATGTAAACAAAAAACGTCAAATAATACATTTAATTCCTCCTTGACAGTAAATTAGGAGTATACATTAAGACATACACGAGACTGTAACAACCTGAAATAGGAAAAAAAACTTATAATTTAGCTATTCAAAACAATTAGGTCGCCGAATGCTCAAGTCGGCAGCTCAGCGGCGCACGAACGCCGAGGTGCGCACGCGCACGTACGCACTCCTTACGCAACGCGTTTGACGCGCGATTAATTGCGTGACCGCGCGAATTTTGCCGAAGGTTTTAACGTTAATTCGTTTGAACTCTTAGTAATTGAATAATTCAATTTTATACTCATATAATCACGTATTCCCCCGAAAGGGTGGGCGAAATCTAAGGAGCAGTAAGGAGTTGGGTAAGATGAAAATTGAGAAAAAAAATACTACAAGTGGCTATTTCGTCGCCTACACTATTACGTATGAACCCATATAGGACCACCTAACCAACCCACATAGGGTTTCTTTCCTATGTGGGTTCGTAATAGTGTACATTTCTTTTATACACCAATATAGGACACTTAAGTTACTTAGTTTTTTAATATCATAGAATATCACATACGTGTGTTAGCAAAGTAAGTAGCTTAGGACTTAGGGTACCACAAACCCATGCCCGAGAAAAATACCTGGAATACCTCAACTAAAACTATTTTTCCCGGGTCGGGGTCGGATCGAACCCGAGCTCCCGATGTTCAACGCAAGGCCTGAACCATTGCACCAATGCCATACTTTTCACGGCATCCCGCATACGCAGGATTACCGTGGCGCAAGCTCATATTGAGATGTGTCCAGACCTGCGCACGAACGGCTAGTGCGGGTCGTTTCCGTCTATGACATTGGTGCCAGACCAGCGATCTGCAATAATGATAATAATGTCCTCCTAACCGATATCGGTCACGGCGGCCAATCTCAACGAGTATTAGCCATTTTTAAGTTTTTTTTATTTTAACTCTTTCAGTCACACTTTTGTATTTTTAATAGCTCAGACATAAAAATTACATATTCGTGTTCAATATGGATTAAAAATAAAAAAAAAATATTTTTAATATATGTATTATTTTTAATACATATATTAAAAATAATTTTGTGTTTTATATCTTTTTACATAAATATTCTGAATAAATGTTCTTACGCATTTGGATTCAATTTTCAATATTTTATTTACCATTTGTTAAAATATATAATAAATATTCTTGTTTTTTTAGGTGGTTAGTATGCTAACCACCAAGACGGAAAGAGTTAAGAGATTATTTAAAAATAAAATAATTAAATGAAAGAAAATGAAGACTACTTAGTCAAAAAAAGATTACAGACAATTGGCGAGTGGCTTATAACATATGGTTTAGTGGCCAGATAGGCGTCTCACGTTACGAGCTCGCACTGTATATCTATTCTCTTATTATCGTTCTATATAATAAAAAAATATCATTCTTAGCATAAAATGGACTACAAAATTCTATCAGTCTTCTGTCAAGAGAATTATTTTTTCTTGTCAATACTATCATCAAAGTACAGAATGAGGTGAGTGTGAAATTGGAACATTTGGCGTCGTGATCGACATTTAATCGGGACGCATCACCAGAACCCTGAAATTCGGGATACAAGGCAATAACATATACAAAATTCTATGTGTGCGCGGTTCGCTATCTTTCGCTAAATGTGCGCAGGTGTAGAGACAGCTTCACAGTGCGACGTGCATGTGTTATGCAACCTGTGTATTTTGTGGATAACTCTATTTCCTTTGTTTGTCTTTGGTCTACTTTCCATCGCGATTGCAGCCTGATCGAATTTATTTGGCACGATCGAATGTCTGTTTGGACGTTAGGAAGTTTACTGAAGCGGAGAATATCTAGAACCCCTAATCGTCATAATAATCTGTATGTATAGTAAACAACTGTAAGTTATCTAAAGGATTTAGGTATTAAATTATATAAGATAGTCATCTCATTTGTTTCTTAAATTTCGATTTAAAAAAAAAGAAAAAAAAAAAACAATTTTAGACATGACAATTAGATAAAACAAAAACGCACAACTATTTGCTGGCGACGCCAATTAAGTGCCAATGATTGGTCCTTAGCGTCGTGAGAATACTCTTTCGTAAAAAACATAAGAATTATTGACGTTGGTTTAACTTATATAATGAGATATAGAAAAGTATTCTATTGTTTAATTTAGTACCTAAAATCTATTTAATTCATCAGTTTAATTAAAAAAAAAACAAAATTCAGTATTAATCCCATTCAAATTAGGAACAGGAAGAATCGTAACTGTAACAAAGGTTCCCAGGTAAAACTGAAGAGGACTTTCCTCATAAAACAAACACCAATCAAAGCGGAACCCGTCGCTCCTAAAATAACGCTCGTAACCACTGCGCTGACAAGTGCATTATGCACTAAACGCATTGTTTGTTAGGCGATTCAGTCCTTGCCCTTAGAAAGCTGTCACAATGGAATATACAACAGCAAGGAAAATAGTACATACACACAGACTGCTACGCCCGCAATACCGGAAAAAGGAAAGGAAGAATCCAAGAAGTAGGTATACTTCTCTCACCACATCATCATCTTCCTAGCGATATTCCAGGATTTAGCGAGTCTGGTAATTACATTAAAACGACTGCCGATTTGACCTACGTAACTCTTAGTTAGGCAAACCAGTCAATTTGGATCATACTTACACATCTTTAGTTATTTGAATGTGCAGGTTTTATGACGATGTTTTCCCTTACAACCAAGCTATTCGTATAAATACGTACATAGGCCAGAAAAATCTTGAGGATCTTTCGTTCAAAGTGCTAAAAGGGTATTTTACTCAACAATCTTAATTAGCCCGTCAGTTAGATTATCAAAAAAATTTAATACGTATTTCATTTAATATATATTCCTTATCTGATACTCGAACATGATGACAAAAATACAGCGTTTTAAAGATCTCAAATTTAGCGCTTTACGTCATTTGGACTGTAAAAGTTTTACACTCTGAGTGACGTCCCGTGGTACTTTAACGCGCTATATCTTCATCATCATTTTTAGTTTGCTGAATAAAAGAAAAAAATACGTAAGCGAATTTTTTTTGGAATCTCAATAGTGAACTTCAATTTTTTTTTTAGGAAAATAGCCTATTCCGTATGTTAGAAAAAATCGACACTAACGTGACCGAAACCGCGGGGAAAGCCTAGATACAAAACAGTAAATGCGTGTCATATTAATGGAATTCCGCAACAGCTGGTTACCGCAAGCCGGTTCTTATCCAGAAATCGAAAGCGGTCTGGACGCGAGTCAGTGGGGCGCGTTACGTCACAAGCGCGCCATAGTGTCCGCATCTTGTCTATCCACAGTATAGAGAGGATAGTTGTACGATGTACATGAGAGATTGTACTTACATTGGTATGCAATGTTAGGAACATTTAAAGAAGCGGTGGTAGCCCAATGGTCATGATACACGCCTTATATCTGAGGGATGCGGGTTCAAATCAGAGCCCGTTAGCCTATATCGTTTACTGTAACCATTACAATGTGTATGCAAAATTTCATGATGATTGTTTGAGTAGTTCAGTAGTCGAAAAGTAAAAAACATTTTGCACTTAAAGAAGTGAAGAAAGAAAGAAAAATAATTAAAATACGAGTTATTCATTTTATACTGTTTTGAGCAGCGACCATTTTGTATCATTTTTAGACATAGAGAATGCTTTATGCATTCCCACGCCGAAGGGGAGCGGTGGTGTGTCAGAGGCTCCCACTCCAGCTAGTACGGAAGGCTGGGGTGTTACTATTCCCATTAAACCCCGAGGTGCTCTTACTCTGTGAACGGTGGCTACCATGGGTGTTAGCAAAACCTTGGACTAACGCGGAGCCACCGGCGACTGCGTCCCCTATACGTCAATCCCACTTGCAGATATAACAGTCATTTCAACTATAACTTATTTTGAAAATGAACTTAATGAATATTCCACACTGCGATAATTAAGTATCTCAATTTACCAATTCAAAAGGAAAGGAAGTTGATATTTCATACATTACTTGCTCCAATAAAGAACAACCAAATATTTCATACATTACTTGCTCTAAAACCAGTGGCATGGTAACATAGATAATTTGGATATTTCTCAACATTGTTTGTGTGGCAGGTTTATTTTGCAGATACAGTCATTTGGTATAAAGTGATCATGATTAAGAGTGCGCGACGTTACGAGTTGCGAAAATTATGATATAGTTACATAAATAATTTAATTATATACAATGTGGGGCAAAACAAACATCGGATAGGAAGCCATTAATGTCTTTTGTGAGAATTAATCGTCATTTTTATGAATCATAATATCTGAAATGCGAATTTAGCTTTTGCGTCTAAACACAAAAAAATACGTTGCTAAAGCAATAAAGATATCGGTATTTAAAACTTTCAACATCAATAATAGACGGACATTTTTTTATAATAAAACAATGTTTAAGACCTACATATAATGTAAACGTTTTTATCTAAAGCCGTAGAAGTCAATAATACGTGCTATTGATTAAACGCCATACAATTTCTATAGAAAGAAGCTATATATTTTCATGAGTTCAACAAACACGCTTATTTAAAACAGTTACGTCTAAGTCTTTTAAATCAATAAATTAAATGACATAAATTCATAAAATAAGTATCAAGAAAATTCTCTTTTAATAGAAGCTACTTTAAACAATTTATTTTTATTTTTATATCAGACGACATCACATACATTGATCTGCTCCAAGTTAAGTGTAGCTTAAGCACTTGGGTTACGGATATCAGAATTGACAGTGGTATTACAAATATATACTTAAATATTAATACCCAATTTGTTCTTTGACTGGCTCGATGGTGCCTTCGGTAGTGACCCTGTCCCATGCGTCAAGAGTTGTGTGGGTTCTAGCCCCACCCAGGACAAACATACGTGTGATGAGTACTTGTGTTTGTTCTGAGTCTGAGTGTTAATATCTAATATTAAAGTATGTATTTGTAATACCACTGTTAATTCTGATATCTGTAACACAAGTGCTTAAGCTACTTACTACGTAGTCAGATCAATGTATGTGATGTCGTCTGATATTTATTTATTTAATTTGTAGTTAATACGAGTCTAGTGGTTACAAAGTGCCGATCTAGTCAAGATCACATCGGGAGGCTCGTCACGTATCAGGAAGGCTGGTGTCATCACCTTATCACCGCGCACATGTAATCGATTCGCATCTTTCACAATCGCAGGATTTAGGGCACTCGATTACTTATCGAATTATTAATCGAGTGGAATGGTCGATGATGTTTTGTAATTTAGATCACATGCTTTAAGTAGAGCATGTTGTGTGTTGTTATATATATATTTGTTTGTCTTAAATATATGGATATATGGAACTAAATATAAGGACACAGTCATTGTACACACAAACTTCGGTACTAAAACAATTTTAATCTTAATTATTATGATTGACTTATGATATGGTTCCAAAGAGTGAAACAAAATATCAAGATACCGGATGACGAAATAACTGTTGATAATCTAATTATATACATACATATCATCACGCCGTAATCCCAAAGGGGTAGGCAGAGCCAAAGGGGCACCTAGCCCTCTTAACCACATTAAGCCAAAATATAACTGGGCTGAATGAAAAATGTGCAATTGTACTGACAAGCTGGCTCCCCGCTTACACACCCAAAACCCGATATACCATTAGTTGCCTTTTATGATATGCTACGCTGCTAGACAGGGAATACAGTTGGCACATTTATGTCTAGTCCTAGACCAACATGGGACATAATGGACATGGGACATGCATATTTAAACTAGCGGCCTAGTACCGGAAACAAAATTCGAAAAAATAACACAAATAACTGTATTTACTACGTACAAAACGGGGATATTTGTATGCAAAGTGAAAATTGTGCATGAATATTCATTATTTTTGGTAGTAATAATGGATTGGCATACAACAAAAGAATTATTCATATATAGACAAAAACACTAAGTAGGCGATTTGAACGTGTATTTATAGATTTCTCATAAACTTTCATTTGTTTGAAAAGCTACATAGCTAATTGTTATACAAAGTCCTGTAAGAATAGTAATATAAATTTAAGATAAGGCCAGATTTTATGTATGTACCTAATGTCATCGTCGACAAAGACTAATAAGAGACTGTGTCATACGATGATATAACAATGCCTGACTTTGTATATTTAGTTTCACTCTTTTGAAACAATATCATATTCCATAATAATAATCAAGATTAAGATTGTTTTAGTACCGTATACCGTACCGTACCATATATCTATATGTCTAACTAATACAGGGTGTTACAAAACTACCTGTAAAGCCGAAAGGAGGTTAAATGGGGCCTTATAACGAGTCCAATTAAGGTAATATAAATATTAGGGAAAATATATAATCAACACACAACATGCTCTATGTATGATAAATTTTCGCTTTAAAAAGCTGAATTGCTTGGATAAATATCCTTGATTTATAAATAAAACTACCGATGTGGACTGAAATATGTACAAACACACTGGCGGAAATAACTTTCAAAAACAATTCACCATACATAATGTCATTGAAAGTTATTCCTGCCTTTAGTTGAAAATCAGTCGACCGCAAAATCGACCCGCGACATTTAACAAAAGCGCGTAAGTGACATTTTAAAAAATAAGAGCCATCGCCCATCGATGCAACCGGCCGTTTCGACACCATGGAACAATATGGAAAACGAACCATCAAAATGTCGACCTACAACTCCACATAAGTCGCCTCGTAACATACATAACCGATTTTTCTGTAATCCCGCGCAATCGCGTGGGGCGGCGGCGCCGGCGCACCGAGCGCGGCAGTTCACCACGCGGACGCGACTCGCGCAGTTGCCGCGACCCGACTAACCCACCAACCTGTCAAAATAACAACGAGGTTGTTCTTTTTTTGAAAACGTAACCCGCCTGTCATTCTTTACAGTTCCTTTTTTGAATTTCGCGCGCGTTTTGCAACGTTTGACAACCTTCTTCAGTGCTTTTTTTTATTTGTTTGTGGTTGTTTTTTTTTTATGAAGAATTAGATAACAAAGGATAATTAAAATCGTGACTGCAGTTTGGTTATATCAATATCCAGTTATCTTGCCCGTTTAGTGGTGTAATAGGACCTTACCTAACGTAACGTAACTTGATAGGCCAGTTGCAGTTATATAAATTCAAGTGCACCCTTCTTAGAGTGCAACATGCTGCAAATGTGTCTGCAGTTGATAACATAGGATAGCATTTATCCTTCTTATATATTTTATAAATAGATTAGATTATGTATAGATATTTTACATGGAAGTTATTCTTTGTGCCCCGGTTATATGCAATGTATTATATACCAATAATATGTTATATTATTTGAATACAAAATTAAATCATAAATATTAATGTCTACGTTTAAATTAAATTTCACTTAATTGTGAAACAAAAATCCGATTTAAAGATCATTGAAGGCACTTTTTATTCAAAGGATCTAATTGATTAGGATAAAGCACAAAAAAAATATATATCATCTATACTAATACTAATAGTATAAAGCTGAAGAGTTTGTTTGTTTGCCTGAAAGCGCTTATCTCAGGAACTACGAGGCAGATTTGAAAAATCTTCATAGATAGCCCATTTATCGAGGAAAGCTACAGGCTATATAATATTATCCATAAACGCGGGTTAAACCTCGGGCACAGCTGTTCGAAAATATAGACTCAATAATAACAGTATGCAATGCAATGTGTATATACTTAGTTAAAAACAATTGCGTACAAAGCATTTGCGTAATATCTAGTCCTACTCGTTTATTACGAGAGGACTTGTACTAAGTGACCAAACTAATTAAAATTTTACGCAATTGATAATAACTAGAATAAAACGTTAATATAAAAATATATGTATAAAAAATGCTTATGCTAATTTAATGAAAAATCTTAAGAATAAACATATAGATACAATACCCGTACTAAAATAATTATATAATTCTCATAAAAAACTATTTTGAGACCCTAACCAACTTTATTAGAATCGTAGTTACAATAATGTATATAATACTATAGGTATAATTATATATACAAACAAGTAATCAATAATAAAAGGTATACTAAGTAATCTAGTGTTCTTCTATGATAAAGTTAATAATATATTGCAGTAAATAATATATTAATATATTGCAAACCGTTCAAATTAATATTTGATTAGCATTATGCAAATTATTACGATTATATACTGTATCCGTAGAAGAGCAACAAAATAAACTTGTTTACCTAAATCCTTTCATTGTATAATGTCAAGGTCCGCCAAGTTAACTAAATCAGTACCAATAGTGACGTAGGTTATAAAAACCCACTTCTAATGAAGTCGGTTAAAAATAGGTTACATTGTTCAATAACCCTTAGGGATATTGCATTTAAATTAAAAATGTCGAATTAACATTGACATTATTTAGCGTTGAAAGTTTTTTGAAAGCGGTGGTAGCTCAATGGTTAGGACACGCGCCTCTTAACCGAGGAGTAGGTCAAATCGGCAGTCGCTTCAAAGTAATTACCAGACTCGCTAAATCCTGGATCATGGTCTAAGCGGACCCCGTCTAAGCACGGGACATAACGCTAGGAAGATGATGATGAAGTTTTTTGAAATTGCTTTTTTAAACTGGTGTCAGATGTCTCTTAGTATAATAATAATAGTATGTTATACCAGATATAAAACAAATTGAAGGTGATTATCACGTTAGGTTTAATGGATTAAGGGTATTTAGCTCTGTTCATGTTCCAATTGAATCGAATTCATACTATTTAAAACATTATGATATAAAATACGGTACATGTAAGTCATAACGTGCTGATCTTATTTTGAAAAGATCAATTTATTGACTAGTTCCTTTTCTAAATAAAATGAGTTTAGACTCTTAATCTGCAAAAGTAAAAAAAGTGAACGTTCTATACGTACTAAACTAAATTTTAGTAGGTACGCTTTCAATATATATCTAACATTAGATATAGGCCAAAATTGTTTTGACCTATTACACAACTACGAACTGTACAAAACATAACCTTTTACATAAATGCTTTTTATTAAAGCGTCAGCAAATCATTGAGAATGATTTAGCCATTTCTAATGACCGTTAAACATGAATAAAAAGTATTATCCCAAACTGTCAGACCATAGAGTATCATAGAGCGTGCCGGAACTTCAAAGTCTCATTATTCATTTTTACTTATCACCTCATAACAGAACAATAAAATTGTTTTGAACTATAATTTGGTCTTATCTCATTGTAATTGCTTTAGTATAACTTGTAACGATGGTTAAACGAAAGGATAACATATTTAATATACGATAATCACATCAAGAAGTTTCTTCTTAAATCTTTTTTGATTATGTCATTAAATTGTCAATTGAAAAAATATTATATTTTTAATTTTAAAATTCAGATCATAAATTTGTATTTGGGCTAAAAATATCTAAAGTAAAAAAAAAGTTTTGCGAATGGCTATTTACCTTATTAGTTATCGATACATTACTTTTTTTTTCTTTAATCTTTAGGCACAATAGATCGACAAGTGATTATTATAACACATCAAGATAAAACACGCTTGCTTATTATTACAAAATAGACCATTGGCTTTTACTCTTATTTTGATTACAATCAAAATTGGACGCGATGTTTTACAAATCGGCTTTATAAATTGATACTTAATGATAGTTATTGTGTAAGCTCGTCCCTTCTAAAGCTTAAAATGTTACAAACTGTCCAAGTCTGCGATACACAACTTTCTTATAGATCTAGAAATCCGATTTTTGGAAAATCAGACTCTTCAGAATTATAATGCATAATACCGATCGGTTAATATATATTTTTTTATTGGTAGAAATCAAACTTAACATTATTATTTACCATTTTCCAGGGTACAAGAATAACTAACTAATGACAAAATGTTTATTGCTTACATAATAATAATATAATGAAATAAGATATACGAGGATAAAGTTAACAAAGCTAATAGATCTATTTCTGTATTATTTAGTAAAAGAATTTCAAGATAAGATGAAGAGATATATCTAGTAATGTGACAAACTTTAACCGCTTAACGTTCCAACAACCCTTTACAATTTTAAGCGCCTTGTTCATTATATACGTAATAACGTAATCCCAAACAATTAACTTATCTCAAACAATCTGAAACTTCGTTAGAATTCCACAGACAATTTCTGTCACCGTAATTGTCTATTCTTACGTCTACCATCTGTAATGAGTTAAACATTTGTGTTCAAGGTTAAAGTGCACCGACATCCAGCGAGAAGCATCGTGGGAGCTTGTGAGACAATAAAGTGTCAATGCAGGTTAATTGTTGAACGTTTGACAAGTGACTTTCCATCAGAACTCTGGAAGTGTGGATCTAATGACAGTGTCTAACAGCACACTGACTTGTTCGTGACAGTGTCTAACTGTGCACCGACTTGTCCGTGACAGTGTCTCAATTGGTGGAATTAATCAGTGGTTGCTGTAAGCAACTGTGCTAATTGCTCTTCGCTATTGTTCTTTGGAAGTTCGACTAATCTGTCAGCAATGAAAGTGAGTACATATACAATATATACTTCTTTATTATTATAGAAATATTTTGACTTTTGACGTCAGACAGATAAGGAACAATGACAAATTTATTTATGCAAGTCCTAGACGTGGTTAATTTAAATAGACATCTTATTAAAATCACTATATAAATCATTAATTGATTACATTTATTTGTACACAATGATTTTATTTTTTAGAGAACCACACTCTTTCATATTTCTATACAAATACAAAACACGTAAGCTAAAAGAATTTGTCAAAATACGATTATTCTGACAGCTCTAAAAATGATGTCAAACGTTGATAGTATAAAATTGTACTAAATTGAGTTTTTATAGCTGTCACAATTTTACATTATTCCGAAGTTGTTGAAAATTTATTATATCCTTAACCTGACTTGTGACATATTTAATTCTATAAATAAGTCCTAAAAAAAATCCGTCGAAACATAAACTTCTTCTAATTGAAAGATTAAAAACTAAACAGTAAAAAGATCAAAGTAAAGGGTCCGAGATCAATATCACAGATGAAATACCACATCTTAATTAACATCGAGTTGCCGAACTCAGATCATCGACCTACTACTAAATACAGCTTCTTACATAATTAATCATAGCTATTATAAAGCAATAATATTATTGCACAGCGAGAATGAGTGCCAAGGCCGGTACATAATAAGGTATAGGTTACAAAAAATAATGCTAATACCGTATACATTAACAGTTGCTTCACATACCTAAATGGTAATTTGTTAATTACAATTTGGCAACCTGTCATTTTTTCAAATGGTTATTACTTTGACACCGGATTTTACGCGTGGTTGTCATTTGAGTCGGTGACGATGTAACGATAGTGAAACGGACCTGTTATTTTGCAGTCACAGCTGCGATCTCAATTATGAATCTAATTGTGATATAATTTCGAGTGACAGTAATAACTGCTGTTTGAGCCTATGAAGTCGTCTATGAGTGCTAATAACATACATGTATATGTAATTTGTCAGATCAAGCACATTGAAATGTATAATATACAGGATCCAGTAGACTTTGGATCACAGATAATTTAATTTCCTTTTGAGATGTTATAAATATAAAAGATGGAGCAAGCTAACAAAAAGGCTTTAAGCGTCCAAATAATAAATAATATTATTATATATGTATTATTATAATTGTATATATGTATTATTATAGTTTTCCAGACAGACACACCAATGACGGCTTTCAAAAATACAAAAACCGCCAGATGGCACGAGGGAGTCTCGTGGTCTTATCACTGTCACTATTGGCTCCTTGTTGACAGCATGTCAGTTTGTTCTGTAAACTTACCAATGAGGAGGGCGACAAGACCGTACGTCACAGTTACGCCATCTGATGTTTTAATTCAAAAAACCCTCATTGCCTAGTCCCAAACTAAGCTTGTGCTTGTGCTATGTACTAGGTGAACGGATAGACATACTTAAATATGGTTATAAACATCCATGACTCGAGTACAAATGTCCATATTCATCACACGAAACATTATCCCTAAGCGGGATTCGAACCCGCGAACCTCAGTTTCGTGGCCAGGGTCACTGACCACTCGACCAACAAGCCAGTCAAATTGGTGTAATCATAATGATTATGGTACAGTTATTATTCGGACTATATACGCGTCAATCATTAATCAATATATATAAAAATCAATGCTACTTTTCGTTGTAATTTAATAATAATATTGGTCTGAAGGACAGCGTCGGAGTCAAGGTAAGAAGAGGCATGCTCCGGTGGTTCGGGCATGTGGAAAGAATGGATGACGAAAGATTGACTAAACAGATATACAATGCGAATGTGGAAGGATGTAGGAGCCGCGGAAGGCCCAGGCTCACCTACCACGACCAGATTGGTCGTGTATTAAAAGAAGGTGATGTTAGGAGTCATAAAAATCGTAGAGCTTGTATGAAAAGGATTATGAATGTTGAAGAGGCGAGTAAGGTGTGTAAGGATCGTGCCATATGGCGTTCGGTTCTCTCTGCCTACCCCGCTAGGGAAGTGGCGTGAAGTTTAGTTAGTTTAGTTAGTTAGTTAGAAGTACGTACCGGGCCGCTAGTATAAACATATTTTACCGACACTCGTTTACTTAAGCTTTCGGTTTATTCGAAATAAACCTATCGCTATTCTCTAACTTACTCTTATAGTTTTGAATTGTGTGAAATCAAATCAAAATTAATTAATTCTTATATTTCCTCAAATTCATAAGCAAAATGATACTATGGAAAGACTTGTGAATGCAGAAGAAGCGAAAGGTGTGTGCCAGGATTGTAGCAAATGGAAGGATGTTATCTCTGCCTACCCCCATGGAAAAAAGACGTATGTATGTATGTATAATAATATCTGCAGTTACTTTTAGTCCCTAAGAACAATAAGGTTGAATTTTATATTTTATCTAAAATTAATACGCAGTAAGCGTATTATTTTTTAATGAATATTTTATATTATTACTTATTAGAACATATTGTACAAATCTATATTATGTATATCAGAACAATAGCTGCGCCCATTCCGCTTTGATATCGTATGTTATCTGTCAAACTGATATTTATAAAGACTATAAACACCACGTAACATCGACATCATTCCACAACGAGATCAAAAACAAACCGTCCAATCATACATAACTTGTGCATTGTTATAAAAAACAACCTCAACAATCAAACTTTTGTTATAGGTAACATTAACAATTAATAATAGGGCGAACAAGTTACACTAATTGAGATATTAAATGCTTTTATAAGTCTAAAAAATTGGAGTATTTAGTAATTATTATATTTTACATGCCTACCACTTTCAACTTTATTTTTTAGAAGATAGAGTTGAATTTGGTTCCTTGAACTAAGTGCGATGATCACTTATTATGGCAATTTAGTTGTTAGGGTTGCCAAATAATACGTTATTGTAAAACTTCAAGGAAAAAATTTAAAGACCAAATAACTGAAGTTAGTCAACACTATTTAGTCGCCTGACACTGGATGGATGAAGCGTTTTAAAATAACTTTATATTTTCATCTCTACCGTCAATTAAAAACCAAATTACACCAATTTCATAAATAAAGTCGATTAAAGATTAGATCAAAAATGGATTAAAATATATCGACCTTGCAATCCTGTAAGCTACCCACAGATCACCGTATCTTATAATGTCATGACATACTAAAAGTTAATATTTGGGTTAGGAAAGCAGAAGCTACCAAAATAAATTTATATTAAAAAAAAAAAAGATTTTAACATCGGCAGTCCTTGTAACATGAATAATTGCATTCCACCGCTTAACGCCTCGCGAACCATATCTTTCACCAGACTATTACATAAAAAAATATTTATCAGATTAATTTAAGACCCGGCAACCCTCATACGCCGGCGCCGGCCGACCGATACTCGATTATGCAAAATCTAACTCGATACCATCTTGCGTCAGACCACGTAAGAATGTTCGTAGCGCTTTTTGTTAGGAACGCGGAATAAGTAGCACTGGATGGCTCAGACACAGTCAGACTAAATGAAGCGTGTTGGTTATGCCAACTATTGTCGATGACTTATTTCCATAACGGCGTGAACTGAAGCTTATCGGACGTATAAAGAATGCGTGGAGAATTTGAGCGGTTATCTAAGTATTATGGACAATATTATCGGCTTTAAACCGTTATTAAGTTAGCAGACACCGATATGTTGTTACTGCTTTTAATATTTATCTGTTTGATTGTAGTTTAATAATGTTTCTCAAAAATTATTATAACTTTACTCTGGCATAGAGTAAAAGCACTCAATCATCAATATGTCTATCGTAATTGTCTTTTCAAGTTTCAAATTTTATCGATCGCTGTTGCCAAGATCTTCTTTATCCTACTTTAGTATCATTAACAGACTTGTAATTAATGCTGTTAACTTAGTCCCATGTTGGTCTGGGACATAAAAAGAATTTGCCAACTGTGTTTCTTGCCTAGCATGTCCTAAAAGGCGACTAATGGTATATCAGGTTTTGGGTATGTGATTGTGTATGCGTCAAGCTAGCCACTTAACACTACTTTTTCAAAATTTCTCATCTAACCCAGCTCAGTTTTATTTTTGGCTGAATGTGGATAAAGTGGCTTGCTGCCCCTTTGACTCTGCTTACGTTCGAGGATTATGGGCGTGATGTTATGTATGTATGTACATCAATAACGTTGTTTAATTTTAATTAAATCGACACTAGATATTTTATTCAATTAATTAATCAAGTGAAGAGATGACACCTTTTCATTTGCTACAAGCCTGGCACACACCTTTTGCTAATACAAACAGTATACGGTTGCACTTCTTTAAAGATTTATACAGCTGATATGCAGTTTATATATAAGACCGTATACTCGTAGTTTGTCAACACTGAACGTACTGATGGCGTTTAGTAATATTACTAACGGCTGGTCAAGGCCAGGAGCACTATTAGTGTTTAATCTAGAAATTACTGTCTCGCCTCATTACCCAGGGCTAATAAGCCCTCATGGTGTTAATGGAGTCTATAACGACTAGACATACATATTGAGGGTCCGTGTATATTCAACTTTTTCGGATTCTACAAAAGCCTTAAAGTAAGATAAATCTTAATTATATTAAGTGCTGTTAGTTGCGGTTTCATCAGATAGGTGTGACAACCATAAACGTTCTTAATTGCTCTACAAAATTAATAATCAATATTCTACTAAATGTAGTTATGTTATTAAACTTACAAAACCTCGTTATATTAGAATGGACAACATAAGAAATAAATATATAAGAGGAAGTATGAAAGTGGCACCAGTGGTAGATAACATGAGAGGAAACCGTTTATCTTTGTATGGGCATGTGATGAGAAGAGAGGAATTTCATGTGACAAAGAGAGTGATGAGTATGAATGTTAGTGGATGAAGAGGAAGAGGAAGGCCAAATAAGAGATGGATGGATTGTGTGAAAGATGATATGAGTAAAATGGGAGTGGATAGCTTGATGACGGCTGACCGGGACGTATGGAAAAGAAAGACATGCTGCGCCGACCCCAGATGAACTGGGAGAAGGGCAAGAGGATGATGATGATTAAAATGAATGTTACAAAGTCTAAAAGTTTCAAAAAAATACATAAAAAAAAATTTTTTTGATACAGGTTTTAAGGGTGCATTATTAAAGACCTCTCCCTTTTACCAACAAATAGCTTATTAAATGAACTAACACATAAACACGAACTCAGCAAGACATTATTAATTTATCCCGAAAAAAATTATAGTCGGGGGGACTATAATTTTTTCCGGCTGGCTCGATAACGTCTCAGTAACAGAGTGAATACTTCGCATGCGGACCCGCAGCCAATACCTAGTATGTACGTACATATATCCGAATCTCCGCGTGCAAAATTGAAAGGCGCCTCGCTTATAGCGTCTCTTCCAGCGAAGGTGAATGTTGCATTGTTCTAGCTCAGTGGTTCCCAACCTTTTTAGGACCGAGTATCACTTTCATTTCATTATTGTTAGCAGGAACCACATGGTTAAATATAAACCGTAGCAATTCAAAAATAATCTTTTACAAAAAAAAAAACGAATAGCATTTTTAAGTCTCTCGCTAACCAAATGAGACCACTGATGGTCCACTGACTACAGGTTGTCAACTACTGTTCTATCTGGAAGTAGTTCAAGTGGCTTACAAAAAGCAAGAGTGTCTGGTAGGTGCGCCCGCGGCGACCTCAGTGTTGGTAAACACATCGATCGTCTTTTTAAGTTGTCCGTGGCGAAATATTAGTAACATTGAAACAGATTTTAGTTAGATGAATTTTTTTAAGCGGTAATATATTAATGAATGAACTTTAAGCTAAATCTAGGGTATAATTTTAGATTTGTAATATTAGGATTTAAGTTTTTTTTTAAAGCCTACATTAATAAAGATATTTCAATTAGAAAAAAGGATTCGGTTACATTATTTTTTATTAATAATCATACTGTGCAGTCGTAATCATATAGTGTAAAAAAGTATTTTTAAAAGGCATAATCATTTTAACTCTACGTAAGTAATTTAATATTGAGTTTTTAAGCCTCAAATAGCTCTATCTAACTCTCAAATATATAGATAATATATATTTAGATAGATCTATATGAGTTTTGGGTTATAATTTTTTTATCAACAATCAAAATGTCCTGATACAGGATCGAATTCGCGGTCTTTGCACGACACGAAGTCTGAATTGCACAATTAAGACAACGGTGCTGTCATAACATAACAAATTGACGCTAGTTAAAGTCCAGTGCATTTACATCGAGTGTATTAATATAAATCAAAATTAATTAGCTAAGCATGTTACACATTTCCTGATTATGTCACACAGATTAAATGTACGGAACTCAAATGTGCTTCTGGGGCGCGCACTTGTCCGGTTTCACGCCATCTTCTTTAAGCAGTTCGGGTTTCGTAAAAACTCAACGTATTGCCCAATTTATATATACCTATGTATTTATATATTTTAGTAAGTTAGTCAAGACATGGTTTGATTATTTTTGAATTGAATTTGTAGATTGATAGCTTGGTCTAGAGGTTAGGACATCAAAACAAAGCTCTTATCCTTCTAAGCTAATTACTCGTGTTTCCACACACTCTGTTCCTTTACTCTCACAGTACAGTGAGACGGCAACCCCACATGACCGGAGGACTTATGTCTCAAGGCTTAGGGCTCAGGGCTCAGGGCTTACAAAATTTCAGCTCATTAACCCTCAGGGCTTAGGAGCAACGGCTTGTGCGATGACTCATATAATTTCACAATGCATGATAAAATATAATTTCTTATGGAAACAAAACCATATAATTTTTCCGAGATCAAATTTAGTTCTATCTTGTTAGTCTCATGTACCCTAAATGATAAAAGTGAGCTTTAATTAATAAATTACTGGACTATTTAATTTTGGCAATCCTTTACCTAAACACTAGGTAAAAGATTGCCGAAATTAAATCGACACTTCTTACAAAAATACAAGTACGATTACGATACGACTCGATACGGTTCTTACACAACTCTTGTATCTCAGCTCACTTACAAGCGATATGTTAATATATCTATTTTTATCATAGTTATATGTATAAATTATAGTTTGGCGGTCATTTGTGAAATGCTATCAAATATAAATGTTACTGCTCTGTGTGAGCAAGAAGTAAAAGTAGGTTTACCTGTACTTTCTTGGTTAATGTAGCCAAAAACATGAATAGTCAATCAGCTGTTATTCGAATGAGTGTGTCTCGGTCATTATTTTCTTTATCTATGAGAGGTTTATGTTTTAGTAATTTTATATATTTTTTAAAAAGGTTGTGTCTGATATTTGAGTTGTTTTTTTTTTATACATAAATAATAATAACAATAATAAATTCTTTAGACTGACACACCAATTCTCTAGTCCGAAACTCAGCTTGTGCTATGGATACTAGGTAATGACTGAATTGAACTGAACGGATAGATATACATCTATACGTTCAGTTCAATTCAGTCATCCATGACTTAAGTACAAATGTCCATGTTCATCACACGAAACATTTTTCCTTAGCGGGATTCGAACCCGCGACCCTTGGTTTCGTGGCCAGGGTCTCACACGAAACGTTTTCCCTTAGCGGGATTCGAACCCGCGACCCTTGGTTTCGTGGCCAGGGTCTCTGACCACTCGACCAACGGGTCAGTCATGTAGTCATGTCGGGCCATAAATGTAAACGGCTGTCATATGAGGTGTGTAAGGACCATGCCATATGGCGTTTAGTTTTCCCTGCCTACCCCGCTAGGCAAATGGCGTGAAACTAGATTAGTTCTAAACTGGCTAAACAATATTGGCTCCAAGTGTATGCTAATACATACTTCATTATGTGAGGTGCATCTGATAAACTTTAGGTCTAAAGATTCAACTAAATTAAATGCTTGGCATTACAACTTCAAATGCTGCTGCGTTCTCTACTTTTAATCAATACTAATATTTGGAATATTTGATTGTTTGTTCGATTGCATTGAATAGGCTCCGAAACTACTGGACCGATTTGAAAAATTCTTTCACCAATGGAAATCCACTTTATTAGCGAGAAACATAGGCTATAATTTATCCCCGTATTCCTACGGACACGGGAACTACGCGGGTGAAGCCGCGGGGCGCTGCTAGTTAAATATATTTTTTTAAAGAAACCTGTGCTAAAACCAGATTTAAGTCACACGAATAGTGATGTTCCTAGAAGAGACATGTAGTACCTGCAACAAAAAAAAACAATTGATATTTTCGGTTCAATAGTTTAAATACCTGACAAAGAGATGGCAATCCTCGTTTCTATACCCTCCAAATATCGTACGACAGGAATGGCGATCTTTTAGGTGATAAGTAATACAAAATGTTGGGCACGCACATTGAACTATTATTACTAGCGTATGGAACCGACGCAGCAAACAAGTTTTTTGCGCCGTGCGTTGTTGCCGATCGGCAACAACCTTAGATAAATCATGATTTATCTAAGGCAACAACTCGTTTAGTCACTCGCCTACGTTCACGCGTAAGCGCCATGAAATTCAAGGCGTTTACGACGTTTTGGTCGCGAGAAAAATGTACTCTATGAGCGATCTAGCGCTGCGTGTTTTAATAGCTTAATTAGACGACAATTGTTAGTTTTGGCGCTGCAAATGCTGAAACACGCTCAGTCCATGCTTCGTGATAATATTTTTGTTTGACATAGCTTCTCTATACGTAGTAATAATAGCTCAATGGGCACGCATTATTTTTGAGATCGGAAGTTTATCAACATGGGGCACTTAAAGAAGTCAAGTTAATACAAATATCAAACTGAAAAAAGATAAAGTTTCTAGATAGACAGAAGTATTCTTAAGACATCGCCGATGAATCTCTATTTGTCTGTTTTGTTTCCTGTTAGGTATATTTAGTCTATCTTAGGTTAGGTATATTTAGTAAATTGATTGAATGATTAGATTGGCAATAGTGCCAATCTAATCATTCAATCAATTTACTCCCGCCACAAATCAATGTTCTACATTCCTCACACCGATCTAGATTCGGCCACATCTAATTTTACCTAACTAAGTCCTAGTTTAGCCGCAACCATTGTATAGATCTAGCCATTTTACGGACTATTAACCACAGTTAGAACGCAATAGTGCAATTCTAATAAGGAAGCCAGATACACGTAATACTTGGAATTCTTAGATGCGTTGGGAGTTGCCTAATAATTACACAGCTAATTATCACGCCATATCCTCGATGCAGATTTGTTCTACACTGACAAAGAGGAAGAGGTTATATAAGCCTCTATCTTATTGTATCTCATCAGGGTAATGTATGTATATATGTGTAAGACGGTATCGCATCTGTAACCCCTGTGGAGATTCGTTGTTGTATCAATGGGTGGTAATCACATAATACATAATGTAAGCCGCTTTCTCGATGGACAATCTAGTTTAGAAATATAACTCTTGCATTAAAAATAAATAAAAAACACGCCTTGGTATTGGGGTTTTAAAACTATTCAAATAAGTCCAAACTCAAGGAGTTCATGTTGGTCATTGAAAAAAACCATTATCAATTTTCTAATTCCATCGTTATAAGATAAGCTCGAGAGTATTCAACTATAATATTGTCATCCGATATCCGAATTTCACAATGTTACTTAAGAGTTTATTGGAATGTACTTCATACCCAAAATCACACCTTCGGGGTGATATTTTAGTCAAAAGGGCAGCAAGGGCCCTTTAACCACATTCAGCCAAAAATAAAATTGGCCTGGGTAAGATGAAAAATTGTGAAAAAGTAGTGACTAGCTCGTGGCCTATACAATCACACACCCAAAACCCCATATACCATTAGTCGTCTTTTACGACATGCTAGACAAGAAACACAGTAGGCACATTCTTTTTAAGTCCCAGACCAACATAGGACCAAATTTAATGTACTTAGATAAGGATTAACATTAGATACAATTCAATCAACTACTACAATTTAGTTACTCATAAATAAGCAAAATTCGTAAAAAAACGTGGTCAAAACCAGCAGCATATTTTAATCGAAAAAAATGACAGAAAATAATTCCTAACTTTTAGTTTTCTTGTAAAACTCCAGCTGTGCGTCTAATAGGCATTTATTTGCCCAAGACACGGTGATTCGTTTCATTCGCTAAGCGATTACAATCCGCTGACGCCGTGACAAAGTCACTGACAAGTGCTTCCACATTGGCAAATAGTCTAGCTATGGAGCCCTTTTGATGAATGTTATAAACTGAACTTACTTCACGCCAATTCCCTAGCGGAGTAGGCTAATTGTTAAGTTACGTATGAAACGTTATTTCCCTCGTAAACTTAATACAGCATCATCCTAACCTTATGACCAGGCCTTGGTCGAGTGCACTGATTAACCATTGATGATTTCGCGAGAACGAATCTACTACCGGTTACGAATGTTGATTCTAGCGAGAAGAAACCGGCAAGAAACTCGGTAGTGACTCTTTTCAGCATCAAAGTATTAATTTTACAACTTTCCTTGAGATCTAGACTAACTTATACCATTAATGTCGTTGGAGGTACGGATAATTACGATTAAATATACATCGTCAAAAGATTAAATATAAATAATATTGTATCCCCCCCCCCCCCCCCCTGGACCAAAAGCGGCGTACGCCCATGTGTGTGTCCTTACCAATTCAGCTACTAGGTACTACATCTCTTACTACATTCTGCGTTCATATACACGAGCGTACGATTACATTTCACACTTATGGAAATTCGATACTACGGAATAACCGTTGACACCAGCAAGTGATTACGGCTTTTGGCCGGCGCGGGTGTGAAAGGTTGCGCAATTAGCAAAACCGTTGAATCATGGCTTGCACAAACCTGCGGAAGTGAACATCGCTTTGTAGGTAACGAGACTAAGCACACCTCGACGACATAAGAGACTGAACTGGTGAATGCTGGAATAAAAAACGCAACATCATTATTTAACTTAGTTTATGACTTATTTAGGTACTGAAGCACTATTGCGCTGTACAGGACATTATTGTATGCGAATGGATATGGAGACTACTAATAAATATGTCAGATATTTTATGACTATAATACTGCTGATCGTATAAAGGTATATTGATAGTACAGACGCCAAAAAGCGTCTGAAGTGAATTAAATAACCAAAAACATATTTTGTAAAAAAGAGTGCAGGAAATTCATAATATAAATTTTATAGTCAAGATGCGCTTTTTAATTTTTTTCGAAGACTTACATGCGAAAAAATGAAATAAAAAGAATTACGCAAAAGTTAAAGAAAAAAACACAGAATTCATAAATTAGATAAATATGTATGTGAATATGATTTTTTTTTACACACATTCACCAGTCTGGAGTGTTGCAAAAAAAAAATAAAAACATTCGATTTTTCCATACGATTCAACGTTACGAACAAACAATCAGTAATGCAAAATTAAACTTTAATTGCTTTCAGTAAAAACATCAATAATTAGCTCTGCAAATCGGCCTTTTGTCTGCACTTAATGAGGTAGACCATGACCAGTAATGAACACAACGCACCATGAACGAGGCGTCCTCTGACCCAGGGAAAGCGTGCCCAATGCCGGTGATGCAACGCAGACGTAATCGGGCGGGCACGGGGAACAGCGTTTATAGCACGTAGGCACAAGTGATGTCTAACGGTTAAATAAACGTCGAAGTACAAGATAAACCAACTGGATAATCTGCTGCATACCTAGTGTTACGGAGTGGAAGGGCGGAAGGGATTAAGGGAAGCTACCCTCTGACTGGGATTGAAAACGTGTCAAGAACCAACGATTTGTCTTTTTAAACAATTTTGTGTCACCCAAGTGTTACGGCATTATCTTTTCAATTTGCTTATTTCCAAATGTAAATTTCGTAAATCAGCAAAAACGAAAGTTAACGTCATTTTGATATTCACCCAAAAACAAGTATAATTGAAAGTTTTATTTTTAATTAACAGTATAGGAAGTCAATGGAACATAATGGCGCAAGTTTAGAAGAAAATTTGTGAAGAGAAATCTCGCTTGGAACATACTGGAAATTCTTATCTAAATGCCAGCTAATTAATAGTTACGAAAAACACGACCTTAGACAGTTATGTTGTTGTTAACTCATAGGAACGAATGGATGTTGCCACTGCATCGACCATCACAGTAAGATAGTGGTCAGTGCTCATCTTTGCTGTTTTTAGATGTCACTTGTTCGTGTGAGACTCAAAAAGAGTGTCCCAACTGTGCCCTTCATAGCATGTCATAAAAGGCGACTAATGACGTATTGAATTCTTATTTAGACTGAAATATACACCTGAATAGATTTTATAATATTACTAGCTGACCCAGCGCACTTTGTAACCCGTTCTTCAATACCCGTTTTTTCAATACTCATTTTTTTTTATTTACCGCGCCACTTTTTTATTTTTTTCTTTCATAAGAACCTTCACTTGACAATAACAAACACAACTAAAAAAGAATTGGCGAAATCGGTAAAGCCCTTCTCAAGTATTGCTTTGGGGTGAACCACGTTTATCACTTAGGGGTAATAAAAATTGTTTATGACCGATTTTCAAACCTACCGAATATACATATAAAATTTCATTAAAATAGGTCAAGCCGTTTCGGAGGAGTTTGGTAACATAAACCGCGACACGACAATTTTATATATTCAATTTGCTATATAAAGCTTTGTGGTATTAGACGTGTAGAGACGATTGTGAGATAAAATAGTCAAAAATAACGCTCACTACGTGAAATAAGGCATGTAATATCAATTAAGATTTATCGACGTCTTGCGCAAACTTGAAGATGTAGAACAAGAACAATTTATATGGCATAACGCCATATAAATTGTTCTACAGAAAAGTTAAGGATTTACAGACCATTATTATCACCCACTATGAAAAACGATTTCGCCATTCTAATGCAGTTATCTCACGGTTATGTATTACATTGTGAGACGTCATCAAAGTTAAAGGTAAAAGGTGGTTGTAATTACACGAACGACCAATAAAATGCAATTCCATTCGTCTCAGTCCGCTTTGCTAAACGCAACCTGCTAATAAGTGGAGAGGCTCTTATAAACAATCCAAACGAGTTTTGTAACTTGGAAAGAGGTAACTGGGTAATACACTGTTTAGCGACGTCATCTAAACGTGAAATGAATTGAATTATTATGAAATTAAAATTTTTAAACAGTAGTTCGGTGTTTTCATGAAAAGTACATTGTTCAAAGATGATTTGGCACATAAGTATAATAAAAGTGCCTGTCTATCGCGATGTATTAAGTTTACATCAACTGGTTTAAATGGTAGTAAACGGAGTTCCGTTCTCTCTCACTTAGGTTAAAGCATATTGTGAATAGTTAGATGCGAATTTTTGATGGAAAATACATACATACATAACATCACGCGCATAATAAATAAAAAAGCATTAAACTGTCCAGTGGCTGCTCGATGAAATGACCCATTGATGAAATGCTTTTCGATGAAATAAATTGATGATCTGTCCTAGACCCAAGTCCTAGTTCCTTTAAACTTTTCTCAACTAATCTGAAATACTAAGACAAATAGGTATATAACATAACATTTATGTAACAAATATTATTGCAATCATCAGAACAATAGTTGTCGGCCATCAAAATTGTTGAAATCCGTAACAATTCACATGTAAATCAAGACCTCTGGATGCAATCAAATCTAAATAAATATGATATCAAATGTTCATGGGAACTGCATTAGCGAAACACAATATCGGGGCATTTCGTAAGACGCGCAATGCTAACTCGAAAATAAGTTGTGACGGTATACATTACCGACATAGAACGGCGGTAGACCAGCCTTAGCATCGAGGGGTATAGGTTCAAACCCTTGGTTCAAATAAAAATTTTAATTGTATATATTTATGTAGGATTCAAGCACTTATAAATATAGATCTAGAACATATTTTAGACCAAGCAGCTATAACTGGGGGCGGAAGGGGCGGTCCGCCACGGGTTAGTCCGCCACTGCTCCAAGTTCCTGGTTGATTAGATATTATAAAGGTAGGAAGATGTTATAAATTACCGAGTAACATAACAGGAGAAATAGTATTTTTTTGCGATGAGTGAAAATAAATAATCAACATAATTATTGTAATTTTAATTATTTGCGGCAAAGAAATAATACCGATTGATTGATTTATTGTGTGTGTGATGTAATGACAAAGGCAATTAAACAATTATGTTTAATGGTAGAAGTATTAAGACAACAATAAAGTGGCCTAAATAGATAATAGCTTATTACCTGTTCATGTTTAATATGGAGATCTAATTTTTTTCTATACATACTTTATAAAATAAAATGAAATAGTTTAATTATTTGCACGCGACAATCTTAGGAACCGTCAAATAAATAAATAAAATCTTTTTGTATAAAATTTCCAGTTTATAAAGGAATGCGTTAAGGTAATATGGAGATCTCATTTTTTTTTCTATATATACTTTATAAAATAAAATGAAATAGTTCATTTATTTGCACGCGATAATCTCAGGAACCGTCAAATAAATAAATAAAAAATATTTTTGTATAGAATTTCCAGTTTATAGAGGAATGTGTTAAGGTAAGCTTCATACGAAGTCGCGAGTCTTTCATAAAATGCTTAAAGTAAAAGTGCATCAATTAAGAGGTCAGATAAAAAGGTTAAACGGGTTGACCCCAACTCAAAAACGCTTTTTCCAGAGATTAAGACAACTAGACAGCCAAGTCGAAACAAGGAGATACCATCTAAATACACAATGGTATCGGCATTGACATCAGTTTACAAAACGTAAAAAGATATAGTCATTCCAGCGCAATCAGTAGTATTGTGAAACTTACGCTATCTGTGTGCGATTATGTATTTTTAACATCTTCAGATCTACTGCGATTGTGGACGAGTGTTTCTAGACGTGGTTTCGAAAACCCCAGTTTTATTATCTCTATTTATATCTATATTCATGCGTGTATTTGTCTCAATAAAGCAATTATGAGTGTTATGACAGACAGAAAAATCAATGACTTTTGAAAATGTTAATAATATCTGAAAATTAAAAAAATATTGAACACTATTATAAGTTGCTATACGGCGATCTATCGAAATTTCATATGAATGTAAATATTTATTATAAATCTTGTCAATGTACGAAATGTAATTACGAAAAAAAAAACCGGCATAAGTAGGTAAGTATACAGGATTATCCAAAACCATTCCTCACCAAAATAAAAACCCAAACTAACTGAAACCAATTACCCGCTTCTTCAAATAAACTAGTTACATTAATTGCATCACAAACGAAATCAAAAGCGAACGAAATCGAAAACAAAACTGACATCGGTTAACCCAATAACCTGGCCGAGACACTGGCGGCTGCGCGGGCGCCGCGCGTGGCGCAAGCGAGCGATGACCCGAGTTTGTGACTCATTTTGAATCTTATTACAAAGTAAATAAGGTTATGTCCTTGTTTAAAGTCAATATCTAAAACGTCTAGTCTGACGCTTCATACATTTAATTGCTGGCAATTTAGATCATGTTTGTTATATAAAATTAGATTCACCGTTTTTACGATGTTTTTTATAGATAATTACCGGTTATTAAGACCTGTCTACAATCTTTATTCAAATAAAAAATTGTATTAGTACGTAACACTAATCATACTTTCACGGGAATTGTACCCTTTGACATTATATCTTAAAAAAACACTATATGCTAATAATGTATAACTTCTACGTTACCATTTAGAGCTTTAAACTCAACTGTCAATTTAAATAAGTTTTCCAAAGATTTTTTTAAAAGAGAATGAGTCATTTTTATATTTGTAAATATTTAGCGGTTCCAGTTTTAAAAACCAGTGTTAAAAGAGATTCATGCTTTAAATTTACGTATCTTAATATTGTGATTACAATCGACAGGAGATTATAACTATAATGCTTTTTTTTTTTAATTTGAAAAAGGTACGTTTTAAAAATTAGTGCGTTTTTTTTCAATAGTTTACTTTTTTATGACATCAACATTGTAAATTATAATCGACTGGTGAATAATTCATTTTTCGAATTAGGAACCTAATTTTCTCATTGACGGATTCTAAAATAACTGGCCGGTGCGTCACTCGGCCCTACCCGCGGCCGCGGCTCAAGGCAGCCAACGTTGCAAAACAAACCGTCATCGTTATGTAACGTTCCGTTGCACAGAATGCACTGCCGGCTAGTGCTGCGATCTTGAGTGTACAAAAAGTTATTATTTTCCCTCGGGCGAATACGAATCAAGTTTATTAGCCGAATTATGCTTATTTGTACAACTGTACACAAGGAGTATTTTTTTTTGTGTCCATAATAATTTAGCTTAAATGACAATAATATAATCAATTCAATATTTTTTTATTTCCGAATAAATTAACAGGTCATATGAAATATTATCAACTTATTTAGATAAAGCATTAACTCTTTTATAATATTAAATTATTTTTGTTCCAAATAGTTTACTAGGTAAATAATTAAATTGCTAAATGGCATTCAGGCCACTGCTTGCCGAATGTTTAGAAAACAAACAATAAAGAATACCTAATTAGAATACATAGTATATGCGGGATAGATTCTGCAATAATATAAAATAAGCTGAAGTTATTGTGACCTCTCCCATCACTAGCGCAAGCGCATGCGGTCTCGGCGGGAAACATTGCATGATGATGCAGCAGTACAAACGAGTGTAATATTACATTTCCTTATGTAATTCGCATACTTAACTCGCGCATTAACTCGCATTACTAGACGAGTGTGAATGTAGTACAAAAGTGGTGTCCGCTGTTGGTATTATGCGCGTGCGATTTCTAGCAAAAATGTGGATTGCCCGCAATTTGCTCGGTGGGTCTCAATGACACCGATAGTGACGGTTGTGTAAGATTTTTTTTTTAAATTCTGCCATGTCTATATTTGAGCCCGATTAAACTTTATTATATTGTTAATATCGTGAATGGCTTATGAACACCCAACTATGCCTCTTAACTCACCATTTGCTATGAGTTCGATCAGATTTTATTGTCCTGTTAATAGCGTCGATTATCTATGAACACCTAGCCTTTTAACTGGCTAGGTCCGACTTAGTCAGTTAAGAGGCTGCGATAATAAGAGTATCCATTAAAGTCTTACCTTCACCTCCTCTTAGTCTGATATCAAAAATATTTTTCTCTTTAAACAAAAATGTTTACTCTTCCATCATATTTTTTCTTTTTTGTGATATGAGCTAAGTTATCACAAGCCTGAAAACGCCACGCGAGTGCCATCATTGGATTACGATTAAACATTAGACATGATGAATTTTATACAAGAACCTCTATAGTTACAAATATTACGGTCAGTCCCCTCTTTCTCGCTGGGCACCTGGGCACGTGCCCAGGGCCCCTAGGATCTAGATGGCCCATAGTTCTAGATTACCAATGGATCATCGACATTTATTAAACAAAATCATATTAATTTTCTATAGTGCCCAGGGCCTCCATTAGGTTAAAGAAGGCTCTGGTTACAGTGACCAATATTAATTAATTAATTCTCTAGACTGACACACCAATTCCCTAGTTCCAAACTAAGCTTTTGCTTGTGCTATGGATACTAGGTGAACGGACAGACAGACTTAAATGCGTTTATAAACATCCATGACTCGAGTATAAATGTCCATGTTCATCACACGAAACATTTGTCCCTAGCGGGATTCGAACCCGCGACCCTTGGTTTCGTGGCCAGGGTCTCTAAGCACTCGACCAACGGGCCAGTCAATAGGTTGCCCGTACGCTTGGCGAACAAGCTTTTCGTGGTATATGACCTATACACATCGACGAGACCAGAGGTATTGCATATTAGCTATAGGTTAAAAATCACCTTATACCATATTAGTGGGATCATTTTTCATCCGCTCCAACAAAGGAACTAAAGGCAATTCGGCGTCAAAATACCCATTACCCAGGAAACCGCACAAAGGTATTACCGGCGCTGTTTCACAACGCACCTCTCACATAATTCTATGCAAATTATGTGACGTAAAATCAATGAGGCCGCACACTGTTGCACGTAGCCACAATTCATTTTAACAATTCGATTTGAACAATTCGGAAAACGTTCCAATTTGTGAGACTGTGTAGTCTAAGGTTGTTATTATGTAAAGAATTTAAAAAAGTTCCATATAAGACAAGAAATAGGCAAAACCACTTTAGTTAAGCCTGGTCAGTCAGATATCCTGTCGTAATTTCGCTTTTAATTTTCCCGATATGTTAATTTATTAGTTCCATACAAATGTAACTCGGACTACTTCAATTAATTAACCATGTAATTTTATACAAAAATTAGGATGATTCGTCTACATTAACCAAAAACAAAAACTACTGCTCGCTCACGTCATAATCATGTTGAAAATGTTAATAAACGCCATTTAATAAATAAAATAAAAACCACGCGTTTGACACTTTTTTTCTCCAAAGTACTTTAAGCAGTTACAGAATATACGTAACTTCTCAAAATCCATCATTTTGACTCATTCGTATTCGGTTAAATATAATCTTGTATGATACGATCATCAAATCGTAACCATTTCATTTACCAACATCATAAATAAGTATTAACACGCAATCTCATCAATTCATTGAAACTTATTTACACATTACATAAGTCCGTTACTCAGAGAAGCGGCCCTTACCATTTTGATGTGATTGCAAACAACTTATTTCAAAATGAAATTATGAAACAAGATATTAACTTGAAGCTCAACAGAAAACAAGCTGACACTTTATAAACGTTAGCAAAAAACTGCAGCTTGAACAAAAGACTTGAAAACGAGTCGGGTTCCAGTCCATTGCTGGATAATAACCGACGGAGAACAACGAAACACAACAAATAATGCGATGTAACGCAAGAAAATGTTATAATTTAATCTATTGTTAAGTTCAGAGACCTCATTTATTTGCTGTCAATCAGGCATTTAGCTGAAGCACTAGATTTTTATTTACAAAGGATTTTTTTTATAAAATATCTCATACAATGAGTATTATTTAACCGACTTCATTACAAATTTCAAATACTCAAAGTACAGATTGGAATATAATTTAGAAAAAGAAAATCTTGAGGTTATAGCTATAATACTCTTCCAAAATTTGTAGACCCCCATCCGTGAATTGATGCAAGCGAGATCCATATCCTATAAACTTTTCATAACATTGAAATTATGTACGATAATGGCCCGTGGATCCAAGTAAATGTCAGGCTTTACAGCAAAAGCTATATCCGACGGTGTGCTAAATATATGAAAAAATAAATGGCACACAGAAAGTGCAGATGCGTCACCTCGTGCCTTTATTTTTGTTTAACTACATTATAATATTTACACGTACTAACTGCATATATAGTATACTGATGTCAACGTCCCTTTAACATTTTCTCAATCAAATAGCAAATACGTACCTAATTCGTTTTTTTTTTGTCGCTACTTTTTCATAGTTCCATCTAGCCTAATCCAGATTTTTTTTTGACTGAATTTTATTGAAAGGGCTTGTTGCCCCTTTGACTATGGCTACCCTTTCGGAAATTATGGGCGTGATGTTATGTAAAACATTAACTGAGTAAATTGCCGACCTCTCTAAATGTCGACCACGGGAAATCCCATCAGGCAATATTAGCAGACTTGTTTCCACTAGAGTTACATACATGTAATGTACATTCAGTGAACCAAAGTAAGTTGTATCGGCAATCATGTAAATACATACTAGCTAAACAGTAGTAAACATGCTAGCTAGGGCGCGGCGCCGGTAAACCACGCATTTCTCTGGGCTATTTGTCCGAGTGATGTAAGCGTTATGTCACAGACGTAAGTGGAATCAAATTGTCAAGTTTGTATAGAATTCTTGATAGGGCTGGATAGGTTTCGTTCCTTTGCTTGGGTATGAAAAGAATTCGATTAGAGGTGGAGCAATTGAGTCATAAAAAAGACGGTAATTTCTTTCATTTTCCTGTTATTGTGAAAATATTATAACAAATTGAGAATGTATTTACATACCGTACGTATAGTTATGCGTGTGTTGAGAAATCACGTTAACGTAATTCATATGTATATATTCATATGATATCATAGCGTTGTGTTCATGATGATGACAAAACTAAGAGAAAAACATTTCTATTAATATTTTTTTCACGTCCACCAGCAATCTATCTGAAGCGGTTTCCTTAAAAAAACAGCAACAATTCTGAATCAGCAACTATTATGTATTCAGTGTAAGACATACAGCAACAATAGCATAACACGAATACCAATAGGTACAAAACCTTGACCAGGGCAGCCGGCACAGCACGCTACAATTTCTCCGGACAGTCACTGATGTAATAAATTATGTCACTAACGCAAACTAGATCAAATGTGCTTAGCGACACATCTGCCGAAATTACGACGTCGAATTTCGGTCGGTTAATTTTCTCGGATTCTGATGATACATTACATTAACTGTGTATCATCTTCTATCTTCCTAGCGTTATGTCCCGTGTTTAAACGGGGTCCGCTTAGACCAGGATCCAGGATTTAGCGAGTCTGGTAATTACATTGAAGCGACTGCCGATCTGGCCTTCGTAACCCTAAGATAGGGGAACCAGACAAATTTTTGGATCATGGTTACAAATCCAAAGTTGTTTGAATTTGCAGGTTTCATCACGATGTTTTTCTTCACCGTCGAGCTAGTGGTATAAATACGTACATATTTTTGAAAAATCCAGAGGTACGTGCCCGGGTTTGAACCCGCACTCCTCGGTTAAGAGGCGCGTGTACTTAAAGTTGAGCTACCACCGCTCTAAAATAAATTACATTAACTGCGTAGTGTGTATACAATTTAAGTGTAAGAGCAATGTGCATACATCATCTTCCTAGCGTTATAACTCGTTCTACTCGGACCGTGATCCTGGATTCAGCGAATCTGGTTATGGATATTGAAACGACTGCCACTTGTCCGTTTTAATAAAGGTTTACAATCGGCAAAAGTAATCTGGCTAAGGAAATAGGAGAATTAGACAAATTGATCTATAGTTTTTCCCTCACCGCCGAGGTAGCGGTATAAATTCGCATTAAATTTTATAAATTTTGAGATACCTTTACGGTTTGAACCAACATTCATTGTATAAGAGACGCGTCCTTACTTGCCAATTTAGCTACTTATCTATTATTGGCAATTTTCATTCGCTTGTCGATGTCCAATATATACTTCCTAATAGTATAAAACTGAAAATCGCGCAAGCTGAAAGCTAACCTCAAGATCTACGGGTCCGATTTGAAAAAAATATTTCAGTGTTATATATGCCATTTATAAAGGAAGGCTGTAGGCATAGCGTAACCGTAAACGCGGGTGAAGCCGCGTGCAAAGCTAGTGAAAATATGTGGCGTTATATTTGAACTTAAAACTCGTCTGATATTTTTGTATATGCAACAAAGAATTAATGTAACATCGGCCTAGGAAGGTCGCCAAATTTCTAACGCGCAATTTCGACAGCATTTGCTTCTGCGCTTACGCATGTTTTTCTTGCTCTTCACGCGCCGTAACTTTGTAGGTCAAAAATAAGTCAAAAATCTCGGACACGGATGTGGGTTAGTAATGTGCCTAATTAATAGGTAGGAAACATTATCTCTTTATTGCATCGAGATAATGTAACGAAATCCATAAATCTTTTGCGCAAAGAGGTGTTATTATACAATAAGAAACAGTAGCTTATTGGATAATGTATATATTTAGAGTACACAACATTTATAATTGTTAGTCGACAAAAAACAAATCAGAACTGAATTATGTCGTCAGGGCTGACTCCTAACACATTTCATAGATAAGCGCAAAAAATTCTTAACGATGTACCAACATATAGGATATAATGAATTATAGTTATTGCGATGGGACACATTAAATTCAAATATCAAATTGAATGTATTTTTTACTTTGAATAAAATAACTTCATAGCATGATTTTACAATCTTCCATCTAACACACAATTTTATTTGGCTGAATGTGGTTAAAAGAGCTAGCTGCCCCGTTGACTCTGCCCACCCCTTCAAGGATTACGGGATGATCTGTATATATGCATGATTTCAATAACTCAATGACATTTCAAATATTTTGTCAAAATCAAAACACTCATAGATTCGATTAATAACATCATAAAAGGCCCTTGGAATTCTTCCAAAAACAAAAAAAAAAAAGCCTCGATCTGCAAACTATCATTCATTCTCCTCACACTTCCTTAATGTAGAACAAAGAGCGTTGCGTAACATTTCTGCGCCGGCGCACAGGCTATTTATTAGGCGTCAGAGAAACAAAATAAGACCGCGTGCGTTATAATGGAAAATAGATAAGCGACATTGCTATAGTTTGTCATAACAATATGCAATAATATAATATGAATGGAGTTGTTCTTACATTAATTCAGTTGAATGGGCTGGCCTCTTAATTGCCACCATTCAGTCTCCCTTCTCTAGTTTAGTACATTGATTGATTCCAAAGTAAGTTAAGTACTTCTATCAAAGAAATCTAAACCAACAAACACAACCTGAGACAAAAATGCTTGATAAAAACTACACTATTTAAATATATATTGGTGTAAGACACGCGTCCTTAAGGACACACCGGTTTGATTCTACATACATAACATCACGCCCATAATCCCTGAAGGGGTAGGCAGAGTCAAAGGGGCAGCATGCCCCTTCAACCACATTCAGACAAAAATGAAGCCGGGCTGGGCCAGATAGAAAATTGTGAAAAAGCAGTGACAAGCGGCTAACCTGTCGTCTACTCAGTCACATACCCAAAAGCCCGTAAACCATTAGTCGCCTCTTACGACATGCTAGGCAAGAACCACAGTTGGCACATTCTTTTTTTATTGTCCCAGATCAACATGGGCCAAGTCCCAGTCCAACATGGGACTAATTTTTGTAGTTTAGTTTTGTAGTTTGATTCTAAACTACAAAAATTCAGAGAAATCATTCTATGCATTCGGAATTGAAATAGCACAACACTAATTTAAGTCTATGCATTTGTATGCACCTTTGATGAACGATGAGCGCGCAAACAGCAATTATAACCATCGGCTGTCACGAACAACGAAGAGGTCACAGGGTAGTGGAACTAAGCAATCTCATTTGGCCTTACTATATGAAAGTTGGTACTAATCGACCTATTTTAAAATGTACCTGACCTACTATTTTATTTGGGTTTAAAGACATCATTGCAAATTGGTCAATTATTACTTATATTGAGATTAAACCTAAAATATTAACGGAACTGTGTATTATTTCTTTAACTATCCTCACCGGAAATTCAATGCGAAACGTCTGTAATTTTTGTTAAACTTATGTCATTCATACATAACCTCTCTTATACGCAACATTATGCAGAATCTTCCAGAATTTTCTCACGAAAAATCTCATCATCTATATCATTTCGTTGGTTGAGTGAGATACTTCATTTTAATGGCACAAGAACAAAGAATGTCGTTATATGGCGGAAACTCATGTTTTTATATCTTGGTAGAATCCATAATGTGTCTTACTCGCAGCAGTGTATCAAACTGTTTCCTGTTTTCCTGGTGTAATAGCAATTATTTTAATAGAAACAGAGAAAGTGTTGAGATTGTAGCGAAATAAGTAAAGTTTGAATTATGGAAATGTTTTCGACGAAGTTTGTACAGCGATAACTCAGACGTTGTAGGGTCTTATATTTATACGTATATAAAAACGACAATCTATAAAATGTACAAATAAATAGGTATATAATGTAGATGCTTCTTAGTGTTAGGTCTGTACATCAAACGTTGAACCACTTTATGACAATTTTTTTGACCGTCTGTTTGTCAAGGAATCTTTTTCAACATATTCCAGATAGCAAGTTCCAATCACTAAAAATATGTGTGTCCAAGTTCCGAGAGTTATTAAAACATTTTTAAATTAAACGCAGGAAATGTAACTACACTAGATTGAATTTAATGATAATTTCAGCAATATTCCTGCTCTCAAAATAGATAATAACATTAATTTTGCTTGCAATATTCAGGCCAATGTTAGTAATTTTGGTCGCATTAATGAAATCATTAGGTTATTCGGAAAACAATCATTATTGACAAGGCCATCGGCTCCACGGGTGAAATAATTTAGATATAAAACATCAACAATTTGTGGTGATAAATACTCGAAAAGTTACTATGTATATTTAAGTTAGTAAAAAGGTTACGACGTATAGAAATAGTCCAAATTTTAAATGCGAATTATTGTGAATAGAAGAAACTTCAGTATTATAACACATTTTTTTCTTTAAAAAAGTGCTGTGGTTTAAAATTCGAATTTTTTTTTTTTGTATTTTTTGGGGAATTAGGATTAGCTTATGTCTTCTCGTCTGTTTGTTGCCCCCTCTAAAAAAAAGCACAACAGACAGACACAGTTATTGATTTATTCTAACATAAGCCAGGATTAATCACGCACAACATAATCACGCGACACTGACCTCATCCATTATACAATCCCGCGGGCCCTCGCCCCGATAATGACCCGGCCCAGTTGCCCAAGGTCGCCGCGACGACTCTTGCGCACGGTGAAAGTATTTTCGGCGGCCTTCACCCGCAACACATCGATCGGATTGCCACTCGTTAGGAAATCGGTGATATCACCGGTTGCGGACGATTCTAGAATCGGAATGGTTTTGACGTTCTTTCACGGGTTGCCAGCGCGCAATGCACAGTTTTTTATAGCCCTTTTGGCTGATGTTTATATCAATTTTATATAACTCAGGATCAGTATTTTTTTTGGATTAAATTACGTACCCTATATTTATTCTATCTGACAGCATACCATGTAATTAGCTAGGGTCATCAGAAATTTTACCAATTAATATTAATGAGCATTACCTCACTTACACATATAGAAATTACTATGATCTAGCTCAGCTATAGTCATAATCCGTACACATATTATACATACATACATACATAAAGTCAGCCCTTTTTCCCATGGGGGTAGGCAGAGATCACGTACTTCCATTTGCTACGATCCTGACATACACCTTTCGCTTCTTCTACATTCATAAGTATTTTCATACACGCTCGTCGGTTAAGGGTGCTGTTTACCTGACCTTTTTTTAATACATTATCAATCTGGTCATGGAAAGTCCGTCTAGGTCTTCCCCTCCCAACGGCTCCATTTACACTTGCCTTATATATCTCTTTCGTCAATCTTCTTTCATCCATTCTCTCATATTATAAATACTGAAGTATAATTGTTTACTTTGAATATAAACAAAAACCCTAAAAAAATATGACTTCTTTATAAAGCTACTACTACTACTACTAAACTTTATAAAGCTAGTTAGCCAATAACTCCACGCAGCATACCTCTACTGAATAATAGACAAACAAGTAAACTCACTTAGCTAGACGTTATCAGGCCACAACTTTAGAAGTCTAATAAAAATAACCTACCTAGTTCATTAGCGTGTTATACTATTATGTTTACCTACTCATTGTCATGAATGCTCTAATAGAAAAGTGTTACATTGGCACACCCGCAGGTGCTATGGGCTACAGCACTGTTGCAACGCGCATAAGTCACATAACGAAAACTATATACGGCTCTCACTAGGGTTGAATACTGAATAGGGCTCTGACGTGACCGTCAGCATAGGCTTTACTTAGAAGCCCAATATGTGATCGTGTACTTCATCCATGTGTTGGAGCCATAGATTTAGAATGGCGAAGTCAAAAAATTCTAAATCTATGGTTGGAGCAAATTTTCAGTTTTGAGACCGGGTATGCAATATTTACACGTATTTTACGTTTAGTTCAAATATTGACTCATGGCACTAAAACGCGATTTATATTCATTTAAATTTTTTCTTATTAAAATATAAAACGAATAATATTTGCTGCTGGCTATTTATGAAATATATGTAATAGATGAAATCTTAAACTTGTGAAAATCTTAGTGGGGTTACGAGCCATGAATCTCCATATCAATATACTTGACTCGAAAATCCTTTTTGAAGAACCTCATGTATGATTTTCGAGTCAGGCTAGGTCTGCAAATGCCTATAAGTTAAGGCTCTCGATGGTAACGAGCAGACTGTATTCCTATTTACCACCTTCAGAGGCATTAAAAGTAAAACAATGATATCCAATACCCTCTCTATCTTAATAGAGGCAGCCCTGCCTCGATACAATCGAAAGTGCTACAAACGGCCTTCACCCGATATCTACCTGTGATTTCTGTATCGGAACACGTTTGTGACATAACGTTTGTTTATTAATTTGCCGTATCACGAAATACGTGTTTTGGTGCGCAAGCGCATACGTTGCAGTTTCGTGCGTACGTTGCCAACTGTTATCACTCCACCGTGGAACAGGTTATGGCTTGTTGCGATATCGATATTCGCTTTATTACTTAATATATTGCTCATAGATATTTTGAAACTTTGTGAACACAAGTGGACGGTTGGAGCTGTGAGGTCATGGTTTGATTTGACCCACTGACTATTAAATAATTTCAACTTGTTTTAAGTTATACACATGACGAATACGGATGATACCATACGCAAATATAATATCATTTCACTCGTATACGCATTTTTTTTATTAAATTGCTTTAAATACTCTTACTAATTAGTTTTGTCCCACGTTGGGCTGGGTCTTTAAAAGAATATACCAACAGTGTTCCTGGCCTAGCATGTCGTTGAAGGCGACTAATGGTATATAAGGTTTTGGGTATATGATTGTGCGACGACTACTTTTTCACAATTTCCCGCTGTTTTTTTTTTTTGGGAGAATGTAGTTGAGAAAGCTGGCTGCTCCTTTGACTCTTCAGGGATTACGGGCGTGATGTTATATGTATGTAGAAACCTCATTTTAAATTATACGGAAGATAAATACGATGATCTGTATAGTATATAGTTTGACTGGCTCGATGGCTCATTCGGACCCTGCCCCATGCGCCAAGAGTTGTGGGTTCGATCCCCACCCAGGACAAACATTTGTGTGATGAATACTTGTGTTTGTTCTGTGTCTGGGTGTTAATTTGCAATATTTAAGTATATAGTTGTAATACCAGTCTTGATTCTGATATCTGTAACACAAGATGCAGTCTGATATATTACATTGAGTCATAAAAGTCACCTAATGTCTAAGTAATAGACGAGTCTATTGTATTGGGTATATATACATTATATTAGTTTCACTTTTTATTTTATGAAAAAGAAAATGAAATAGAAGGTAATCATTTTATCAACGTCTGTTTCGGATGTCTATTCATAAAACAGTACCATAAGATTCTTTATTTTACTATTTTAATAACCTTTTATTCACGATGAATGGTCGGTTAATAGAACGTGTCATATTAAAGTAAAGGAATAACAAAACTAAACGGGTCTATTGATATCTTACTACAGTAGTTCTTTCATTATAAATCTATTGTTGTGGCACATACATCAATAAGTTAATAACATTTAAGTGTTTGTTTGTAACAACAAAATAACAACTTATTACTGGATATATATGAAAGTATAAATAATATTTAAAATAATAAAAAAAAAACTCTTCTCTGGGTGAACGGATTTTGACGGGACATTTTTTGGTAAATAGACGATTTTAAATAGTAATTTCGGCGTAACTATTTCCCTAAAAGAAAGAATATTATTTTGTTAAAATCGCTATTTTAAATTGGACGACGTTGTTGGCAAAAGTTAGTTTAATAAAAAAAAAAACTTTAAACGTTTGTTCCCGCAGTTCTATATAAGTAAACTTATTTTGTGGAAATTAGTCAATCTACAAAGTACCAGTGATGTGATCGGGGGAAAGAATAAAATTACAAAATAATATAAAACACCTTAATCAGAGGTACATGCATCAGCATAAGTTGTATTTGTCTTTAACTGCATGGTCTGATTCACTCGGCATAATGCGTATTGTTGATATACGCTGTGTAACATACTCTTTGGTATTATAACAAGAACATGATTATCATGAGGTTATAGCATTAATCTTTTATGTGTTGTTTACAATGTTTAAGTTTCATCCGCGTATTCCTTGTTTTAGTTTTATAGGGAACATTTTATTTAAAATACTTGAAAGCCAAATATTATATAAGTACATAGTAGTATTTGTCTCATATTGGTCTGGGACTTAACAAGAATATGTTAACTGTGTTTCTTGTCGTAAAAGGCGACTTATGGTATATGGGGTTTAGGGTGTGTGATTGTGTAGGCGACAAGCTAGCCACTTATCATTGCTTTTTCACAATTTTCCATCTAACCCAGCCCATTTTCCTTTTTGGCTAAATGGGGTTAAAGGGCCTGCTACCCCTTTGACTCTGCCTACCCCTTCGGGGATTGGGCGTGATATTATGTATGTATGTAGGTAGTAGTATTATATAAATAAAACTCTCTGTCTTCGCCGCTAAGAAAGGGGCGTGAAGTTTAGTTAGTAAGTCAAAACTTTATCCTATTTTAGTGTGGGATTTAAATAGAATGGGAACATCAAAAAAGGTGATTATGGTGTATTGGTGTCCATTTATTTATTAAACCATCTATCTTTTTAAATCTAATTTTTGTTAGGTGATGGTGTTCTAAGGAGCCTTATCACCCCTACCTATCTCCGTCACCTACATTAGAACACACCTGCTATTTATGGCACGCTAACAAGGAACACAATTGGTATATTATTTTTAAGTCCGATCAACACATGACTAAGTGACAAACTAAGTTTAGCAAGACAAAAAATATCACATTAATTCAAGCAATAGCTATATAACACTCGTTCTATTAATAAAACCTATTAGGTGTTTAAATAGCAAGCACTGACAGTCTTTGCAATTTCGAATTCTATGAATAATGTGGTCCGTTCATAGACAAATTGCGTAAGAAAAGATTAAGGATAGTCGTAAATCAGAGACAAAAATAAATAAATCAAACGAGACTCATAACTTATCGAATGATTTAAGTGTCTCAAATACAGTTCGTAATAGCAACTCCCGTATATAGAACAAGTATTATTACTGAGGTTATTTAATACTAGCAGCGCCCCGCGGTTTCACCCGCATAGTTCCCGTTCCTGTAGGAATTTAGGGATAAATATAGCCTATGTTACTTCCGGATAATGTACCTTTCCAATGATGAAAGAATTTTTGTAATCTGCACAGTAGTTTTTAAGTTTTTTCATTACAAACATACACACACACAAAAATACAAATCTTTCCTCTTTATAATATTAGTATAGAAATACGAACAGGCAAGTAAGTTAGCTATTGCCCGGGGTTTCGACTGAGTAGAATACGCTCTATTACAAAGCGTTACAAGCAAAACCTTGTGTTACAATGGTTTTAGGATTATAATTAGGATATCAAAAAGTAGACACAGGAAAACCCTATCCTTCTTCCTAGCGATAAGTCCTGTTCGTAGTCGGGTCCGCTTAATAGGTAAGCTTAGAGAAATATAAGTATAAAGTAGTATCCAAGTAGTATGCAATGTAACAAGCTCTCCAAATATTACCGGGAACAATCGTGGTACATATTTACTTTTACTCAATTTATAAGCCATAATTTCTTCCGCACAAATAAGTGAATCACTGTCAGTCTAAAATACAAGAAACTAGTAACATATTCATAAAACGTAATTTCAACAACACTTACTCATATCTTAGCCTAAAATATATGAGCATACTATATTATCCAGTATACTTGCCAACCGTAATTATGGCGAACACGACGTAACGAATGCACAACAGCAAAGAGAGGTATTAAGTTCAAGGAAGTGACCATTAGCTCTCGGCAATGTAACGTAAAATTGATAAGGCGTCTGATCTCTTCTACGAAAGACTTATTTGAAAGAATGGAATCGTTTTACTATTACGCCCTTAGCCCTCATAGGAATAAGGAATATTACAGAGTTCAAGGAGCACAAAGGTCTTTAAACACTTTTAGCCAAACATATAATGAGAAGACAAAATCCGCTAGGTGGCACGAGAGAGTCTGGTGGTCTTATCACCATCTAGACACACGTGTGACCAGTCTCTTGTGTCGAGTTGGTGAAAAACCCGTCTTATCACTGTCACTATTGGCTCATTGTTGACAGAATGTCAGTTTGTTCTGACAACTAACCAATGAGGAGGGTAACAAGACAGCACGTCACAGTTACGCCATCTTTTGGATGTTTTAATTCAAATACCCTTATTGAGTTCAACTAGTTAACAAAAAAAAACTGAAAAAATAGCGACAAGTGGCCATTTAGTTTGTCACCGATCACAACCCAATACCCCATTAGTCACCTTTTATGATATCTTAGGCAAACCAAAAACACAATTAGTCGCCTTTAGCAACATTTTACTTGCATGGTACTTTTAAGATCTCAGACCAACATAAGACATCGTTTTATTATAAACATCTATTGTCCTACGTGCAGTAAGAATGGGCGATGAAAGGCAATAAACTATAGAAGTGGGAAAGCGACGAGTGTATCGAGAATGTTCGACGTGAACTGGCGTAACGTGATGTTGACGTTAAGTAGATATCTATACAAATACAAAGCATTGTATTGTGGTCCGAATACTTTAAATTGCTTAACAGTGTTTTTTTAATTTAAAAAATTACAAGGGGTTTTAGTGTTGTTAAGTAGATAAATAATACAATAATTATTCTTACCACGAGTGTTTATCAAGACACATATCTTTAGCTTTCAAAGCTGCTGGTTAATAAACGATAAAACATTAACTTACGCTTGCTTTAGACAGACAAATAGCTGCCTCTTGAGTATCTATGCTCTGTTTTTGTTTTGTGTTTTTTTATGCAGTCTCAAGTACAACTTACATACATACATACATACATACATACATACATACCATCACGTCCATAATCCCCGAAGGGGTAGGCAGAGTCAAAGGGGCGGCATGCCCCTTCAACCACATTCAGCCAAAAATAAAGCCGGGCTGGGTTAGATGGAAAATTGTGAAAAAGCAGTGACAAGCGGATAAGTTATCGCCTACACAATCACACACCCAAACGATATACCATTAGTCGCCTTTTACGACATGCTAGGCAAGAACCACAGTTGGCATATTATTTTAAGTCCCAGACCAATACGGGACAGTGGGCTGGGTTGGATGGTAGGTAAGTACAACTTAAATTGATAATACGTGGTTTGTGCCATCGTAAAAACCTAAGGGGTGTTTTGGGAGAACAGGCTCCCTCTCTCGGGAGATGAGATGCTGCTGATTTTCACTTAATCCCGACAATAGGGAACCCAAATAAATAATCACTCAGGTATAGCCAATAAACAGAGGACTGAGGTACTAGATCAGTCGTCAGCCTGACATGTCCTTGAAGGTGGAACATAAGCCTAGGAAGGTGGCTAAATATACAAGACGTGACCCAAACAAGATATCTGTACATTCATAAAACGTTAGCAAGAGCGGTGGAAGCTCAATTTCAATGATAAGGACACGCGCCTCATAACCGAGGGGTGAGAGGGTTCAAATCAGAGCACGTACCTATGGATTTTTCAAATCTATATACGTCCTTATATCACTAGCTAGGCGGTTGGGGAAAACATTGTGATGAAACCCGAAAATTCAAAAAACTTTGGATTTTAACCATGATCCAAAAATTGTCCTATCTTACGGTTACGAAGGTCAGATCGGCAGGCGCTTCAATGTAATTACTAGACTCGCTAAATTCTAAGACCATGATCTAAGCGGGCCCCGTCTAAGCACGGGACATAACGCTAGGAAGATGGTGATAATACGTTAGCAAACATAATACTGCAATCTAATCTAACCACTGAATCGTGAAATAGGTGAATGTTTTAACAACTCGGCGGCACTTTCATTACAGGCGACAAATGTTTAGCGTGATTTCCGAACACGTGGAATATTTGTAATTACACCTAACTGTAGGCACCCATCGAATAATAAGGCACCATTTCTATAAGATACTTTCTGACCCGGCGCACTTCGTAACGCCCCATTCTCAATACCCATTTTTTTTTTACCGTGCAGCATTTTAATTTTTTTCTTTCATAAGTATCGTCACCTGATAATAACCAACACAAATAAAAAAGAATTAGCGAAATCGGTTCAGCTTGTTTCGAGATTTGCGCTTAGCAACACATTCAGCGATTTATTTTTATATTATATATAAGAAGTACACACATTGAGGCATACAACACTTTACTAACGTACAGTAAAACATATGAAAAAATGGCATCGTTAAAAATATACCATACATATTTACTTCGCCAATGATTTATATTTCTTCCAGAATAAAACATTTGGAAATAAAATAAAAAATAATATCCTATTTTTCTTTTCCATCAGCGTTACAATCACACGTATCTTAAGCTTTCAATCAGCTGGCTAACATACAAACAAATCCTAAAAAGCTGTCTCTATCACTATAAAACGTTATGAAAGCAACATTGTTAGTATTGAGTAAGCATTTTAAACGTTACCGAACGAAACGAAATACAAGCACGATAACTATCGCCTATAACTTAGAAAGCCTAGAGTAGGTAATGTCTAGAAATTAGATCATATCTTCCGCACAAACTAGGAAATAGACTGTATCTGTCCCCTTCTGTAGGGTTGTCGACTATTTAAAAATACAATGTTGCAAACTGTTATAAATGAAACCACTTATAAAAACTAGTCTTCTTAAAATTTGTGCGAATGTGCGATTATGCGGCTATTATTAGTATGTAAGACGAGATATGTATACATGCTCGTATATTTTAATTAAGCTCTATAAATACACATATGTTTCTTGAATTGAAATATGCTGCAAATTTGTATATGTTTGTCTAGTCTATAACAGCTAAAACATAATATTCTTAGCATAACGTATTTACGAAACGCTGAAATTAATAGGAAGTACAAAATTTACATACACATCACGCCTTTTCTTACGGTGATCACAATCTTCCATTAGCTACGACCCCACACAAGAAAATGTGTTGGAATATATCACGGTATATAAATGTTGATTTTCTTGAGAAGACAACAACATTTCTTCGGATGAAGCTTGATTCTTTCTAAAACTCATTTGAACACTTCTTCTGATGATTGGCAGCCCTACCCTTCCCACTGGACGCTTGTTACGTAAGCTGACTCTTTCTAAATTACTGGACCAATATTTCTTTGGGCTCAGATGCGTATAGGAACAGCGTTACATAAAATCATTGAAGGCTTTCTCTGGGCAACAGTCAGCAGTCAGCTAATAAAATTATCAACACTTCGACATGGATTGATTGTAGTAATAAGCTGTCCATAGACATTGCAGTAGTAAAATGTCATGTCTATGGACGTGGTAGCATAATACTGCAATCAAGGCATAGACTACGGTGACAGGTGTTCATTAGGCTGGCTGTACACTTATTTGTCACCTTTAGCAATACAAAAAATAAAAAATAAATTCCAATATTTTAAAGGTCTGGTGACACCGACTGAATACCAATTAATATGAAACCATTTCTCCTAAACTTTATCTTTTTGATCCAAGAAGATCATTAATTATATCAGTTTTTTGTTATTAAAATTAACGTATACGAATATATTGTTCTTATATAACTACTTTCTCATGTGTACTTACCGATTATTTTTTTAAAGGTATAACGCCATATGTTGTCCATTACATCATTCATTACCTGCAAAGAAAAAATATATTTATTTAATTATTATAATTATTTATTTAAGTATTGACAGAAACTCTTATCACGTTCCAGATTCGAGCGACAAGCGAGCAAATCAAAGCGAACTACTGCGATGTGGCGTAACATGTCGCCGGCCCAGCCACCGCCCTGCAACAAGCCTAAACGGAGAAGCAAACCGCCCGACAAGCGAACCCCATTGAAAACATACTAGTCCATAACAAACCAAAGGGTGTAAGCATTAAGAAATGCTGTGATAGAAAAAACTAAAGCGAAGAGAAAAACAACTGTGATAGATATCTACAATTCCAAATTCAAAATTTCATATTCAAATTACAACTTCCAAATTCAAACTCCAAATCCAAATTTCAAATTCAAAATCCAAATTCAAAATGGGCGTCCACGTTCTATTAGCGTCGACAGCGCTTAAGACGATCAGTGTGACAGGATTGTGGTTGATTCCACTCCTGCTCGGAGCGCTGACGTATCACAACTACAATTCGTACGATCCCGAAGCCAGGGTGCTGGACCGGGAGCCGAGGAGGGAGTACGATTTCATAGTGGTGGGCGGCGGGTCCGCGGGAGCGGTCGTGGCCAACCGCTTGACTGAGGTTAAGAATTGGAATGTGCTGCTTTTGGAAAGTGGTGAGTTTAAAGTCTCGTATAGGTAATCTAAGTGTTGCCTTCGCACGATTTACTCTATGCGACACATATGGAGACATGTAAAAAAGAATCACTTAGAAAAAAAAAATATTTGCAATTATTCTAAAGTTTGAATTCACTGATTTCTGTAACTTAAAATAATACTTCGCTTAGATTTGGTACTTTCTGTATACTAAACTATCGCAATTGTATTTACAGAAATACAACATTTCAAAAGATTACTTTCTGAATATTTTTTGTTCGAAAAGAAATTAGAGAATCACCAGGTGTGATTCTGTGATAAATATATATTTTTAACAGTATACATTTTGAATAATTAACTGTGTAACGAATACAACGCTGAAAGCACACCTCAACGCTATACCGCTAAATATTCCAGGTCCGGACGAAAACGAAATAACAGACGTCCCTTCGCTAGCCGGGTACCTTCAGCTAACGAAGCTGGACTGGCAGTACAAGACCGAGCCCACGGCGTACGCCTGCCTGGGCTTCAAGAAGCGGAGGTGCAGCTGGCCGAGAGGAAAGGTATAACACACTAGTAAAGATCAGTAAATATATAAGATACCTTTGAAACACGATTAAATTTTAAAAATTCACTGGCTCGATAGCGCATTCGGTAGTGACCCTAAACACCAAGAGTTGTGGGTATATGGGGTTATGGGTATAATATTATAGTATATGGGGTTGTGGATATGTAATTGTGTAGGCGCCAAGCTAACCACTTGTCACTACTTTTTCACAATTTTCCATTGAACCCAGCCCAGTTTTGTTTTTGGCTGAACGCGGTTAAAGAGGCCTGCTGCCCCTTTGACTCTGCCTACCTCTTCGGAGACTATGGGCTTGATGTTATGTATGTTTGATATTTATTTAAAAAAAAAAACTGGTTCTTCAGGCAATTGTTTACAAAAATTAAATGCTAACCGATTAATGTGTTTATGTGTGACACATCTCATCACGCCCGTAATGCCCGAAAGGGTAGGTTATTCTTACTTATTCAAAAACGTGTTCGAGTTAGGTTAGATGGAAAATTGTGAAAAAGTAGTGTGTAGTGACAGATGAATAACTCATCGTCTACATACTCACTTATACTTACTCGTACTGGGGCGGAACTATTGGATCATATGTAGTATGTTTTTATTTTTCTTGAATCTATACTTATAGCTTACTATATTCCAGGTACTAGGCGGCTCAAGCGTACTCAACTACATGATATATGTTCGGGGGAACAGATTAGACTTCGACCAATGGGAGTCATTCGGCAACCCCGGATGGGGCTACCGAGAAGTCCTAAAATACTTCATCAAATCCGAAGACAACAGAAACCCTTACTTAGCAAAAAATAAGTATCACGGCAAAGGAGGATACTTGACTGTTCAAGAGGCTCCATGGAGAACTCCTCTTGTCGCAGCCTTCGTTGAAGCCGGTGTTGAAATCGGATATGAAAATAGAGACATCAACGGAGCAGTCCAGACTGGGTTCATGATAGCCCAAGGAACGATCAGAAGAGGATCAAGATGCAGCACGGCCAAAGCTTTTCTGCGACCAGTACGAACTCGCAGAAACCTGGACGTGTCTCTGCATTCACAAGTGACGAGAGTCCTAATCAATCCGATGACGATGAAAGCGTACGGTGTTGAATTTGTAAAACACGGCGTCAAAAGGGTGGTCTACGCCAAAAAGGAAGTTATTCTATCAGCAGGCGCTATCAACAGCCCACAGTTACTGATGTTATCAGGAATAGGACCCAAAGATCATTTACGAGATGTTGGTATACGAGTAATGAAAGATTTGCCTGTCGGAGAAAATCTGCAAGACCACGTCGGTGTTGGAGGATTGACGTTCTTGGTTGATAAACCAGTTTCAATCGTCCTTAATCGTTTTCAGGCATTCCCCGTAACTATGAACTATGTCGTCAACGAACGGGGCCCAATGACTGTGCTTGGTGGATTAGAAGGTGTGGCTTTCGTCAACACAAAATATGCAAACAGCTCAGGCCTTTGGCCTGACATACAATTCCACATGGCTCCCGCCTCTTTCTCCTCTGACAACGGGCAGCTTGTAAGGAAGATTCTAGGTCTCACAGATGAATTGTACGACACGGTCTACAAGCCAATCGCAAACAAAGATGCTTGGACCATAATGCCTTTATTGTTGCGTCCGAACACAAGAGGTTACGTCAGACTGAGGAGTTCCAACCCGTTTCACTATCCAATAATGAACCCTCGTTACCATGAAGACGCGTTGGATGTGGCGCGACTAGTGGACGGGATCAAGATAGCACTGAAAGTGGCCGAGGCGTCTCCATTCAAACAGTTTGGATCCAGGTTGTACATGAAACCTTTGCCGAACTGCCGACAATACAAGTTCATGTCAGATGAATACATAGAGTGCCAAGTGAGAACTATTTCTATGACAATATATCACCAGAGTGGAACTACTAAAATGGGTCCCAGTTGGGACAAAGAAGCGGTTGTAGATCCAAGACTTAAAGTGTATGGTGTAGAAGGACTGAGAGTGATAGATGCTAGTATAATGCCGACAATAGTTAGTGGTAACACGAATGCTGCAGTGATAATGATTGGTGAAAAGGGTGCGGATATGATAAAAGAAGACTGGTTGGGCGGCAAGCGATGACAATAAATCAATCTTAGGAATAGTCTCATAATTTCAAATTTAATTAACTAGCTATTTATCAAAGTTAAGACATTTTGGATGTCTAGCAACAATTACGGACTCGAAAAATTAAAAACTAAGTGATTATTTGTTGTAAAATATGGAGCTTCAACTATGAACACTCATACTTTTTAAGTGTGAGTGCTACGTTCATAATTGCCTGTAGCTATCAAAAAAAAAGCTCTAAGTTAAACCAATTGAAATTGCCAGTTACCTACTTTAAAAAGTCTTATTTAACTTAGTTAATTTTGAGTTTAGTTAACCTTTCACGTGTAAACAAAGCAACAATCTAAAAATTTTAACACATTTTAGATTAGCAGATAACATATTTAAAAACATGACTCATTAAAACATTATTACGAATAAAGCAATTGTTGGTTTTCCAAGTCGAAATACATGAAAAAGGGTAAATAGATAAAGTTAAAATCAATAAAACACCATCGTTTACTATGAGGATATATTAGAATAATACCGGAACCCATAATATTTTATACGTGGGTAACTTCCTCAAAACTTTCATTTTCTCTTTGACGCTAATATTGTATCCACAAACAAATTACTTAAGTCACAAAACGTGAAAGGTACGCTGAAGCTAGAATGTAAATTTGATTTGCTTGATAGTCGATGTTAATGTGAGTATCCTGTACATATTGTAAGATGTGTATATATTGTCAATATATTATTTAATATAAGCGTAGGTACAATTTAGAATATGCTAAAGAATCTCCGCTATCACTTTTCACCAATATCATTGATCAAAGCTTTTTATACGATTACCGTACAATTTGTATATAAATGTACATGTTTTATTATAAAACATATTTCCATGACGATAACTAAATTAATACTTTTTTCATAAATATAAGTATAGTATCAGATTTCACGTATGTACAAAATTAAAAGATCTTTCGTACAATAGGGATGAATAATAGATCAAATAACTGTCATTCTATTTAGTCCGTCAGTTAGATTATACAAAAATACAAGACACATATTTTATTTTTATTGTAAGAGCATCAATGTTTTGGAGTGGTGGCTAGTGACGTTACTTTCAAGTAAAATTTGTACCTAGGTGTGACGTCACACGCAACTTGAATGCACTGTATCTTCATCACTGTTTGTTTGACAAATAAATGAAAGAATACTTGTTAATCCATCATCTGTCAGTCTGGCGAATAATTCTGGAGAATTTAATATTTTTATATAATCTGACGGACTAACAGAATTTTTTAGGCGCCAAGCCTTTTTGCCCCTTAATATGTACCTATAAAATCACCAACAAACTTGATCAATGTCTTTTGCTATCATGAAAAATTAATAATTATAAGAATATTCGATACAGATATTTACTGATTAGAATCCACTTACTGCTCCACAATTTAAAAGCCATAAGTTTTATATTTTCTGTAAAGATATTTGAACAAGTCAAGATCACCAAATACATTTCAGATAGTATCTCTATATTTTTTTTTCTTAAAACTATACTATAATCGACAACACCAATAGTCTATTACATTTAATACAATATAATAAATGTTTCCAACTTACGGTGTCAAATAACCATCAATTAATAGACTTGTACCATATTTTTCCATGTTGTTACATTTGTAATTTAAACTTAATACATTTTACAAATGTTTTTGTTAAACATCACGGTTATATTTCTACACAATTTAAATTATGGAGCATTGTTACCATTTAATTAATACAAAGTGCAATACAAAGAAATTAACATGTGTGATGAATCTTAAGCTTCGTTTCATCAATGATGAGGATAGTAAAAATCAGTTACACCTTAATCTTAAGCTTGATTTTTTAATTCACATGAAAAAAGTTTAATAAATTAAATATGGATATTTTTTTAATGTAATCAGCTGCTGTGTAAGTAAAAGTACCAAATGTTGTTCTCAAACAAACCCTCTTTACTTTATCTTTCTGTTTTCTATCCAGCTATTGATTAGCGCTCATAATATCGTATATACTTTATATGTTGTATTTCTGATGATTTTATGTAATATATCTAATTACGTATTATGAATGAATGAATGAATATGTTTATTTGGTACTAATATAACATACAAAAGCCACTTAAACTAAATATGTAACAATATTGTACCAAAAAGGTCTTCGCTCAGCATTATGTCAATGGCCTCGACCACGACCCTAGTATTCTGCGGATACCTTAATTTTCAAATTTTCATATGGTACGTTTAAATGGCAAAAATTAAGTTAAAGCCCAACTTTTTAAAATAAACTTAAGATTTCATTCAAGTTACCTTTATCTCGTAAGAAGTATCAATCGTTCATTGCCCGGAACATTAAGGTGTAACTGTATTTAGTCGGAAAATTGAAAACGTGAAAATGTATTTTTATATTCTTAGGGCTTAATGTAAGTGCCATAATAAATTGTTATTGCTTTATTTTCTATTTTGCAACCTTAAAATATGGTTACCTGATTTTTACATTTACTGAAATTTAAAATGATGTATTTTATAAAATACAATATTAAAGACGTGACTATATTAATTGAGCAGAATTTCAAGACCATCGCCAAGTAAATACAGTCATGTAATTTAATAAATGGCAATTACGATATCGTAAAAATTACCATAATTACTTATTACCAAGCATATAAATTCGTGCAATTTGTATATATTTTATAAATATACGACCATTATTAAAATTTTATCACTTGCGATGATATATTATGCAAGAATGTGTTCTTTATAATCGTTAAATTTATTAGTACTCGTATTGCTTGATACTTGTTTGTCTGATCCTTATATAAATGTTATGTCATTGTTAATGCCACATTTGTACCTAGTTAATTATTGTTTTGCGCCAAATATACGAATGTAATGCTATTGTGTTTTCCCCGTCTTTCATTAACTCGATATTCTACTAACATTACACGCAAACGTTTGAGAGGATAAATGGATTTTTGTTATTCCTTTTCGCAAAAAACTATTGGATTATCTATAAACTATATATTATCATTTATTATAAGCTGTAGGAATTACCTACGTAATATTTGGTACAATTACAGGGTAAATGTTGATCTTACTAAACTATTAATAGACTGCTCCTTTTATCAGCTCTTCTTAAACTTAACTTTGAGAGAAATATTGTCATCATAAATGTGAGAGGCCCGTTTTTCCATCTCCGTACATTTTAGTTACATCTATGAAATCCGTAGAAGGAGATCCGTTTTTAAACTGATTGGCCCGTTGGTCGATTGAGAGACCCTGGCCACGAAACCGACGTTCAAAATTCAAAAAATTCATAATATCAAATAATAATAAATATAATTCAAATAGTGTTATGAAATGGACATTTGTACTCAATTTGTACAAAATTTTAAGTATTTCTACACGTTGCCTGCTATACATAACAAGCATTTATGCTTAGTGTAGAGCTAGGGAATGGATATTACTTAATAAATAAAGAAATAATTAGATATCACATATTGATCTGACTCCGAGGTAAATAGCTTAAGAACTTGTGGTACTACAAATATATACTTAATAATATTAGATGTAAACACTCAGACACAGAACAAACACAAGTATTCATCACACAAATGTTTGTCCTGGGTGGCGATCGAACCCACAACGCGCATTGGCGCATGAGGCAGGGTTACTACCGAATCCGCCATAGAGCCAGTCGATTGACTATTGCGAGGAGTTTATTTTAAACTTGGAAACACAAACCACCAATGAAGTTTTAAACCAAAAGCCATTAAATTACTTTGACGAGCGGATAATACCAGCCATGACTCAATAGAACGAACTGGACTGTTCATCAGTTAATTAATTGTCCAATTGCGTCACAAGTTATGTTTACGTTTCGAATTAAGTGCAATTTTCTCATTACTGGCGGAAAGTTCTCAAACTAATCGCTTAATGGCCGCGTTCGAGTTGCGTAAGCGCAGTAACTTATACAAATTAAATAACAATACTGTTAATATTCAATCGATTGTGGAAACGATTCTTATTTTTTTATCAAAATTTTTCATCCAAGCCAACACAATTTTCTTTTGTTTAAATATGGCTTACTAACTTGGAACTTATCGCTGCATAAACTCTGTCTACCCCTTATATTTATAATCTGCGTTGGATGTGATCTGGGTGTTCTGAGATATACATACATACATATCGCCACGCCCGTAATCCCCAAAGTCAGCTAGCCTCAGATATGATAAGATGACCCTCAGTTTTTTTCTAGCACTTAAAATGAAGCGAAAAGCACTGTGATTACATGCAATAACAAAAGTGTTACATAATTTTGATACAATATGTTAAAATACTACACTACCGATATAATTTTACTATTGCCGCAGAGTTTTTATTGACCAGTATTAAAAACTATTCTATTATAAACTATAGTATATTAATTTTTTTTACCTAATCCAGCCCAGTTTTATTTTTGTCCGAATGTCGTTAAAGGGGCCTGCTGTCCCTTTGATTCTGAACCTTTCAGGGATTACGTGCGTGAAGTTATGTATGTAATTTGTATGTATGTATTCCAATCTAATAAAGCACAACCAACACACGTTCTGTAACTTTATAAAACACTATTCTTTAAAAATCAGTCATGCACACAATTATAATGTGATTAAGTTAATTATTTGTACATGTTGCAGTGCTAATAATCAAATTTTATTTACCGTTGGAAATTTTATATTTTTTTTTACATGTTTTCCAATCAAACAATCACAAGTTTTATCCAATTTTGTTTTCTTCGGCGGATCGGCTTTAGTTTTGAATTATATGAATAGTGCAATAGTCATAGCGCCTAGTCAAATACGCCTTGCAAAAATACATAGGGGTATGTAATAGCCCACTTTGAATAAAGAGTAACATCTACATCCTCAACGGAGCTGAAAGAAGTACGGGAAGTACTAATACAAATTAACAATATATGAATAACAAAAATCTTGAAAGAACTGAGTCTCCTGTTACGAAAGAGTTTGGTATTTGCAGTTTGAGTAGCGCTTTAAAAAAATCAGCTAGGTATCTCGTTTCCTAGTATTAATAAAACTGTTACCTATAGATTCCTAGCTTCTATGAATTCTTACTATATAATCAAGGCGATATTGTGGTCAATTAGTGTAATTATTAACGACAATCATACCATATTAAGCGAGAATATAGTCAAGAATGGTAACGTTCCCTTAAGAAGAGATTATTTGGCCATGAAGAGCCTAATGTTATGATATTCAAGGAGACATTTAGTAGTTTAGTCACTTCATTGATAAATGCACTCAAACAATACATTCATAAATTATATGTTATGTAGTTCATCAGTTATTTGGTTAGCATTGTCTTCGGTATGACTGAGACGGCTCGACCGGGGGCAATCCCATAGAGAGAACGAGCTTAAGAAACGGCTCTCAACGTGCAGCGTTTTGTTGGTGAAAAACCACCGGAGACTTGGCTTCTGAGGATTAGCAGCGCCAACTATATGGGACCTAGGATACCTATCACACTCTTGAACTTTATGCAGAACGCGGTAAATTGGCTACGGTGACTGGTTACCATCAGACCACCGACCGTTTGCCTGTTAGAACCTTCATAATCAGTGTGAAACAGTATCCATTTAGCAACTTTTGCATGAAAGTGAAACAAAAGGCCATCAACAACACTCATTCAAATCATATATCTCATTTAAATGCCTGACAACAAAGAGGTTGTCCCCTTGCGAAACAGCGAGGCGTAGCTAACTGTTCTATAAATTAGCCAACCAGAATATTCTACAAGCTTTGCATTCCAGTGACAAGATTGCGCAATTAGAATAAAGTCGATCACAACTGATTGTAAACACATATTTGTGATCTATATGTACCTTCTGATCATAGAGCCATAAATTATTGAGTATTTTAAAATGTATACAGTCGTATGCAGTATGTAGTTGTATGTCAGACGGATTTTATGAGCCTATCCATGTACAACTATATTTAAGACAAATATATGTCTCACCTGGTTATTAGATAGGTGGGGGACGATGAACCACCGGCTTTCTGACTATTGCTGTGACATCACATGTATGGCAGTTTAAACAAATAAAGAAATTAGACTTTTAGCTTTTCGTCTAGAATTGCAGATTTTAATTACGTTAGACTTATGTTTGTAAGGACTTACAAAAATATTTTTTTAAAGTAACGAATAACATGTACTAACGGTATCAATAGTGACGGTTGTAATAAGAATTGAAATATAAGGAAATTTCATTCTGAAAAATTTGGTTTAAATATCTGTTTGCAATATTAATACCCATACATAGTATAAAAATGTATAAAAGTCAATAATAATTATCTAGCTTTTATTGCCAAAATGACTTCACACCAAATGGATTCCTAAATCATAATTGAAACTGATAAAGTAAATGTAACCATTACGTATTTTAACTGATTTACAGGAACTTTAAGCCCGTCATGGAAAATCACAATGGAATAAAAATCATAGAATCCGTATCGGTCATAGTCACTCGTCAGCCAACATTCACTAACGGGTAAAGTATTGGTACTAATTAACTTGGTTAATGATAAACACAATTGACGTCTTCGGCCTAAAATGGTATTTATTGAATGTGGTCTGGCCAAGACGAGTTCAGAGTGAAAATTCATTTTCGGGCAGTCCAATATACTGCTTAGTCACCAGTTTACAACATACAGTGACGACAAGTGATGGCAAACATGTGTTGTTATTTATTTATTTACATAAGGTGAATACAGTTTTACTATTATAAATAGTGCATTTAGTGCATACTGCCATATTGGTCCCAGACCTTCGTCTTAAGTAACGTAAAAAGCGACTGAAGTTGTATTGTGTGTTGGGTCTGTGATTGTGTTAGCGACTAGATAGCCATTCCTCGCATTTTTTCGCAATTTTCCATCCAACCCAACTCATTTTTATTTTTGGCTGAATGTGGTTTAGGGGCTTTTTGTTTTTTGAAATCTACCTACCCCTTCGAGGGTTGGGAGCCTGACGGTATGTATCAATAGTGCATTTAGCATTTAAGAAATTTATTTTCCCAAATAGTTTGTGTAAAGCAGCTGTTTCTTGAAATTTTTCGACGATTCATATAATTTTCATCTTTCCATCGTGTATCGTCGGGGTCCACTAGGACAATGATATTAAATATTGAGTTTTATTATATTTAAAGCAATGTAGTCACTATAATAGGCCGATACACTATTTCTTACTTTTTTATATTCTTTAAAACATATCTGATAGAGTAGTGTGGAAGTGTCTCCTTTAAAGTGTAATTTGTCTTAAAAAGTAGCTTACACAAAATTATAATAAAAATGCTTCAAAACATGAAATAAAATACATTTTTGTAAGATTTATTCCTTCACCAGTGTTTTTATTACATTTACATTCCTAATGAACATAGGTTACATTAATCATAAAATACGAAATAAGTAAAAATGAAGTTCAGAAGGTACAGGTTTTCTAACCCCTGCGTAATAAATATGCAACAATTATGCTGTACATACAACAATGTCTATTAGCTATTAAATAAAACAATGAAAATGTTATCATTGTACGTACATAATACCACCGCTTCTATATAGCAAATATTACTCAATAGGCTAATTAATTAATAGAGTAGACTAGAGTGAATTGGCGTTGAAATTGTCTTTTGCTAATTCGGGCATTACATGAAAACAGCTGAATTTGAATATGAACTTTACTTATAGTCCGAGAGCTGGCACCAATTTTTGGGTAGGTATTTGAGGCAAACTGAAAACTTCCCATACCTCTATTATTATACCCCAACATGGAACTGCAGACCTGGCTGGTGAATAGCAGAGCTAAATCAAGATAGATAGATTGTTAGATCACCTGGTAAAAAGACAGGCCTGGCAGGTACAATAAGAGAAGTGTGGGACAAGATATAAATTTGCCTTAAATACCTACCCAAAAATTGGTGCCAGCATACTCCGTGGTGCCAGCCCACCTACTGTTATACGTTAAGATAACCTATGGCCAGGTTATGGAGTTTTAAAATAATTCATTTTACAATGAAATTAAGCGGACTTCGATTAAGCAAGGATATATATGTATTTATATCCCGTGCCGTATATGGTTTACGGGCTTTTGGGTATGTGACCGAGTAGGCGACGAGCTAGCCAATTGTCACTCATTTTTCACAGCTTTCCATCCAACCCAGCCCACTGTCCCATGTTGGTCTGGGACTTAAAATGAATGTGCCAACTGTGGTTCTTGTCTAGCATGTCGTCAAAGGCGTCTAATGGTATAACGGGTTTTGGGTGTGTGATTGTGCAGGCGACAGGTTTGCCGATTGTCGCTTTTTTAAATTTTCCATCTAACCCCGCCTGGCTTTATTTTTGGCTGAATATGGTTGAATGGGCTTGCTGCCCCTTCGACTCTGCCTACGTCTTCGGGGATTATGGGCGTGATGTTATGTATGTATGTATGTATATATGTATATATGTATATAATATATAATATACGCTAGGGACGTTGATATTCATAATGAAATTAAGTGTGGTCGAAGGTAAAGTAATAAAACGCTAAGTGCCATTTTATAACACATACGGTGAAGAAAAATGGTTTTAAAGAATTATAAATCTTTGTTATAGCTGAACTTCCAACCTTAGATAATGATGTTCAACAGATTCATGATAATTTATTGATGCGAAACTTTGTGTTTTGTTACGTTTTTAGTTAATATTGTAATCACGTTGTCAAGGGCCTTATAAAGGTTTTATTTTTTCTTTTGACACAAGCATTTCTTCGATTGAAACAAAAAGTCAAAAGTTAAAATACTCTTTATTTATATAGGCTTGAAACAAACACTTATAAATCGTCAATTCAACAAGAAAATTAACTAATAATGTGAATTTACCACAATTTACCAAAAAATACTCATAGTCAGTTGACCGTCTTTATTTTGGCCTAGCTGGAGCTAATATTAAAGGTTTAAGGGTGAATTTACGTACTAACTTTATTATTACTTAAAAACTCAAAACTTGGATACAAATATCATACATCCAAGTTGTAGTTTCTAAATTTTGAGAAATCTCACAATCCACAATATTACTTTGTACTGCAAAGAACCTTCTGACGTAAGCAAAATGATTGCACTTGAAAAACCCAACGTCAAAGAAATTGCTTAACGCACTTTAAGGTCATATGTGACGTAGGATATAAAGGGAAGCAATGAAGAAACTTATTCAGGTTATTTAGCCTTTCAGATATATTTATATATAGTCCCATGTTGGTCTCGGACTTAAAAAGAATGTGCCAATTATGCTCCTTGCCTAGCACGTCGGAAAAGGCGACTAATGGTATATCGGGTTTTGGGTATGTGATCGTGTAGGCGACGAGCTAGGCACTTTTTCATCTAATCCAGCCCAGTTTTATTTTTTGTTAATTGTGATTATTTGGTTAATTGATCTTGCTGCCCTCTGACTCTGCTTACCCGTTTGGGGATTACGGACATGATGTTATGTATTTACGTATGTATATTTTTAGCTTTAAAACTTAAAACTTGAATTCCAAGCAGCTCCGTTCACTCGATGTCGGCTTCCAATGATTTTAGGTTTAATAAGTCTGACTATTACATTGAAGCTACTGCACTCTGACCATTGCTTGTTTTTATAATTATTAGGACTAAATACAAACCGTCTTGCAAAAGTTCATAAGAATTGTTGTGAAAAAATATGTCCATATTTCGCGAATAAGTGACGAAATCTTTTGCTGCTAGAAATACAATTTCCTTAATTCATGTAGGATAAGGTCTTTTTGAAGACCTTCATCTTGGTAGTGACTCATTTATTATATTTACAACAGATTTATTTATCTGAGACTCATCAGACTCAGATCAACAATTATAAAATGTATGACAGTATTCATTTATTTGTCTCCGTCAGAATGGCTGGTTGCCTATAGGCATTTTTTTAGAAACCGCTTTTTTTTGCTTTTCGTATTTCTAAAAAAATATCGTCAAAAAGACTGTAGTACTGAATTTCGAAACTCTAAATATCTAAATACCGTATTCATAAAGTTCATACATACCCATATACCATTAAAAATATTTTATGTTCAAATATGATCATGTTATTGATTGACACAACCCTTTTTACTTATATGTAGGTACCTAACTATAATTAAATCGTATTTTTCTAATTGACGTACATCGCAATCGCAAACAATCGGTATAAAGTAATTCGGCATAGCAAATTTTCGGGATTCCGTACATCGGTATGATAAACATTCGCAATAAGGTAATTCGCGATTGCATACTTTCTAACCTACGTAGATCGTACTTATGAACTTTATGAATACAGTAATTCGATATTAAGAGTTTCGAAATTCAATAGTACAGTCCTTATATAACGACACGTCTATGGACTCTTTAAACATAAACAAATCGACCATTTGTATCCGGACGTCATATTCCAAAAAATATATAATATTTTGCTTATTTGGTCCGCTTACAATTTACATAGAAGTATTAGATAGCACCTTTGCATCTTCGGAGTAAGCTAATTAAACACAACATGCCACGGAGCTTATCGGTCCTTTGACCCTGCCAAATCCTTCGGGGATAAAAGGCGTATGGATATATGTATACACACAACATACCATGAGATAAGGATACATACTTTGATGACTAGCAGACTTCTGAATTGTTATGGAAAGTCCACTGATATTCATGCTGCATGTATCAATACGTTTAATGGTCACTTGCATGAAACCAAAACATAACATAACATAACATCACGCCCATAATCCCCAAAGAAGTAGGCAAAGTCAAAGGGACAGCACGCCCCTTTAACCACGTACAGCCGAAACAAAACTGGGCTGGGTTAGATGGAAAATGGTGAAAAAGTAGTGACAAGTGGCTGGCTTGCCGCCTACACAATCACATACCCAAAACCCAATGTACCATTAGTCGCCTTTTACGACATGCTAGGCAAGAAACACAGTTGGCACTTTATTTTTAAGACCCAGACCAACATGGAACCATTGGGACATGGATAAGACCATTGTCGATTTATAGATAAGCACATTATAAGTACATATTTATATTTATATTGTTTTGGACTTGTCACATTTTGATGTTACTGGTAAATATAGTATACCTTGCATGTGGTGTTTACCTTTAACTAATTGTGCAGTACGGCACGGTTGTAGGGCTAAATAACCTTAAAACCATACCGTATACTAAACCTAAGAAATATATGAATGTAACAATTGTTGGTAAACCAAATAAATAAATAAATGCAACTTTAGCCCCTATACAGTTGTAGTGAATTCAAGAGGCGTTCCAAAAATCCTAGTTGTGGAAATTTCTTGAATATCCTTGACCGCTTTGGCGCTGGGCTAGTTTTGTTTAAGTATCAGAAGCTATATTTAACACATAAAACATTGAATAAACAATATCTCATCACAACTTATAGTTGACTCATCAATATATGACACCAACCATGGAACCATGGGCAGTAAGATCAGTAAGGTTTGTCGCAAATATCAAGGTCTCATAGGTTATTACTACATTATACCAATAGTACTGTGTCTATCGTACATCCACGTTAAAAACAATGTAAAACAACAAACACTTTCGTCAGATTGCTTGTATCCCTACTATAATAGTGTAATTAAGTTGAGGAAAACCAAATTGGATAGTTTAACCAAGATACATCCAGAAATATGGTCAGACGTGATAGTGAACGAACTTTAATGTTTTAAAATTAAAAAAATAATACATATCAGACTACATCACATACCTTGATCTGACTGCGAGGTAAGTTGCTTATGCACTTGTGTTACGGATAACAGAAACAACAATGGTATTACAAATATATACTTAAATATTGGATATTAACCCAGACACAGAACAAACACAAGTATTCATCACACGAATGTTTGTCCTGGATGGGGATCGAGCCCACAACTCTTGGCGCATAGGGTAGGGTCACTACCAAATGCGCCATAGAGCGACTCAAAAAGAAAATTAATTAAGCAATCAATGTATTAAATTATTGAGAATTCTAACATTTATCCAGCATCTATTTGAGAAAGGAGCGTGTCTCTTAGTGGTAAGAACACGTGCAAACGTGACCGTAGTTCAAACTCGAGCATATTCAAATCTATACTAATATTATAAATCTGAAGAGTTTGTTGTTTGCTTTAGCGCGCATCTCAGGAACTACTGATCCGATTTAAAACATTATTTCAGTGTTAGATAGCCTATTCATCGAAGAAGGTGATAGGTTATATAACATTAACCATAAACGCGGGTAAAACCGCGGGAACAGCTAGTCTATGTATATACCACTAGCTCGGTAGTGAGGGCAACCGGCTCATCTAAATAATTAGGGATATGTTACAATTTGTCACGATTTCCATCGAAAGTCTGTTTACAGTCGTATTATTACAAAAAACATACTCGTTAAATCTTGTATTAAAGTTCATGTCCACCCCTACAAGGTACATGACATATTGGTAGGAAGGTGACGATCTATCTGAGAAGGAAAATGCTCCTTGATTGACATAGTCCATCACAGCCCGACAATTAACTTTACAAATAAAGCAGTCAATAGGTACTTGTTCTGCCATATAAGTAACTGTTCCTTCCTTCCGCAATTCTAACTCATTTTATAGCTGGCAGACCCTATTAAGGTATACTAAGTATGAAGCGTAGACCGGTAGCTCCTAAACTTTAGGACCTTGGTTTAAATAGACTTAGGGTCTCCCCTGGGGGTGGTGCCCGCCGTTTAGGACGGGCCGGTCGCTGGAGGAACCGTGGCTGTAAAGGCCCTTACTCAAGCTCCCCCGAGAGTCCCACGCACCACCCTACCCCCCCGGGTAGGGTGACGGTGCGTTACGCATTTCACCGCGTCAAAAAAAAAAAAAGATAGACTTCAATCATTAAAAGATCAGATAAGAATTAACCGACTGACAAAGTATAAAGTCACCAATTCGCGGATGTCATACGGTATTTTACTTAGGAAACAGGCAATGACATTTTACAATCATCCGGATTGTGATTTATTCGATTGTTTTATCTGACTGTTGAAAAATCAGCCCTAAATCGATTTATTTTCCGACATTAGGTGCCGCTAGAGCGGTGGTAGCTCAATGGTAAGGACACGCGCCTCTTAACCGAGGAGTGCGGGTTCAAACCCGGGCATGTACCTCTAGATTTAAAAAAATCTATGTACATATTTATACCACTAGCTCGACGGTGAGGGAAAACATCGTGATGAAACCTGCAAATTCAAACAACTTTGAATTTGTAACCATGATCCAAAAATTGTCTGGTTCCCCTATCTTAGGGTTACGAAGGTCAGATCGGCAGTCGCTTCGATGTAATTACCAGACTCGCTAAATCCTGGATCATGGTCTAAGCGGACCCCGTCTAAGCACGGGACATAACGCTAGGAAGATGATGATTAGGTGCCGCCAGAATACCAGCGCTTCTGCGGTGTTGACCCGATGCCGTAGCAGCATAATGCTGAGGCTGGGACCTAGTTGGTAGCACATACACACGTTTCTTTCTAATTTCATCTTTTGAATTTTTCCTATTTCTATTTGTCTATTGTCTGTTTAATTTTTGTCAGTGTATGTGTTGTCAATAAATGTTTCCTTCTTTCTTTCTTTCATTTAGCAGATCAAACACTTATAAAAATAAGACCGAATCTGTGAACCCGATGGCAGTTTCAAAGGACTGACTTCCATTCCTTTCGGCGGAACTTGACTGAAATTGGATGCATGAGAATTAAAATATAGATGGAATGAGATATGTCCAGAGCGGTGGTAGCTCAATGGTCAGGACACGCGCCTCATAACCGAGGAGTGCAGGTTCACCCAAGCACGTACCTATAGAGTTTTTATATGTACGTATTTATATCACTGGCTCGGCGGTGAGGGAAAACATCGTGATGAAACCTACAAATTCAAACAACTTTGGATTTGTAACCATGATTCAAAAATTTTCTGGTTCCCTTATCTTAGGGTTACGAAGGTCAGATCGGCAGTCGCTTCAATGTAATGACGAGACTCTCTAAATCCTGGATCATGGTCTAAGCGGACCCCGTTTATGCACGGGACATAACGCTAGAAAGATGATGATGATGAGCTAAGATGTCCGGAATCTTAATGACCCTTAAGGATTAATCATAGTTTTTAGTCTTAATACTCTGTAGACATTACAACAAATTCGTATGCAATACCACACAATGGTTCCTGGCCTAGGACTAAAAAAAAAGTTTAACCTTTTCAGCTTAACATGCCTGCTGGCACCATCTCATGCACAACGTGGGACCTTTGGAGAGGCAATCGCCGGGTTCCTGCGAGACTCACACCAGCTGCTGTCGGGAGAGCCACCCGACGTGAAGGACCTTCAGCCGGAGTACGATTTTATCATCATTGGCGCGGGCACAGCTGGCTGCGTACTGAGCAACAGGCTGACCGAAGTTGAGAAGTTTAAGGTAATTTAAATGGACAGGTCTCCACTTACCTAAAAGAAGACACGACTTGTATGTTCATCATTCAGCTTGTTACCCGTATGCTGATCTTGGTAGGTAAGAAGTGTCTTAAATTCTATTTGATTCCTAGACCAATATGGACAGCAACATATCCCATTGATCTAGGAATTTAAAACTGTACTTATTGTGTTTCTTATCTAGCTTGTCCTAAAAGCGATTAATGCTGTATTGGGTACTTAAGTTTTCTCACTATATAACCTATTATATACAAAATCGTAAACAATTACAACAATTTAGTCAAAAATACATAAAATATTTTTGACTAAATTGTTTAAAGAAGCTTAACACTCCTTAGACTCTGAAAATTCCTTCGGGGATTGCGTGTGGTATAGTTGTATGTATGTATGTATGTATGACACTTTTATTACCAGGTTCTCCCGAGGACATTAAACTATGATATTTTTTTTGTATCCAGGTTCTTCTGATAGAAGCGGGGGACAGCGAGCAGATGTACATGGACATCCCGGTACTGGCCACCATGTTGCAATTCACAGACGCCAACTGGAACTACTTTACCGAGCCCCAGGTGAGTACAGCTTTTCAGGTCATCTACATATATGTATAGGTACAAATAAGTACAATTCAAGTATCAAAATAACAATATTGCGTAAGCCACGAATTAGCCATTTATCAATCCTTTTTTACAATTTACAATCACCAAAGCTCACAGACTCCGTTGGCTTGGCCACATCGAGAGAATGGAAGAGGATCGTAGCGTCAAAAGAGCCTATCTCGGTCGACCGACCGGTCGGCGTCCTGTCGGTCGCCCTAGATATCACTGGGGTGATGCAGTGCAGGCAGATCTCTGTAAATAGCAAGCCAACAACTGGCGAACTAGAGCGCAGGACCGAGAGCCAATTTGGGTTGCTGAGCCATCTGAGTTAGTTAGTTTCAATTTACAATCTAATGCAGATACATTTTTTGGAAGGACTTAGCTCCTTAGGAACTTGCCTAACCCTTCGGGGATTACTGGCATCATAGTATATAAGTCCGTATGCCAAAATAAAAGTTTATTATTACATGCATATATACTACCTGCCTAATATAAATTGCCCTAGAGGGGTTGCAGAGACAACCGAGCGCCATATGACCCGTACCTTACACATCTCGATCGTTTGTTGTCTATGTTTGTTGATACGAGCAAATGACAATTTAAAAAAAATGTCTTTGTCTGTCTGTTGCCCTTCAAATGAATAAAGTTATTATAAAATCTGTTATTTTGACGTGATAAGCAAATCTTTGTTTTATTTATTTTTATTTGTATATAAAGTTGATATATTGAAATCTGATTAACTTATAACTACAATCGTTTATAGCAACATTACGAAATAACCAGTTCGCGGAATTGTAATGTATTCTAGTTATATCGCGATAATCACTAAACGTTGCAAGTTTAATAGATTACAAATGATCACGTTATTAATATTAATAACCTCATTTGTATTAGATATGACACGAAGCAAACCAGATATTGGCGAGTTATAATGATATATTTGGTCGTGTATTTCTAACTTAATGATAATTATTAAGTAACGCAGCCGGCAAGAAAAAAAATCGGTTATTCGTGTAATATAATACAAAAAATACTAATACTAGATATACTAGCCCATGACTACGTCTACCAGATAAGGGATAGGAATATTTAAATCTGTTCATACTTAGTATTAAAAAAGTTTCTAGTACCTTTTGTAAACATTTGATTATATAGATTTTAAAAATCCTGAAGTACAGTACAGTATTGTAAGTATTTGAATCAACACATCACGTGTGTAGGGTCCTTGCCTTTGGGCTATCACCGCTCCGTCGCTCAATCGTTACAGAAATTGTTCAAGCGACTCGCTACGTAACTTAATAGATATTCTATGCAAACGTGGCTCGCAGTATGTCTACAGTACAATAATTATAATATTATACATTTTTCACAACAAATCTATAGAATTACTCATACAAAACTATTATGTCATAAAATTTGCGTGAATTGTTTCTTTATAATTTAATAAAAAACAATAAAATAAACCTATTTTACAAATCAAGTTTTTAATATTCGACACTGTAAGCACGTATTTACTCATTTTATAAAGTATATCGTGTCTTTTCTTACATACGTATATTGTGCCATTGGCCCTTGCGTCATATTTAAAAAAAAAAATGTCAGTACACTTTAGTACATAGTCAATCTCATTGAAACGTTATAGTTCGTCCTTTGATTCATATTAGACATTTACCACACGTATGATTGTTTGTATTAGTCACGGTTGGTAGAATGTAACAAATGGATACAAGGTTTAGGTCTGCTTGGGTGGAGCAAAGAGCGTTCTTGCATTCAACACGAAATATCCTTTGTTTTAAGATGAAAATTCCAAGACACAATTTTATCATATTCCAAAGTAAGTAGGTTAAGGATTTGTATACTAAAAAATGAATCTTCAAATACTATAAATTAAAAACTAACGGGTATAAACGCGATATACATGATGTAACACATAAGTAATTACAGCCTCATGTTTGGAGTCATGCTGCAACGGCCTTGGTCACAAGCTGACTGAAACGTCAAACTGTAAGTAATAGGTACTTAGTTTGACGTTGTATCTATTACTAGAAAACGTATATCGAATTTAGTCAGTAGTTTTGCAAGATTATAATAATGTAGCACTAATATTTAAAACATCCAGAATTATTTCGATGAATCAAGCATCTGTCATCCAGACGATATAAGATCTCGTGTCAAGTCGTTGATATATGTATAAACTAGTTTTTGCTGCGAATCTACCGGTGCAGAATTCTGTCTGTTACAGAGACTCTTACCTGTCATGTGGAATCTATGAAAAAATTTTAGTATAAAAAGTAACCTGTAGATAACATCACGCCCACAATCCCCGAAGGGGTAGGCAGAGTCAAAGGGGCAGCATGCCCCTTCAACCACATTCAGCCAAAAACAAAGTCGGGCTGGGTTAGATGGAGAATTGTGAAAAAGAAGTGACAAGCGGCTAAACTGTCGCCTACACAATCACACACCCAAAATCCGATATACCATTAGTCGCTTTTTACGACATGCTAGGCAAGAACCACAGTTGGCATATTCTTTTTTAAGTCCCAAACCAACATGGGACAGTGGGCTGGGTTGGATGGAAAGCTGTGAAAAAGGAGAGACAAGTGGCTAGCTCGTCGCCTACTCAGTCACATACCCAAAAGCCCGTAAACCATTAGTCGCCTTTTACGACATGCTAGGCAAGAACCACAGTTGGCACATTCCTTTTTTTGTCCCAGATCAACATGGGCCAAGTCCCAGACCAACATGGGACAAAGTACAAGTAACCTGTAATTTCTTAAAGGTCATGAGCAAAGACCTACCAGATAGACAAGAGTTACATTTGCATGTACATTAATAGTTACGTTAAGATCCGGTCTTCAAATAGTATCGCATCTTGTTACACAATACGCTCCAGTAAATCTTGACACAATTTACTATGTAGGTAACGATCTGACCCGTTAAATATTTATCGGGAAGAAATTTTGTGGTCGAATTTCCGGAAATTTCTACATCACACGCCACCAATGCCGTGACACCAGATCCATGGCCTCCCATTAGAATGCGCGGCCATTACGCGCGTAAGGTTGGCCGGTGACCACCTCTTAACATGCAGGCCACGAGGGCAACACAACCATAAATTAGTCTGCATCTCAACTGAAGTTAGTATGAGTGGTAATGAATTGTTGAGTATGGATGCTTCGAGGAATGAACTAGATGTTTGAAACAGATTAAGATACTTTGATGGGCTCGATGGCGCATTTGGTAGTGACCCTACCCTATGCGCGAGTTGTGGGTTTGATCCCCAACCACATTAATGTGCTGAATACTTGTGTTTGTTCTGTATCGGGATGTTAATATCCAATATTTAAGTATACATGACTTTCCATGACCAGATTGGTAATATGGTAACAAAAGAATGCTGTTTATACCTGCAGCATCCTTAACCGACAAGCGTGTATGAAAAGACATATGAATGTAGAAGAAGAAAGGTGTATATCAGGATCGTAGCAAATGGAAGGACGTGATCTCTGCCTACCCCCATGGGAAAAAGGCGTGTCATTATGTATGTAAGTATACATCTGTAATACCACTGATTCTGATATCCGTAACACAAGTGCTTAAGCTACTAAGCTCCGAGTCAGACCTATGTATGTGATGTAGTCTGATTTCTACTTACTTTATTTATTTATACTTTTGTGAGCTGCCGCAATTTTTCATTGCTCAAAGTGCATACCACCTACATGTAAAATAAGTATTCAGAGGAGACAACAATTGTTAATCCAGTCAAACCCAATCCGCAATTAATAAAAGCCGCGACGCATCGATTTTTTATATTACCTTTTCAAACTATTATGACTGTCCAGTCACATACTATTGCAATAGTCATGACCTAACTCCTGACAATGACCAAACCTTTTACTAGGTTAAGGTTTGAATTAGAAGTTCCTAAGCATCATGTTTAGAAACTTAATTAGATAGATAGTAATAATGTCCTCGCGTATTAGAGTTCTGGGGCATGCAATGTCGCGATGCAACTGTGATCTTAGATGTATTATGGAACACTGTGGTTTACCAGTTGCATAAGGCTATCTGAAATATTTGTGCAGGCTTCACACGTAGGCAATGAAGAGTTTTATCGTGAAACTTACTTCAATTCAACGGCTTAGTGGTGTAATTACAAATCTGTAAATTGTACTCTCGTCAATTATATGACTTTTTGAGTCCCTTGTTAATCTTGAATAAATAATAATGCATCGACTGCGTTCGTTGATTTGCATGTCGAAGAAGATGACTAATATTGTACCGCGTTCGTTCGGAGCCTACACTATTATAATAATAAAATAATGTTTAAAACAACGTTATTTTTATATATTTACATTTCCATAACGAATAGTTAACAAATAAGTTAATAATTAAACAAGATTTTCATGAATGAAAATACCACGGGACTAAATAAACAATAATTAGGTGCACGTAACACTTAATTTCAAATAAATAAATAAATATTTTTTTTATTGCTCTCATATTACATGCTATATAGTAACAATGGCATAATCAGTACATAAATAATGTTAGCAATTGCAAGTAGCTCAGCTTATACTGGCTCAGGCGGCTTGCAAGTCAGCGCTGGTTTACAGCTACTTCCACTTCTCTTTGATGTTATGCGAGAGGTTCAGTCTTGAGGGCTACAAATCAAGGTAAAAATTTCCAGAAAAGTAAACGGAATGGACAAAACTAAAATACCAGCGCGTAATGGCAAGGTGAATAGTCGGAAGCAGTTCCTAAGCTATTGCCGCCCGTGACCTCTTGATTCATTTTTACTTTATTTTTAATTAGAAACTTAACATAGATAGCGGCAATTTATATATAGGTAACTTTAATCGAATATATAACATACATCTCGATACTATTAATCTATGTAGGGAAGATACCACTCGGTGTGTAAAAGCATTGTTATAGAATCTGTGTCACGTCTGTGTCAGATTTGCATCACTGGAGGACCAAAGTCAAATGTAATTTGAAACCTATTGCATCTCCGTATTCCACTATAGGCAACTATATTAATGACTAGCTATGCCCGCAGTTTCACCAGCGTTTATGGTTAATGTTATAGTCTAGCTTTCCTCGATAAATGGGCTATCTAACACTGAAAGATTATCTTAAATCGCGCAATCCTGAGATTATCGCGTACAAACACAAAAACTCTTCAGCTTTATAATATTAGTAAGTAAGTATAGATTTAATCGCCAAATCCTGTGTACATATGTTACCAATATTTTATCGTAATTTATGTTTTTATGTTGCAATATAATATTAAAGTATATATACATACACTTTATTTATTGTTTGTATGTGCAAATATCTGTATAATTCCCTATCTTTTTCCGCATCATCACAACTTATCCTTTTATCTATTAGGGATATCATTCCTTTTCTAAAGCTGCTTACAAATTCATAATTCCATTCTTAAATTGCGTTTCCATAACTTTATAATATGTGGTTAATGCATATTACGTGTAAAGTCAAAAAACTTGACGTCATCATTTCCAGGTTAATGATCTCAAGTTGACAAAGATATGAGGTATTTTTCCGATAATTTTAAAAAATTGTTAGTTGATTTTTTGCGATCTTAGTAAAACTACTTAGCAAAATGTCATCAACGAATGACGTTATTCTTTTAATAATGTTTACATGTTATGACTTTGTTGTTTTGATTTTTACGTGATGATAATAAAAAAACTGTCATTAATATAGTAAAATGGCTATTACTTGCAGATTTACGTGCGTCATCGAGTAAGTTAGCTTAAATGTCTTACAGGGCGTTAACTTAACTAACACTTAACAAGAAACATGTCTGACTAAGAGCCCGCGGTGACAGCGTTTTTATGGCGGTTGTTTGGCATAATGACATAGTAATAGTTTCTAGCCATGGGGCTAATGGGATTTCCCATAACAGAAAATATCCGGATACTTTTCCGGAAGTCTAAATTTCAAATTCCACGTATGAAACTTCAAAAGTGAGATTCTCAAGCTTTTATGTTGTAATGGACGCCGCTAAACAACTTTCTAACACGATAAATATTTGAGTTATTAGTATTAGTTAGTAAACGAATTTTTATTTCGATTTTATAACTTCATCGGGCAGATTACGTGTGCAAAAACATACGTAATTTACAATATTATCTGTTTACGGTAAAACTGCAGACACAACTACTCTTATTTTCTCATTTCTTCATTATTATACGCATTTTTTGTATCTTGCATGTTTTACTTAATTGTATTTGTTGAATTTTTAACATATTAAAGCGTTATGTAATATTTATTAAGTCCCATGTTGGTCTGGGACTTAAAAAGAATGTGTCAACTGTGTTTCTTGCCTAGTATGTCGTAAAAGGCGACTAATGGTATATCGGGTTTTGGGTAACTTTATTTCTTCACAGTTTTATTTTTGACTGAGTGGGGCCTGCTGTCCCTTTGACACTGCCTGCCCCTTAGGAGATGACGGGCGTAAAGTTAAGTAAAAAGCTATATTTCTTACGGCTATCAAAGTGTGCCAAACTTTAAATGACTTGGCTTATAATTATATATTAGAGGTATATTTCCTGTTCATATAGGTAACTGTGTAGACGGAGAACTTTAAAACAATTCATTTGTGGTTGGTCAAGGTACTTTAAGCAAATAAAAGCCTATGTACTGAATGACAAGTAGGTTTAAGCAGTCATTTGTAAACTGATTCCATCTGAAGATTACCCAAACTCAGAATACAGTAAACACTAAGTATTTAAAGACAAATAATTTTCCGTTACGACTTTTACTAAAGACCTGGCTAGTTGGCTGGCGGCTGGGTTCAATTTTGAATCTTCAATTTACATCTTTAATGTCCTTCTAACTGATATCGGTCACGACGGCCAATCCCAACGAGGATTAGCTAACTGCACTGGAGATATTATAGTCCACAAGTGTGTGCGCAAACACAAGTGCACTCTCTATTCCTTCACGCTCATAGTCCGGTGAGACTGCACTTCGACATGACCGGAGAGAGGTCAAGCTCAGAACCAATAGCTTAAAGCACGTTACATCTTTATACCAGTGTCATATCACTCTAATTGCTAAAGTAACTCTGTCTGTCTGTCTATCTTGTTTTCACAAAGATACCGTATTATCTATAACGAAAACGTCAAAAGATTGTAACCTTAGAATCCTTTTCTAATTGAGTTTCTCTGGTTAAAATCTAGCACTTATATATTTACAAAAGATTTCCTATTATTTTGTTATTTATCTATTATAACATTACATATTTTGTATTAACAACAGAGACTCTTTAAATAAACTTGTATATTGCATTGTAATTGTACTGCATTGCATACTTAAGTATGCAATGCAGTAAACAATGTATACTTATGACGTACATTATACCGCAATTTGCAAGACATTTATCACAGATTCATCTTGAAGAGTTATCATGACATTGAATACTGCAAATGTCTTATCACGTAAGACATTTCAATCTATCATAATGTTAGGTACGGGAATCCCAGATCTGTCCGGTAAGCAACCAGTTTTATCATTGCTTTGTGCCAACAACTGGTAAAACTAGAAGTGAAGCGTTTCTTCTGTATCAAACTACTAGCTATGCCCGCGGTTTCACCTGCGTTTATGGTTAATGTTATATATCCTTTAGCCTTTCTTGATAAATGAGCTATCTAACACTGGTAGAATTTTTTAAATCAGACCAATAATTCCTGAGATAAGCGCGTTCAAACAAACAAACTCTTCAGCTTTATAATATTGGTACAGATTTATAACTATAATTCAATTCTTTTTTTACACATAGGTGGCAAGATTCGAACAAGAAGAAGGCCGACCTGATGGTAAAACTAATGTAACCCCTAATAATAAAAAAACCTTAACCAGTTTTCTTGTTCATCCATCATAAACTCGTGTTCAGCCAACTATATTCGTATATAGTTGGCTTAAACAACAAACGCCCATAATCCCCGAAGGGGTAGGTAGAGTCAAAGGGGCAGCAAGCCCCTTTAACCACAATCAATCAAAATTTAACTGGGCTGGGTTAAATGGAAAATTGTGAAAAGCAGTGACAAGTGGCTCGTCGCCTACACATTCACATACCCAAAACCCGATATACTATTTAGTCGCCTTTTACGACATGCTAGGCAAGAAAGACAGTTGGCACATTCTTTTTAACTGGGACTTAAAAATAATGTGCCAACTGTGTTTCTTGCCAACATGGGATAGTAAGCTAGTCCCATGTTGGTCTGGGACTTGGCCCATTTTGATCTGGGACAAAAAAAAAGAATGTGCCAACTGTGGTTCTTGCATAGCATGTCGTAAAAGGCGACTAATGGTTTACGAGCTTTTGGATGTGTGACTGAGTAGGCGACGAGCTAGCCACTTGTCACTCCTTTTTCACAGCTTACCATCTAACCCAGCCCACTGTCCCATGTTGGTCTGGGACTTAAAAAGAATATGCCAACTGTGGTTCTTGCCTAGCATGTCGTAAAAGGCGACTAATGGTATATCGGGTTTTGGGTGTGATTGTGTAGGCGACAGGTTAGCCGCTTGTCACTGCTTTTTCACAATTTTCCATCTAACCCAGCCCGGCTTTATTTTTGGCTGAATGTGGTTGAAGGGGCATGCTGCTCCTTTGACTCTGCCTACCCCTTCGGGGATTATGGGCGTGATGTTATGTTATGTATGTATGGGATAGTTGGCTTAAATCGAAAAATTACGGTGTTATACTTATTTATTATTATTTCAATTTAATTTTATACAACATAATAATAACACCATACACCATAACAAACAATAAAGTCAATATCTGTAAGAAACGTTAACGCACAGAATTCTAAAAATAACATTCACGGCCACGGAGCAGTACAACGTAGATAAAGTTCAATGACCCGTTTCATTCAATTTAATGAAAATGGGAACCAGTATTTCATTCATAATTCATAATACACACGCGAACCATTAATAAGTACATGCATGATGCATCCTAAAAACATAAAATGATAAACGAGCTAGCCACTTGTCACTACTTTTTTACAATTTTCCACCTAGCTCCTCTAAATCATCGATTAATTTTTTGGCTGAATGTGGTTAAGGTGACTAGCTGCCTCTGCCTTTCCCTTCGCGGATTACGAGGGGTATTGATGGTATGTATCTATGTATTAATGTAGGTATGCATATTTATTTTTCCTTGACACTTCTTAACTTTACGTGAAATTACAACACACTATTGGTAACTGGAAACATCTAATTAAAATAAACATTTTATGATTCTAGGCGTAAATCCTAGCTGCATTAATTAGCATAGACAATGGGTAAATGAAACCAAAAGATGTAAAAAATCTGACATTTCCTAACAATACCAAGGTCGTAGAAAAGTCTATTTGTTTAGCTATAATTAATCATAACTTACATTAGGTGCCTTTTAATTACACAGTAACCATTATTATATTGATACTTTAGTAAAACTATTTTACTACAGGATAATGTATAATTGTATCTCACCATATCTTGATTGCTATCTGACCTCCGCAACCCTTATTAGTTACTACTTACTAATCTTTACTTACTTTATATATATTCAAATTTTTCTTACTAATCTTTGACTGCCAGGTTGGGTAGTGGTAGCATGCGCCGCCTCAAGACCATGAGGTCCCGGGTTCAATTCCCGGGTCGAACCAAAATTTAGGACTGGGTATTTCAATATTGAAAGTACTGAGTAACAACCGGAGTCAGCGCGTTGGCCGTTTAATCACCACCGTGCCTCGGAAAGCACGTTAAGCCGTTGGTCCTGGGCCTGACCTCTCTCCGATCATGTCGAATTCCCGTGTCATCGGACACACGTCGGACGTCGGATCGGAGAGTGAAGGAACAGAGAGTGCACCTATGTTTGGGCACACATTTGTGCACTATCTCCTGCGCAGAAGGCTAATCGCTCGTTGAGATTGGCCGCCGTGACCGATATCGGTTAGAAGGACATTATTATTATTGTTAATCTTTACATAGTACAAAACTATATCGACACTTCTGTCTGGGTACATAAAGCTTTAAAACTATGCAAGGGATATCGATGCGGTTTTCAATAATAGATACAGTGATTCAGGAGGAAAGTCGATAAGTTTTAATTTTATATTGTTTTGTGTTCACTGCGCAAAGCCGGGGCGAGTCGCTAGTATAGTATATGCAAAGGTAACTTTTTCTGTTCTTAACTACTGTTTTGATACTTCGTGTTATGGTAACTGATGAAAAAAAATTACTTATTTCATCCGTTTTACCTAAGCTCATTACTGCATGCCATTAGGCGAAATAAAATCGCATTGATACGTTAGCATAAAAAAAGGTCAAGCCAAATAGGACTTTACCGAATATTTGTATGTCCACCACAAAAATATTGCCGCATAAAGTTACAAAAAGACCATAAAAATTGTTATTAAAATTTATCCTTTAGCATCATGCGTTGCGTAAGATGCCAAGTGCATTAATTTTTAGGCTATACATACAAGCCTTTACCTATATATGTATAAATATGTAAGGTCAAAGAACATTAAATCTTTACTTGTATTACATGGTATGAGGATCTTCGTATTTTTTTTTTACTTGCGGAACTCCCACGAGTCGTCACGTCGAGACATGCTAGGCCACCCAGCATGTCTTACCTGCCCAGGAATCATCCCCCTACTATCCCCGTCACCCCCCTACGGGGGGGCACTAACCGACGCGACGGGGACGGGGTCCGCTGTGTAGGGCGGGCCGGTCGCTGGAGGACGTCATGGATGTACAGGTTAAGCCATACCCACGACGTCCCTCCACTCGAGTGATGAGGGGTTCTGCGGGGGTTTAGTACCCCGGCCATTTTCCATTCTTGGCTGGAGCAGAGGTCTCCAATACCAGAGGAGATTCCCGGGAGTCCCACACATACCCTGCCCCCCCCCCCCCCCCCCCCCGGCTGGGGTGACGGTGCATATACAATACATCTCCCCTATCACCATGGCGGGCGAGCCATTGGTTCGCCACCCCTAGCCTGGGGAATACCCTATGTATACTGTTATTTGATTCATTGCCCCATTTTATAGTCTAGCTATAAAAAAACAATGTAAGGCGAAACATCTATCAGACATATAAAGGCTTATAATTAACCCTAATTTTGAGAGCACGTATTTTATTATTATATACCACTACTTTATTAGACGATAATATTAGAATACAAACTATAATTCATAAAGAATAAAAATACAAAACTTCCAGTAAGTCATCGAATTCTACGACTTAAAATTCGAAATTACGCTTATTAAAAGCTGCATACAACCTGACATTTTGTTGACTTCAGAAACTAGTGACGTCATAAACCGACAAGCCCATGAAAAATCTATGAAGTAATAGCATTTTGACAGCTTTTAAAAAGTATCTCAGTTGAATTTCCAGTCAACATCTCTTATAGTAACGCATGTGCAAGTGCGTCGATCCTTAGAGTTGACTTAACAACATTGGGTCATAGTGCAACAAAATGGTATCAGGCGAGTGTTGTGATGCTAAAAGAGGATTTACTGAATCTCCCAGCACTTCTTGAAAAAAATAAGTAACACATCCGGCATGACAAACTGAGCTGGCGCAATTTTCCGACGCTGCAGTGTCACATTCTAAACGTTACTTCTAGCCACAAACTCGCACTTAATCGGCCGCTCCCAAATGTGACAGTCAATTTTTAACAGACTAAAACAGACTCGTAAAATAACAAATGAACAAATCGTATTTGTAATCAATCTATCGGCAAATCTTACGACTTTTATACCCACAAAACGGATATACAGCACACATACAGAACGAAGATATAACTTCTCTTAGGCTTGTAAGGTTGCACAACTTTGCATTACTGCAATTAACAGAAAGCTTTTTATCACTCTCGTGCAAATCCATTTGCGAAATATTTTAAGCCAGATCTGAGACATCCGAATTCAGATCTGACAGGTGAATTTTCAAAAAAGACGATGATATTTCTGTTATAAGGGTTTTTCCAAACTGTCATGCAATTATTATTAGAAGACGTTATACACAATTGAAGACCCAATAATAAAATAATAATAAATAAATTCTTCAGACTGACACACCAATTCCCTAGTCCCAAACTAAGCTTATGCTTGTGCTATGGATACTAGGTGAACGGATAGACATACTTAAATACGTTTATAAACATCCATGACTCGAGTACAAATGTCCATGTTCATCACACGAAACATTTGCCCCTAGCGGGATTCGAACCCGCGACCCTTGGATTCGTGGCCAGGGTCTCTGACCACTCGACCAACGGGCCAGTCAATAAGCAGGAAATATTTGAAATTCATCGGAATACCATTTGCCTATATGTAGATATCATATTCCTGTAGATCTAATGTCCAATTTTTCCTAAATGATAGAAAGACAACTTTCTATCACGTAGGAAAAATTCTCTTTTTAAAGATTTTGTTCCACTCTGGTGCGGTTTAAAGACTTCTCTTAACCTTTTCCTCTAACTAATCACTTAATTCTGGAAAAGTTACGAGCACAACATGAATAAAGAACCGTCATCGGCCAAGAACGCACTTTCGAATAGCACATTCCGGTCAAAACTTCTGTCGGGAAAATCCCAGAGAAAACCTTCAGAATGTAATGATCCAAACCAGAACAATTCTGTGTTAATAATATATTGGATGCAACAGTTTCTGAGGACGGATGAATATTTGTCGAATGAGACAATAAAATTATAAATTTTGACAAAACTTTATAGTAAAATATAACAGAATGATTATTTTTACTAACATTAGGTAGGTTTATAAAAAGGAAAAGTGAAATCGTCAATTTTTTAAGATTCCACGTCTTAACTAGTATCTTAACTGATCAATATAAAACTTTGCATACACCTCCCTAGGTGCAAACATTATATAGAGCACCTGTAATCCAGAACAAAAACTAATAGAACCATCCTTCAATCTAGAAAAAGTATTGTTCTCAAGAAATCTTAGCCGATCATCATAAAATTTCACACACGTAGTAAGGAATACAAAGAAGGCTATTCATCCAGCTTAAAATATCACTACAACGCGATTGAAGTAACTGAAAAAAAAATAGTAGTAGTTCATATATTTTTCTTTATTTTTTTAGAAAGCTGGCTGCCGAGGAATGCGAGCAGGCCGGTGCGCCTGGCCACGAGGCCGGGTGGTGGGAGGTTCATCTGTGCTGCATTCTATGATGCACACGCGCGGCAACAAAAAGGACTACGACCGGTGGGCTGCCAACGGCAACCCAGGTAAAATCTCCAGGTTCTAATCAGCACTAATCTATGTTCTAGCCTGAACATAATTTCCTTATCATCCACATCAGCCTATATTCTACTGTTGAATGTAGCATTCTTTTCATCACCCAGTCAAGAGATTGAGTGATGATCCTGACATCTATCCTATATCGTCCCTACACCAAAACGTTGGACGCCCTAGCTATATCCGCCATAAGCCTCTCAAATTATCAATATCGGGCCACTCGACATGTAATGAAATACTGTAACTTAAATACTGTAAGTGGCATAAATATCATTCACTCGACGGTGTGGAGAAATATAGTAGGAAATTCTGATTAGGATGCTATGGATATAGATCCATGATTCAATTGATCCAGTCCCTCTGCATAAAGGTTTCAAAAGTTAAAGGGCGATCGCTTTAATCAAAAGATTTGACCCTAGGATCACGGGCAAAACGTTTCCGACTATGATCAGAAGCGTTTTACAATAAAAGTATCATCGTGAGACGCATTTTATCAGATACAACATTAACTCGTTCGCCCACTCTTATAAAAATAGCTACAAAACTCAATAAGCAAGTTCCTGCTGCTCTTTATTGGACAGACAATAATAACTTGTTTGTTTTTGAAAACAAGACTACGAAACCAATTCTGTGCTTTTCGACTCATATCTGTATTCTGTGTATAATCCAGTACTAACAAATAATTATACAACCCCATTCAAAAATAAACCCTATTGCCACGGTAAAAAGATTCAAGTATACACTATTCAAATCGGACAACTATTTAAATAAGCAAAAAAATATTACAGGTTGGGACTACAACTCCGTGCTGAAATACTTCAAACGATCGGAAAACATGCAAATACCTGAACTAGCAAGGAACAGGAAGTATCACTCAACGAGAGGTGAAATCAGTCTTCAACACCCAAATTGGAGGACACCACTCTCGGAAGCATTTCTGAGGGCTGGAGTAGAGACTGGCGGAAAAATTGTAGACTACAACGCGGGCAAACAGATTGGGTATTCGATCATACAGTTTACCATGAACAATGGTACTAGAATGAGCGCTAGTCGCGCGTTCCTCCATCCTATTAAGCACAGAAGAAATCTCCACATAGCGAAGAAGGCAATGGTTACACGCATCCTGATCGATCCTACAACAAGAAGAGCATATGGAGTGCAGTTCTACAAAGACGGAAAGAAGCATGTCATTTTGGCAAGGAGAGAAGTTATCTTATCAGCTGGCGCCATAAACTCTCCACAGCTACTGATGATCAGCGGTGTGGGCCCCAAAGACCATTTAACTGCAAAGAACATTTCTACAATAGTCGATTTACCAGTTGGTTATAACCTTCAAGATCATTGGGCATTAGGAGGGCTAACTTTCGTTATCAACACAACAGATTCTATCAGAGCCGAACGTGTAGCCACTTTAGAAAACATTATAGAATACTTCAGCCATCACACAGGTCCATTATCAGCTCCTAGTGGCACAGAAGCACTAGCTTTTATCGACACTAAGAATCCTCACGACGAAAACGGATATCCTGACCTTGAGCTACTATTTGTCGGTGGTTCGTTAGTCTCTCAGTCGACATACAAGGAAGCGTTCGCTATTGACAGCGATGTATACGAACAAGTCTACGGGCCAATACGTGATAAGGATACATGGATGGTCTTTCCCATGCTATTACTACCCGATTCAAGAGGTCGTATCCTGTTAAAGAATAAAAATCCCTACGCAAAGCCTGTAATTCATGCTAATTATTTCTCGGATAATGGCCACGATCAGAAAGTAATTCTGCATGGCATTAGAAAAGCTATCCAACTGTCTAAAACGAGGGCATTCCAGAAATTCGGGAGCAGGCTGCACGATGTTCCTTTGCCCAATTGTGCAAATTACAAATTTAATTCTGATGAATACTGGTACTGTGCTATGAAGACCATTACGAATACTATATACCACCATTGTTGCACAAATAAAATGGGGCCACCGAATGATCCAGAAGCCGTGGTTGATCCTCGTTTAAGAGTTTATGGTGTTGGGGGCTTACGAGTGATAGACGCCAGTATCATGCCTCACGTTCCGGCAGCTCATACAAATGCTCCAACGATGATGGTAGCAGAGAAAGCAGCAGATATGATTAAGGAAGACTGGGGTATACCTATTTCAAATAGGTGATTTGATCAGGTATTTTTTTTAAACTGTTCGTTTGGACTAGCCCAGTATTATATGCCAATAGTAAATAAAGATAATTTAACAAAATTTTCAAAATTTTTTTTTAATGTCTAATCCTATCTTTAAGCGATTGTCACTTAAATAAATGATTGGTTAGGTCATTCTTACTTGTATACTTGGTTTTAAGTGTCTTACTTGGTTATACAAGCCATTGATTCAGATAAGGAGAGTTGCAGTTATTTCCGTATTGTATTTATCAGCCTAATATAGGCCCTTTGTATATCGATAGTTAGGTAGTTCAAGACCATAATGTCCTTCGTTATTTTCAGACAAAAAAAACTCATCAGGATTTATTAAGCGACAGTTGATGATGTATGTTTATTTATCTATCGCTTTGTTCACTAACAAGTAATAAACAACATCGCATCATTTGTTTCCTGATCATGCTATTTAAACGCGTAAGAGTTAATAGCACCTGGTTATATTACAAAACATCTGCGTATAATTGTAATCTTGTTGTAGCATTGTCTTTGTGTGAGACAAGATAGGGAATACATTTTCTTCTATTAATTAATATGAAGTGTACAGTACGTACGTAAGTACAGTGAACCTTCTCCATACATATACATTTTAATAATAAAAATGTCTTCATAAATATTAAAGATTGATCTATCTATACATAACATAACATCACGCCCGAGGTAGGCAGAATAAAAGGGACAGCAAAGCCCCTTTAACCACATTCAGCCGAAAATAAAACTTGGCTGGGTTAAATGGAAAATCGTGAAAAAGTGGTAACAATCTGCTAGCTCGTCGCCTACACTATCACATACCCAATCTATGAAGTTAAAAATAACAGTTAATATTTTAACTAATGTTTAAATGTAATAAATTGTTCTTTGTTTTCATACATTGTGCATCATAAATATTATTCCAATAAATATATCATGATAGTATTTATATGAGGTTTCATAATGCAGCGTTTGTTTATTCTTTAACTGGTGCATTAAAAGTATTTCCCGTCTTCTGAATGACGCATATGATAAAGTTTTCATTTATGCAATTTGACCACAAAGACAATTACGGTGCCAGTGGAAACTTTTGCATTGAACCATACAAATCGTGGTAATCATAGCTAAACACGATTAGACTGAGTACGTTAGCCTCGTAGTTCGGCGAAGATAAGCTATTTAATGCTAAGGGCTCCACGTTTAGGATGGGTCCGAGAGATGGCACCAATTTTTGGGGTATGTTTTAAATAGGCAAGCTGAAAACTTGTCTCATGCCTCTCCTATCATATCTTAACACGCAACTGTAGACCTGGCTGTATTTTTAAATACCTATAATATTTTTATGTGGCATTCGGTTCTCTCTGGCCACCGCCGCTAGGGTAGTGTCGTGAAACGTCACTAAGTAACTAACTAGTTAGTTAGTTTTTATGTATTTTGTATGATACTATGATTAAGTACCATGTAGCTAATCTATATATTAATACGTGAAGCAAAAACTTTGTACCCCTTTTTACGAAAATAGCGCGGACGAAGTATGAAATTTCGCACACTTGTAGTTTACATGGAGAAGGAGTGTAGAATGCTAATATTTTTTTTATTATGCATAAGAAATATATTATATTAAGAAATATATAAACGAATTATGGTCGAATTTGGACCACTAAGCGACCACTAGTAATAATTAATTCACCATAACACACCAATTCCCTAGTTCTAAACCAAGCTTATAAGCTTGTCCTACGGATACTAGCTAAACAGATAGACATCCTTAAATAACGTATTTAATTATATCTATCCGTTTACCTAAACATCCATGACTCGAGTATAAATGTCCATGTTCATTACACGAAACATTTGCCCCTAGCGGAATTCAAACCCACGACCCTTGGTTTCGTGGCCAGGTTCTTTGAGGACTCGACCAGTCATGACAAAGAGTGACGTACATGTTCAAACATTACGCTTTTTAAAGAGATATAGTGTAAATTAAATTATTCTAAGACTATTATTTGGAATTTATGAATTTGGTTACAAAATTGGTCAGAGTTTAATTATAGACTTTGTATGATCTAACTAATAAATTGTCACGTTCATGCTAGCCTAGTAACTAAAGCGCTAATTTTAGTTAAGTAAAAACATATTTTAGGGTTCTACACAAAAATGCTAAAAACAACTTTTATGATGGAATTCGGATTCGATTGTCGGTCTGTATAAATAGTTGTTTTACACAGCAACTATTATGATATCCATTTGCTTGCTCTTATCTATCTCAATTCCATTCCTAAAAACAAAAACTCAATTTCATACTTTTTGTAGACTAGACAATTAGAGAAATTTAACATAAATTTTGCAAGGAGTCGTTGTTTTAAAAAAAAAAATTTTAACCGTGGTAGCTCAAAGGACACGCGCCTCATAACCGAAGGGTGCGGGTTTAAATCCGAGAACGTACCTCTGGATTTTTCAAATCTATGTACGTATTTGTACTACTAGCTGGGCGGTGAGGGAAAACATCGAGATGAAACCTACACATTCCAACAGCTACGGATGTGTAACCATGATCCAAAAATTGTCTGGTTCCCCTATATAAGGGCTACGGAGGTCATATCAGCAGTCGCTTCAACGTAATCACCAGGCTCGCTAAATCCTGGATCATGGTCGCAGCGGACTCCGTCTAAGCACGGGACAAAACGCTAGAAAGATGATGAGTTATACTGCCATTATGCAATATTATTAATTTACTGTTATTTTAACATCATTTTAATTTTATTTATCTGCATGAAATGATATAACTGAAATGGGGGGGAATATTATTTTCGAATAGGGGACAGCAATATTTACAAAGTGCATTATTTGCATCTATATTATTTATTTTCTACGGAATCCTATGCGTGAATCCGCCTCGCAAGTTCCTCATCTTCTTAATGTCGGTTTATCTAAGCAGGACTTTAAACTCGAAATTTAAATGATGAGATGTTAATTTGTTACTAATAAAAAGTGCCAATCTAGGCTTCGCTGGTTTTCCTTTATGACTGCAAATGAAACCACTAATTAAAAAAAACATTGACCAAAGCATTACTTAATTCGCCCACTTCAAAACATTACTAATATTACCACTAGGAGTTGCTAGGGATTTTTTATCGTTAACTTCCAAAATATAATTAACCGAATTCTAGACAGCTTAATTTAAACATATAATTTATGTACGTACTAACTTCTGCCCGCGGCTTTGCTCGCGTGGTACATCGATGAAACATAGCTTATGTGTTATTCTGATGTATAAGCTATGCTATTGTGAAGTTTCATTAAAATCAATGCAGTAATTTTTGCGTGTAAAAGTCAAACATCCACACATCCATCCATACAAACTTTCGCGTTTATAATTATTAGTAAGATACGAGTACTTTGGCTCATTCCAAAGATACATATCAATCATATCATCACCCATGCATTCCCAGTAGTGGAAGGCAGAGTCCAATACGCAATTTTAACCTATTGTCTCCCCCTGTTGGGCAAAGGTCTTCCCCAATTCTTTCCACTTCTTTCTGACTTCAATAAACAATGAGGTCCTTAAGTCACAGTAAGCTAAATATCGAGTTGGGTTAGATAGAATATTGTCGAAAGAAGTGACAAGTGGCTAGCTCATAGTGGTCCTCGACTACACATTATACCAGGTGTTTTTGGGTATCGCGTAATTGCGTTTTATAAATTGCCAATGTGCCAAGATTTATATGTATCAGATAGTTTTTATTACTTTAACAAAAATATATCTGATATATAAATCATAGCAATCTTTTGTCCCATGTTGATCTGAGACTAAAAAATAGTGTGCAAACTGTGTTTCTTGTCTAGCATGTCGTAAAAGGCAACTAATAGTATATTGGGTTTTAGGTGTGTGTGTGTAGGCGACGAGCTAGCCACTTGTCACTACATTTTCACAATTTTCCATCTAACCCAGCCCAGTTTTATTCTTGGCTGAATGTGGTTAAAGGGGCCCCTTTGTCCCTGCCTACCCCTTCAGGGATTATGGGCGTGATGTAATGCATGTACTCTTTGGGCAAATGGACATATACATAAAGACTTCCGGAAACTCTGACTCGTCTAAGCCTTCTGGAATAACAGGCATGTATATACATATGTATGTACTTCACGAAACGCATTTGAGTTGAGTAACTCAGTAGCAGATCAGTTTCTTAAATTAAGTAAAAATTGGGCGATTTATAAGTGAGCTTTGATGTACTTACATACTAAGCTCGGCGTTTTCCGAGTTTTTGCGATCCTGCACAGTGCGCTACGCGCCGACATATTATGAAAAAGTGAGTTAAGTTGACCGGTCATCCGGCGCAATGAACTGAATTGGTGGTATTTCTCAGCATGGCGCAGTGTTACATGACTAATCGATACTTTCCGCCGCTTTTAAAACATAATTGATTAACAATAACAATTTATATACATACTCGTACATTCAGGCCATCGCGTCAGCAATCCCCAAAGGGGTAGGTAGAGTCCAAAAAGTAAAAAACTCCTCAAACCACATCTAATTTGATCATATATGTAATCTGATAGATTCAGGAGAACAATCGTCAAATCGATTGAAAAAATTAATTGATGTAATCGTGATTTTAAAAAATCTCCACGCTAAATGATTAAGTCAAACTAGGTAATGAAATTCCTTTTTTTTTCCAATACATAATTTACCTAGTTTATCGTTTATAAATAAAAATAATTACTACCAATTATGTAGGTAGGTATCGAGAAATTTACTAAAACCGATAGTGCAGTTTAGTCTGCATTGGCATGCTATTGCCATCGGCCGAGTCAAGTCAATGTGACTGGTTTCGAATTTCCGATTAGTGCGTTAATGTTTAGTGCTATTCCAATTTACTGCATTTTTCAATGAAAAAATATTTTTTACACGTTTTAAAAATATTATATAAAAATTTAAGCTGACTGACTAACTGGATTTTTAAATTTTTAACAGTTACGTAGTTAACGTGAGCACTAAGAAGGAATTTTTGGGAATAAAACCCTAAGGGGGTGAAATGTGCGTCAAAAATTTCCACACAGAAGAAGTCGTGGACAGCTAACTAGATATTAAATAAAGTGCGCGTAAATGATAGCAAGCATTTCCCTAAATTCTCTTTCAGTCAAATCGTAACAGTTAGAAAGAGCACAACAATATCTGGGTGATGATGTCTAAACAGTTAGAAAGTGTCCATTGGTCAGTAGCACCTGATCCTCATCAGCGACCTAGAAGCAAGAGTTAAGTTCAAGTTCAGGGACGATGCGTGCTTTACGCTTACGATATAACAGCACGCGCAGAGATGTATCAACAGTGGCGTCGGTAGCGGCGCGCGCGCAGCGGCGAGTGATCAGTGGGTGCGTGATGTGAACGTGCGTTTTGGATTTGAGAAAATAATTAATAATCAAATGTAAGTAGAATGAGAAAGAAATAAAATGTGGCAGTGAAATGAAAACGGTTAGTTAGTATTTTGAATAGAAACCGGGGATTTGACTTAATAAAAAAGACCGGGAAAATTAATAAAATAGAATAACAATAATGATTAGTATTTACGATACGAATAAAAGTAATGAAAATTAATTACTTAAGTTGTAGTAAAAAAATTTTTTTTTTGTGTATCTAATCAAATTAATCTGATTGGTATTTATTAATAGAGAGTACTTACTCTGATATTTTGTTTTTAAAAAATGCATTTTAAATTACACTTGAACATAAAAACATTCACTAATAAGGACGATAAAAATCCAATAGTATGAAAAACAAACAATAAATAAGTAAGAGTAAGTAAATAATAAAAAAATATATGTTCATATAATAGTAATTAAAAAACAACGTTAAAAAAAATATATGCCAAAAATAAAAAAAAGTTTCCAAATACAATACAAAATAATATTATGTTATGACTGGGAGTAAAATCAATCGATACATTTAAGACGACCTCACATCACATAATATGTATCTATTATTTTCGACTAGCTGTGGTCGCGGTTTAATGCGCGTTTATGGTAAATGTTATATAGCCTATAGCATCCTTCGATAAATTAATTATACAACACAAAAATATTACAATAATTCGGACCAGTAGTTTCTGAGATTAGCGCGTTCTAGTAAACAAACTCTTGCAGTTTAGTCCTGACAGTGAAAAACATACAAACACTATCATCATAATATCATCACGCCCGCTATCCCCGCATACGTAGAATACATACAATCAAAGGAGCAGTAAGTTCCCTCAACCATCAATTTTGAGACATACAAATAAAATATATATACTAATAAAACCATAACCTATCTTATTAGGCCACCCACGTCAAGGTGCTGGTAGGGTAAAAAATATCTGACGTGCAAAAGAATTTGTTATGAATCAATTTGCAGAAATAAATCATTTCATTTCATTTGGATTTACAGACGTCAAGTAATATGAATGAATGAATGAATGACAGAACATAACATAACATCACGCTCGTAATCCCTGAAGGGGTAAGCAGAATCAACAACCGCAGGTTCTGCTTACAAAACAGCACTACATTAAAATGCATACAAGTTAATAATAAAATATCGAAAACCAAATTCTTGTAAGGTTTAAAGGTAGCCTAGCCCAACACCATTTTCAACGAAACCGGATAATCTGGCTCAGTAAGGTGAAGTTAGTAATTACACGTATAAAAATGCATGGAAAATCTGTGACTCAGCTATAATTGTATTGAATGAGTTACACCAAAGAATACAAACTTACACGCTCTTAAACACTTCCATACATAATTTGGAATATGTGAATAATAATAAAATTCACATTGTCAACATATAAACATGATAATGCGATAATTTTATGCAGAATAAATATCTCCTTTTTAATTGAGCAGGAACATACAGCAACCATAGACTAGAAATTTATTTAATAGTTCTACTTGTGAGATATTCCATTACGACATTGTGGAAGTATTTTGATTACATTATTGAGATTATACTCGAAGTATCAACATTATTTACTTACAATCAAAACTAGCTATCAGGATTAATATAATGCAATATTTAAACAGATATTTTTAAACTCTAGATTTTCATGCTTTTTCATATCGGAACCCGAGTATTCCGATATGAAAAAGCATGAAAATTTATTTATTTAATTTAAATAATCATAGAAAATTTATTTATTTAATTTAAACAATCATATATGCTGTATGTTGAGGATTTTTTTCCTTCTGTCATATATCCATCGTAGTCCGATCTTAGGAAAATTTTGTAAGGATTTCAATTTAAAGATATTTTGAAAAAAAAAAAAACTTTAAAATCATTTAATTATTGACGTCGATATAACAATTAAATTGTACAGAAATACATAAATACTACAAATGAAAAAAACATTTTCATTAAACATTAACATGTAGAGATAAAAAATCGAGAGAAAAATTGTAGTAATTTTGCACATGACTTGGACATTTATCAAAATCTTTACGAGTATTTTTCAGTTATTGCTTAATCAGATGTCACCGAATCAATTACAAGCACTTCGTGTGAGGGTCAAGGAAAGCATTCAAAATCATTTGCGAAAGAAGTATCGAGAATTTAAAAAATGAAACTCCTTTAAAGTACTTTTGGCACAGTGAAATTTGTCAAAATCAATGCGTGCTCTTTCTTTGAATTGTCTTTACGACTTCTTGTGATGGCTTGCTTCGGCGCAGTAACATTATTTAACCCAATTGGTCTCCACATACATTGCAATTATATTCATACTTCTTTAACAAATTCATATACTACAGATTTTAAATGTGTTAAAAATTCATATTGACACATACGTGCTGTTTTAATATAATTTATTTTTTATACGTCTACATTCTCGGACAAAGGAAAAAGTTTTCAAAAACAACATAAATAATGACAAAATTAAAGCAATTACTTAACGCAAGTCTAACCGATAGTCTATCATGCTTACATATTACTAACGATACAAACTATTACATCAATTGAATAATTACAATTGATATGATAGTATCGATAAGCTCAAAGTAATAAGTAAGAATACTTATAAACTTACCACACAAATATTTCAATTGTGATAAGTTATAGAGTAACAAAACGTTCGCAACATTTAAATAAAAATAAAAACACTGGCCGTATTTGCCTAATGAAACATGAAAAACATCCTTTGCTGTATGAATTATGTACAAGACTACGTTCCAACTTTGGTTCTATGGCCAGAGTTCAATTTTACGTTTTTATGGGATAATTCTATAGCGGCAAAAACGTGAAAATTGCGCGGACAAAATCACAGACAGAATTTAGTTAAAGAGTATATTTTAATGGAGTCATTTGCCAACAGCCTTTTTAGGCAACGACACGGCATATTTTATTAAGACTTGTTCGATGTTCATCCAACAAGCTCGCATAAATATATGGACGAAAAATTAATCATTCTTGGTACAGAGGAAAGACTATCGTTAAAAGAGCAGTTAATTATGGAAAGGGTTTTACAATTATTTGAACAGCCTTGTGCCAAATTTACATAATTTTATCATAAGTATGATTATTTAACGTGAATTTCGACAACCTTTTTGTCACGTACACAAAACGGGAAAGGTATTAATTTACGCCCTCAACAATTTTTTATGGTAAATCACACATCTACTTACGTATTAATCGCCTCAGACCGCACCTTTGACAAAATCATAACCATTTGCTCACCTGTAACAATGATAAACGATTACTTAATAAATCGATGTTCAACAATAATTTATCTAACTATTTAATTGTTGATTTCAAAACAATTGCCATTCGCATATCACAAAATATGAAAACGACCAATGAATGACTGATTAAAATAAGTCATTTTAAATTAATGTCTTGGAATGATGTTACTATCCCAATTAATTATTTATTTATTATTTTATTATTTAAATAAATTACGGTAACTTCAAAATGTTATCCTGTACTTTTAGCCACAGACAATGAGGCTATTATTAGCCACATCCCATACATATACGTCATAGTGGCTTACGTATCGAATGTTTAATGCCAAGGACCCAATCGAAGGAACCAGACAGCAATTGATACGTGATTGGTTTGTCGATCAATTGGACAATGTCAAAGTCAATACCAGGACAACAATTTATATACTTTTTCCAGAAAGTATGAGAAAAAAATCAATCCATTAAACTAAAAATTACTAGGTATTTTTACTTCCATGCACCCCTACTATTCATATAAATGAGAACAAACTATCTATTTGTTACGTTTACTCGCCTAAACGGCTATACCGATTGTGATAAAATTCGCCATAAATATAAACCTTAAGATCGGACATGGGATATTTTTTATTTGGGAAAATTGCCAAATTCCACAGGTATTGACATACAACACAGTCACAGACTAAATTCCACGCGAGCGGTTTCACAGATAAACATTATTAGATATAATTTAATATGAAATAAACTAAAAAAATATATTTTTTCAATGAATCTTTAGTCGTGTCATTTTGAAATTGAGCAAAAAGGAAAAAAACTTTGTGGGATTCTTGTGATTCATAAAACAGAGGCATTATAAAGTACACATTATACATTTTTCTATTAACATTACTTGAGTAACAGTCAAGGCTCCGTTACCTAATTAACACACGATCTGATAGCTATAGACAATAGTAGGACAATTATCTATTAAATGATTTTACTACTATAGTTGCAACTGTTAGATAAGGCGGAAATCGCGTTTTTTTAATATTTGTACTATGAAATTACAAACTACACGTTTGTACTATTTATGTACAACTTGATATGTACGTGAATGATAACCAAAAATATAATAACCTTTGGCGATTTAAGCATTAACAGACATCTTTAAAATTGATTAACAATTAATTCCTTTGAAAAATAAGTAATTGTTATCAACTAATACGTAATCTTGTGAAATGATAAGAATTAATTTTGACCTAAATTACACCAATAGCTAATAAAAAAACGTAAGTAGCCTGAAAGGCAAAAGCATGATTAATTATTTTTTATGATCAGCCGCATTCACTTTCAATTCAACCAACCTTAATGGCCAATATTTAGATTTTATGTAGAAAAAAGAGTTTGCTACATTTTCATTATCTTTTCAGGCTAAAGACGTTGAATATAAGACTCCTGAAAGTCTTAGGTCTACTAGGTTCTGGAAGTCCTAGGTCCCTAGGCCCTAACTAGATTAAACTAGATTAAATAATAATTATTAATCGTTATCTGTCTTATGTCCCCGTTTCTAGTATTTGAATCTAGGACCAAGATTTGTAGTTATCATATTAAAGAGTGTGCCAGAATCGTAGCAAATGGAAGGATGTGCATCTCTGCATACCCTCAAGGGAAAAGGGCATGACATTATGTATGTATGCATGAATATTAAAGTGACAGCCGTCGTAACCTTAGGGGAACTAGACAAATCAAGGCAACACATCCATAATTACTTTAAACATTCAGATTTCCTTACTATGTTTCCTTTGCCATCAAGCTAGATTCCTACTAGGTACGGTATGCGACAGGAGTGGAACACATCAACTTAGGTTTGAAAAATCCAAAACTCTTTTTAATTAGACCAACATTTATCGCATGTGGCGCGCGTATTCCTACTAAAGGGATGACACCGCCGGATTTGTAAACTAAAATAAAATGGAAAAGTGTGTTTGTAATCTCAAAACATCGAATAATAGTTATTATACAGCCCCTATGCAAAAAACACTTTACGAAAGGCTCTGCCTCTCTCGTCTGTTCCAGCTTCTCTAAAACGGCCGATTTGATTCTATTGAAATTTAACAGATAACTGATATTACAAGGAATAACTTTGGCCACCTTCTCATCTTTTTATAGTATAAAACAAAGTTGCCGCTTTGGTCCGTTCGCTTAGATCTTTTATTCTACGCAAGATATGCGGATGCGGTTTTCTCTAATAAATAGCGTAACTGAAGATGATTGTTTATATATACATATATAGTTTCTTATTATTTGGTGCTCACTGTGCGAAGCCATGGCGGGGCGCTAGTATTTTATAAAAATAATTATGGTTGCGCTTAATTTTCTTTTTTAATATTTCAAATTACTTGTTGTTAACGCGGATGAAGTCGCGGACAACCGCTAGTTATAACAAGACCATAGTAACATCTGACGAATATGCGATTACTTTAAACCGCATATTCATCAGATGTTACCAGTTAAAGTTTACATCCGATATCACAAGAATTCCCGAACAGCAACATCAGCGTAGCGAGCTATAAATTGTCTTGCCAGCACTTTACGTGTCTAGAGTAACCTGTCAAACTAGTTTTAACTGGAGCCTTTGTCAGAAGGCACATGTTCCACCGCCCTGCGACAACCTTTACCTAGAAGGGTTAAGGCACATAGCTCATGTACAGCTGCCAATGTATCGCAAAGTGGCTTATTAACTGACTACGCTGACGCATGGAGTGCGAGTTATTATTTCAGCAGTAATTAGGTACTGTTGTATGTATAAATAAATCAATAATAAAAAATGTCAGACAACATCACATACATTGATCTAAACTAACTTAACTTTGCGCCACTTTCCTAGCGAGGTAGGCAGAGAGAACCGATTGATTGATACATTGATCTAATTCCGGGATAAAAACTTAAGCACTTGTGTTACGGAAATCAAAATCAACTGTGGTATTACAAGTACATATATAGTTACATATTAGATATTAACACCCAGACACAAGCACAATTACTTATCACACGAATATTTGTCCTGGGTGGGGATCTAAAACACAGCGTATGGCCCAGGGTCACTACCGAATGCGCAATTGGGCCAGTCATATAAATTATGGTAAATTCCATGTTGGTCTGTTGACTTCGAAAAGAATGTCACTTGTTACTGTTTGTTCACAATCCTTATCACCTAACTCAATTTGATTTTTGGCTTAATGTGATTTAAGAAGTATTTAAGATTTTTGACTAAACGTGATTTGACCAGATCATTTGAGCTGGAACTCTGCCTACCCCTTCAGGGATTGCAGGCGCGATGATATACTATGATATAATATGATGTGATTTAAGTAGCTTATCACCAAAGGGATTTTTATGTGATTGTGTAGGCGACAAGCTAGCCACTTGTCACTACTTTTACACAATTTTCCATCTAACCCAGTCCTGTTTTATTTGGGTGAATATGGTTAAAGGGGCCTACTGGCCCTTTGACTCCGCCTACCGCTTCGGGGATTATGGGCGTGATGTTATGTATGTATTACCAAAGGGCTTAGATAAAGTCTTCGGAGCACCGAATATCCTAGTCCTTTGGTGATTGCGAACTTGATAGTATTCTACCACATACATTTTCAACGCACTGGTTGGGAAACTATAAACTGCATTTAGTTAATAAGGTGGTCGAATATGATGGCGCATTATGGCATACCTATTAAGCCATGGCCGCATGTCCACTAAGTGTTTATTTCAACAAGAAGAATAACAAAAGAAATAGGATGGCAAACGTCATACCATTAAGACGTATCGAATAGAAAAAAAAAACAGAAAATGTCATACAATAGTGTTATAACATGAAATATCACAATGGAAGCAAAACGGCATGAAATAATGAACTCATTGTTGGATAATTCTTTGATTTTTCTTTTTTTTTACCTATGGTATAGGTAAACAAAGGTGGCAAGCATACGGCCACAACCTGAAGGTTACTATCACCCTGTTATCGCAGGCCTGCTTAACAACTGCGCGGTTCATTCATACTGAATCCACGTGGATTCATTTGTGCTATAATGGGGACTAGATTCCCCCTGATGGTAAATAGTTATAGACGCTTGCGTTACCAGGGGTCGCATATAGACAAACCTTTGACAATAGGCTAGATGACTAAAAAAATCTGATTAGTCCGTCAGTTAGATTGTAAAACAAACATTAACGAAGATACAATGCATTCAAGTTGCGCGTGACGTCACGCTTTCGTACAATTTTTTGTTCATTTGATAAAGCGAAATGTGTCTAGTATTTTTGTATAATCTAACTGACGGACTGAATAGAATTATAGTTTTTTTATGCAGTCATCATCCCTATTTTGTAAAAGATGCACCGCGTCGACAGTACAATGCAGCAGTAACCCACCTACACAATCTACATACCATACTTCGATTAACCTATTAAAATAAATAAATCGGACAGTATTACAAAACCAGGTGTTACAATCCTGATAAAACATATAGGTAATCATGTTGCATTTGAACTATTGCTTATCAATGCAATATATTATTACTTCACTTGTAATATTTCGTACATAAATATCAGATAGAAAACAATAGATTTCGACCAAACTTTACGCAATAACACTATGCGATATAATAAAATAGCAATCGTTTACCAGTCACCAGACATGTCACCCATCATTGTTACATGTAAGTTGTTGGTTTTTTTTTATAACTTCACACCTGTTTTTTGCAAAGGAGAAGGCAGGGTCGAAACGGCAGCAAGCCCCTTTAACCACATTTAGCTAATCATTAAACTGGCTTGGGTTTCGGAAAATTGTGAAGTAGTGACAAGTGGCTGGCTTGTCGCCTACACAATCACATACCGAAAACCCAATATACAATTAGTCGCCTTTTACGACATGCTAAGCAAGGAACACAGTTGGCACATTATTTTTAAGTCCGAGACCAACATAGGACTGACAGACAAGACGGTTTAATAGTATTTTTATTTAATAGACTAGAGCAGTAACAAACCGTATTGGTTACCGAGTAACGGGTACATTGCATACATACAGAGCGTGATTCGATGTCCCGAAATTCTACAACATTTGCTTTTTTTTATTGTTTATGGCAACCAAAGTTATATATATTGCTTTGTAAGAATTTAAATATTTTTTTAATCTACTTAATTTTATTTTAAGCCCATAATGGGGACAGGTGCTCACTGCACCTAGGATTCAAAGTAGTCTGGTTAAAGATTTTGTATAGCGGTTTTAATATATTGATTAATAGAACAGCCATTCAAGCTTTAACCTTTGCCATTTTGAGTTAAAAGGATGGGACCACCGCGAAAATTTCTGTAAGTACTAGATATTTAATATTCCAGAAAGTCAGGTCTCTGACTTATCAGGTTAGCTAAAAAAAGTGGGGAAAGAATAACTCATGAATGGTTCAAAATATCGAATAATGTTTCAAGTAGAAGTAGGACTACAATTATAAAATGGAATAGGCAAGTTGACTCAAAAAATAATAATTAGTCCATTATAGAGATTACAAAAAAATATTGCTCACGTATTTTTTCTTTTGTTCAGCAAACCAAAAATTACGAAGATACAGCGCGTTAAAGGTGCGCGTGACGTCACTTGTTCTGTAGAATTTTAGGAACAAGTGATGTAAAAGCGCCCCACTCCAGATCTTTGAAGCGCTGTATCTTTGTTATTTTCCGAGCATTTGATAAAGCAAAAAATACGAACTCAATATTTTTTGATAATCTGACTAGCGGACTAAAAAAAATATTTTAGTCAACTAGCCTATTATGTCGACGCGGAAATCGTGAGCCGCTTTTCTTAATAATGCACCACATTTCAAGGGCAAGGTAACTGATACTAGCCTACAATGTTGCATCTAATAATCTGTTCAGTATGGAATTATGTTATCACGTCATTATTAAAGGCAGACTTGCGCACGGTCCATGTGATATAATTAGTGTTTAATTAAGTACGATACTAATTGGGTGTCTAGTCTTTCCACGGTATTGTCCCGAAACATTATTATGTCAATTAGGTAAGTACGTCGGATGTGGATTGGCCGCAAATTATCACAAAAGGTGTATAATTTCGACTGACTTGTTTAATAACAGGTACAATTGTAATTATCTGGAGTACAAGTGAATTATCTAACACTTCATTAGAACTACTGGTATCCTATTATCAACAGACAAGCGATAATCCAATGACAGTGTGACAATTTTTCGTGACGTTTCATATATAACAGATAGGATTGCCAGTTCATGTAATGAATAAGTGAATTATCTATCACTCTTCTTCATCAATTGATGTTGATATCTTATTATCAGACACACGATAATTAAATATGTTAGTGTGACAATTTTTCGTGACGTTCCTTATAACAGATAAAATAGCCAGTTCATGTGATGAACAAGTGAATTATATATCACCCATCTTCATCAACTGATGTTTATATCTTATTATTATCAGAAAAGCGATAATTAAACATGGCAGTGACAATTTTTGTAAAGGCCAGCCTTGACATTTAATATAATTTGTAGTTCAGGCCTGGTCTAACACTTACGTGATTGGTATAGTTATTATTTTCCATAACTATGCTAATTAATGAAGCAGAATTTTATGTGAATAGATCATTACCGAATTGCAATTCATAGATATGTACCTATTTCAAAAAGTTACTAAAGATCATTCCAAACACTCCCAGTATATATTAAAATTATTTTTTTACAGATTGATTCATCAATTTTTTTTAAGTTTTTTTTTTAAGTTTGGTATGGTGCGTACTTGCAAAAGAATCATGTAAAAGAATTTATTCGAATAACATCTCGCTTGTCAATGTCTAGAGTTTACGTTGTCTGACTTTTAAGTCGATAATTTTATAACTTTACAATAAAGTTGGTAATAAATAATGTCCCGACATAAAAAGCATAATAATTTGGCCATCTATAAACGTTAAAAGTAAGAAAACAATGTTATCAGACTGATATTTATGTGATATTATCCTTATTATTACATAATATGTCCCATGTTGGTCTAGGACTTAAACATAATGGTGCCAACTGTGTTTCTTGCCTAGCATGTCGTAAAAGGCGACTAATGATATATCGGTGTGTAGGCGACAAGCTAGCCACTTGTCACTATTTTTTCACAATTTTAATCTAACCCAGCCCAGTTTTATTTTTGCCTGAATGTGGTTAAAGAGGCTTGCTGCCCCTTTGACTCTGCCTACCCCTATGATTATGGGCGTGGCGTTATGTATGTTATGTAATGCGTTATATTTTATTAATAAATACACATAAATAAAAAACCCTTGAAATGATAATTTGAGAAGCAATTTAGAAATTAAAGTAGGTATGTAATACGGTGCGACTAGGTACTTATGTATTAGGAGCACGGGCGGCATTTATGAATAAACAATTTAACATAGATAAGTATAACAATGCACAACTCTTATGTTACACGTATAAATATAAATAGGTTATTTTTATACTTGTTTTATATTAGGGTAGTTGATTTAATCGATTGATATCCTTAATATAGGTTAGCTGTGTCAATATCAGACTGTGACGTCATTAACATATTAAATTGAATGATTGTTTTATACTAATTTACGCTTGCAACTATGTTCGTAGTATGTAGAGATTGTATCAATCCGACTAGTCCAATGGATGGACTATATTTTACTATAACTGAGGGACTATTTGTTTTATTGTAGAGTTTGTGTTAAATAATGTATATAAGTAATTTATTGATAATAACCGACTTGAGTTGTCGAAATGTAACAAACGAACAATCTTATATTATAACTTTTATATTAAACAGGACATGCCCGAAAATAATTTTTTTTAAGTATCAGACGAAATGGGGTGGAAAAAAAAAATTCAAAAAAATTAAATTACGTAATTATATTTTAAAACTAGCTGTGCCAGCGGTATCACCCGCGTTTATGGTTAATATTATAAAGACTATTTCCGTCATACATGATTTCTACGTAACTTTAACCATTAAGGCTTAACACGCGACGGAAGCTTAAAAATGGAGTAACTTCTCCCGTTTTCCCAACATTTCCCTTCACTACTCTGCTCCTATTGATTGTAGCGTGATGAAAAGTATACTATAACCTGCCCAGGAGTATGAAGAATAATTGTACCAAGTTTCGTTAAAATCCGTCGAGTAGTTTTGGTTTCTATAAGGAAAATACAGACAGACAGACAGACAGACAGACAGACAAAAATTTTACTGATTGCATTTTTGGCATCAGTATCGATCACTTATCACCCCCTGATAGTTATTTTGAAAATATCTTTTATGTACAGAATTGACCTCTCTACAGATTTATTATAAGTATAGAATTACTTTGCTAGAGGTGGTAGCTCAATGGTAGGGACACGCGCCTCTTAACCGAGGAGCGTGGGATCAAACCCGGGCACGTACCTCTGGATTTTTCAAATCTATGTACATACGTATTTATACCACTAGCTCGACTGTGAAGAAAAACATCGTGATGAATCCTGCAAATCAAACAACTTTGGATTTGTAACCATGATCCAAAAATTTCGCTTCAATGTAATTACCAGACTCGCTAAATCCTGGATCATGGTCTAAGCGGACCCCGTCTAAACACGGGACATAACGCTAGGATGATGATGATGATTAGTTCAATGTTATTATTTCCCTATATACTTCAACTCTTAATACAGAATATAATGTCTTAGGTTAAGGTCGTACAACTAATTGGTATGATGCATTTATCAAAATTCATGTACTCATGTCTAAGTGCACAAGGCATCGCGATCATAAATTTAAATCGTTTTTAAATTAACATCGAAATGAATGGATTACTTAAAACTAGTTTAACGGATAATAGGTTTAATTGGATTCCCTATTTATCAGGTTTAATAGTTAGCAAGAGGTTAGACTACAACATTTGATGTGTTATTCATAAACATATATTCAAGTATTCGGCTCATTCAGGCGTTAGGCTGAAACTTTATTTATTTAAAATTGTATATAAAGCATTTAGTAATCAATCAATGTTAACTTTTATTAGTGGTAGTAAAATAATTAATAGTTTATTGTTGTGCTTAAAAAGATGTTAATTAGTAATAATTTATTGCTTATAATGTTGTATTTGTTCAAGAGACAGTGCATCTAAATCTTATTGAGAAGAAGCTCTTTTGATATATTCAAGGTATAATAAACTATGTGTTTAATATACACTTGAATATATATTAAAATAGCTTTCTATTCAAGTGTATATTAAACACAAAGTTTATTATACACTTGAATATATCAAAAGAGCTTCTTCTTCTCTAAAGATTTAGACGCACTGTCTCTTGAACAAATAAAGTATAACCTTGACTTATTAGCTTCACTAGCGGTTAAGCACTAGGGAAATGGCGTCAGACAAGACAATATCACAGGACCTATCTTTAAAAACTCTAATATTATCTAACACATATGAGTAACCTATAAAATCCACTTAAACAATCTGCCATATCAATTGTCTCAAGTTTACAATTGTCTCGTTCCAGATGAATCGTCGTTACACGCCACCGGTGTTGGCAGCGCTATGGGGGCTGCTCACCGTCCTTAACCTCACATGCACACAAAACGTCGACCCAGTGTCATCGTTGTTAAACTTTCTCCACGAAGGCACCAGCCAGCTAAACAACGAGCCACCAGACCAGCCCAACCTTCTCAATGAATATGATTTCATCATCGTAGGCGCCGGCACAGCAGGATGCGTCCTCGCGAACAGGCTGACAGAGGTACCGGAATGGAAAGTGCTGCTCGTAGAAGCTGGTGTGAACGAGAACTACATTATGGACATCCCGCTTCTTGCCAACTATCTACAATTCACGCAAGCTAACTGGAAGTACAAAACGAAACCTTCGAGCAGATACTGCGCCGGATTTGAGAATCAGCAGTGCAACTGGCCTCGTGGTAAAGTTGTCGGAGGCTCCAGCGTATTGAATTACATGATATACACAAGAGGGGGCCAAAAAGATTACGACAGCTGGAGAGACTTAGGAAACGAAGGCTGGGGATGGGACGATGTTCTACCTTTTTTCAGAAAAGTAGAGAACTTCAACATACCCTCTTTCAAAGATCCTAAGTACCACGGCGACAAGGGATATCTAAATGTTGAACATGCTCCTTTTAGAACGACAAAAGGCAAAGCATGGGTCAAAGGCGCGCAGGAGTTAGGCTTCAAATATGGAGACCACAACGGACCGAATCCATCAGGCGTTTCGTTTCTGCAACTATCCATGAAGAATGGAACTCGGCACAGTTCCAGCAGAGCCTATTTGCATCCAATCAACGGACGAAAGAATTTGCATGTAACCAAAGGTAGCATGGTAACTAAACTTATATTCGATGATACAAAAACCAAAGTGATAGGTGTAGAATTAGAAAAACATAACAGAAAACACAAAATTTTAGCAAGTAAGGAAGTGATATTATCAGCGGGCGCTATAAACTCTCCTCAACTACTGATGCTCTCAGGAATAGGTCCAAAAAGCCATTTAGAAAATATGAAAATAAAAGTCGTCAAAGATTTACCCGTGGGACACAATTTGATGGATCACATCGCAGCTGGTGGACTACAGTTTGTAGTCAAACCGCAAAATTTCAGTTTAAACACTCAATACATTTTGAATCACTTGGACATAGTATTCAAATGGATGAATACTCACAAAGGACCTCTCTCAATACCAGGCGGCTGTGAGGCTCTAGTGTTCATGGACTTGAAAGATAAATTCAACACACAAGGGTGGCCAGACATGGAGCTCCTTTTTATAGGTTCAGGTCTAAACTCAGATCCTATGATACCGTATAATTTTGGCTTCGACGAACGAATTTTCGCTGAGACATACGGTCCTTTAGATAAAACAGAAACGTTCATGGTGTTCCCGATGTTGATGCGTCCTAAATCTAAAGGAAGAGTGATGCTGCAAAGCAGGAATCCGAAGGTTCATCCAACGCTGATACCAAACTACTTCGAGTATCCGGAAGATTTGCAGAAGATCGTCGAGGGGATGAAAGTGGCGATAGAAATCGCTAGACAGCCGTCTATGAGGAAAGTAGGTACAAAGTTATACGACGTGCCTATAGAAGAATGTTTAAAGTACGGACCATTTGGGAGCGACGAATACTTCGCATGTCACGCACAAATGTTTACATTCACGATCTACCATCAAAGCGGTACTTGTAAGATGGGTCCTGCGGCAGATCCATCCTCGGTGGTCGATTCCAGACTGCGAGTGCATGGCATAAACAAGTTGAGGGTGATAGACGCAAGTATAATGCCTGAAATAGTGTCGAGCCACACTAACGCTCCAGTTTACATGATAGCCGAGAAAGGAGCCGACATGATCAAACAGGATTGGGGAAGTTTATAATTATTATAACTTTATTAGTTAACTTTAATTTATAAGAAATCATCACTGTGATATTATTAGTTATAGTTTAAATCGATGAATTTTAGGAGGAAAACTGACTTACATTAAAATACATACTATAAATTATTTAGAAAATTTTAAATAAATGCTGTCATTAAATTATACTTCAATACAAATCTATAAAACTAAATGACAACATCTGTAAATACTTGAAAAATATTTTAAGAATCATAACACCTATTAAGCATATTCAATTGCTGTTTAACTTTTCCCTGACTTTATTTAATCAATCTTTCATTTTATTGCTATAATATTTATGATAATAACATATATATTATTTGTTGCACCATAAAATCTTGTATAAAATATTTTTACATCAGCCTTCCCTGTTTAGTAACAATTACCAGAACATTGTGTTATTCAATTTAATTCTGACAGCTATTAAGTTTTCAGCGAAGCAACTACTTATGTATATTTTAACAAACCGAAGGATAAACAGGAATATTTTATGCTTCGCATCGTAATGTTAACGAATTTTTTGTTTAATTAAAAAATAAAATATTCATGAATTGTTTACGCGTCTACATAAAAATACTACAGGGTTTAAGATTCTTCTTTTAAATTAATAAAAACCTTTATTAGAAGAGTTCCGAAAGAACTTTTTACATATGATTGCAATTATAATTATAAAATATTCATGTTTACCAACGGATCAATAGATACTAATTATAAAAACTAGTGTAATTTTATTATTTAAGTACTTCATGGTAAATTATTGAAACCTAACAATAATAGGGGTCGGTTAAATATTTTATATTTTGTAGCCATATTTGAATCAATATGAATGTTTTCGCATACTAACAATGTGATTATTTATTTATAATAACGATCAACAAATTATTGTAATTATTGCCACCATGACATAAAGATACTAGTCTACAAGAACGTAGAATTTAAAAATTAATGTTAATTATTTGTAACAATTGTTTAGCGTGCTAAACAATTGTTACAAATTGTGCAATTTTCTATATAAGATGAACGGGTTTTAGGATAGAGCAGGAAAATAAAAAGATTTCAACATATGTACTCGTGTATTTTGTTGCTACAACTAATTTTATTCCCTACCTAAAAGCGCTCCCTTAAGATATTTATTTATTAATCGTCGGGGATAGTTCAATACCGCGTAACTAACACTTGATCAAAGGGTCTATATTTGTTTCAAATAACATTGAAAATTAGGCTTTATCACTGTCCTTATCACTATCCCCAAAGTAATATTTTAATGGTTCATATAATAATTAATTATTAATGAATCTGTGGCTTATAAACAATGAGCCAACCTTGTTACTTGATTTACAGGCAGGCCCGTTGGTCGAGTGGTCAGAGACCCGATCCTAGAAACCAAGGGTCGCGGGTTCGAATCCCGCTAGGGGCAAATGTTTCGTGTGATGAACATGGACATTTGTACTCGAGTCATGGATGTTTATAAACGTATTTAAGTATGTCTATCCGTTCACCTAGTATCCATAGGGCAAACTTTAAGCTTAATTTGGAACTAAGGAATTGGTGTGCTAGTCTGAACATTTTATTCATTTTGTGAAAGGGTACTAATGGGGTATTGTGTATTGATTTTGTGTTTGTGTAGGCCACGAGCTAGTCACTTGTCACTACTAAAAGCTGTTAGAGAGGCTTGTTGCTTCTTTAACCCCCTCTCCCCTTTTTAACCGACTTTAAAAAAAGGAGAAGGTTCTCAATTTGACTGAATTTTGCATGGGCATGCCAGTATCTTAGGTAATATACAGAATGACATCCCCACAAATTAGTGATTATATACGTGATGAACTGTTATCACACCATTAAAAGTCTGGCTAAACCGAATGGTAACGACGATAGCTTCTACTGCAATTTTAATGGCAAAACCATATAAATTCTACAACACTAGATCTGCAAATCGCATGCAGTTAAATCTACCAACTGCTCTGGAATTTGGTATATTAAATTTGTACAACATGGCAATTGGTATCTAAAACTTGAGTTAGAGTGGTTGACAAGACATAGACCTAATATTAAATAGAGTAGAGAGAACTTTTACAAAATATGATTGAACTGAATTTAATATTATTTCTAAATTTATTTTAACTATACCTACAATGCCTATTTAATAAGAAACTATTTTAATGCGTATCTGCAATAATAACAAACAACACTTTAAGTCAACGTTAAGTAAACTGCTTGAATAAGGAAATAAATTATATAAAATAAATAATAAATTCGTAAATAAGTCAAGCTGAAAACTAAATCTTACGACGAAGGTAGTTTAGTCCGACTCCACATAAAACTTTAACAGCAAATGCAGTATTTAACAACTGGTATATGTTTTGTTTTCATAGGTACATGTTTTGCCAGTATTTGGTAAATAAATATTAGCAAGAGCTTAGTCTTTACGTAGTTAGAAACCCAACTTAACTATCTAGATACGTATTTAGAACTTTACTTACAAGGTTTTGACGCAGAATGTCATTTTCTCAAGTAAAAAATTGCCTGCGGTTTAAATATGTACGTATTTAGGGTGTTTCGCGAAATATGTTTGTTAGAGTTGTGATTGATGAGTCGCATGGTCCAGCGGTTAAAGACCATTGTTATAAAACCATGCGCGGCAGGGTCCAATCCCGCTAAGGGATATATTCGTGTACCATTGATAAAACTATAGATTATAAACATCTAACTTATATACGTTTTTATAAACATTTATACATAGCATCCATAGTCCAAGCGTATATGCGCTGTCCATAGCTATGAGGAAAATGGAGCGGTAGTATGAACAATTTACATTAGGCACATTCCTTTGCCTACTTCCAAGGGCGGGAACAATTTTCCTACTATGCAAAGATCACATCCTTTCATTTGTAACGAACCTGGTTTAAATTTCCTTTTCCAAGCCTCATTATTAGTGTTTGAAACAATTTACATACATACATACATAATGTCACGGAAACAATTTATTTATCATTATTTTAACTGGCCCGTTGGTCGAGTGGTCAGAAACTCTGGCCACGAAACCGATGGTCGCGTGTTCGAATCACGTTAGGGGCAAATTTTTTGTGTGATAAACATGTACATCTATCTCGTATCCATAGCAAAAGCATAAGCTTAGTTTGGAACTAGGGAATTGGTGTGTCAGTCTGGAGAATTTATTTATTATATTAAGCACCGGCGTTGCGCCTGCGCATCGCCTTGCACACAATGTAATACAATGGCTATATCGACGGTTTAAAACATCAACACCTGTACATTTAATCAGGCGCTAAGGATGTTCATCTTTTTCGACTTTAATGTTTTATAATAATCAATAAATAAATATAATGCCTATTTTGTAAATGATTTTGCGTACAATATGATTCACATTCCAATGTTGATTTAGATATTTGCGAAGAGATATTTACAAACAATATTTAGGAGATAGTTTAGTTTATCGCAAGTCCGCAAAATAATATACATAGGTGTCAACATACTATATCGATCATTATATACATTCCGATGAGATTAGATAGAGGAACAACGAACGTCATTACACGTTATTATCAACGACAATACGAAGTTATTATTGCTCAAAAAATTATGTAAAGCGAAAATTCCATGTTAGAGTTTTACGAGTAAAATGTTTTTAGGTAAAATCCAATTAATTTATACGTGGTATGACGTTTAAATTTAAATGCCATAAACAGTTAGAATGTTAATGGTCAAAACATAGTAAAATATACAACCGTAGCCCGTTTTAGAGTTACGCAAAAAATATGTACATAGTAAATCATAGAACATGGAATTTATTGGTTGATAATTACGTATAATAGCATTTTAAATGACAGTTCTGAATATTTTATTTACACTTTAAATATGAAAAGTTAAGAGAAATACCTACAGTTTTCTAATCCAATATATCTAGTCTTCGGACACAGATACAGTCATGTACAAGCATGTTAGAACTCCGTCTTCAGTTTCCACGTTTATACTCCATTTCCATTATGAGACATGTATTCAAAGCTTGTAAAGTAAGTACATACTTATATTCAAAGTATATATTATAATAGCTAAGAACATTTTGATTTCAGATGCAAAAGTCCTGTAATTTTAAAGCATAATCAAAATCTCAACGTGAATTTTTTTTAATTACTTTATAAATAAACATATTAAATGAAATCATCTTTTACACTAACCTACTTTTCTATATTTTACATGGGATATCTGGCGTGTCGTCTGTACAACAATTATACTCAGTTACCACATATAGTATAATAATGGTAGGCGTTTGACCGTGAAAAACAGACCGAAAGGTTTTCGAATATAAGCCCAATAGGGTTCAGTAGCGATTAGATATTGTGTTTTCAGTAAAATTCTATTAGGAGCAAAGTATTTTTTATGTTAGTTTAATGTTCAATAGCCTTAAAAAAAAATTATAGTACGTAAGTTAGATTATCAAAAAATATTGAATACGTATTTTTTGCTTTAATTGATACTCGAAAAATGACAAAGATACAGCGCTTCAAAGATCTGAAATTTGAAGATTTACGTCACTTGGACGGTAAAATTTTACACACCAAGTGACATCACGCGGTATTTTAACGCGTTGTATCTTCATAATTTTAAGTTTGTTGAACAAAATAAAAAATACGTAAGCAATATTTTTTTGGAATCTCAATAGTGGACTATATATTTTTTTTTGAGGAAAATAGCTTATTCTAGCGTCATTATAAAAAACATGTTATTATTATAAACTTCAGATGTAGATTGTAGATATATAGTTAGTAGACATTTATATTAATATGAGTGTTACGACAGAAACGGTTCCACGGACGTACGACAGGGACCATTAATGCTGAAATTTTGCAAATGTGACCTGAACGTATTTTATTCAAAACGTCTCTACAAAAAGACACTTGTTCATGTATGCAAACAATCGGGCGACCCTGTGCGGCAGGGGAGAAGCGCGAGCCAGCCAAATTTACACAAAATAAAAATATCACATTAAATTTAAATGCAGCTGCAAATTTCAGTAGACTAATTATGTAATAAAGACATTTATATTATAATAGCTTTTACCTGTGGCTCCATCCTTGTGAAATTCGGTGTTACAGACATTGACATACATAATGGCCCCTGGATTTGGAGTTTATTATACTCACAGTTCTAAAGAATAAGCAACAAAACCAATTATCAACAACATATCTGCAAGATACTTACATTACGTTCAAGCTCGATGGCTCATTCGGAAGTGTCTCTGCCCTATGCGACAAAAGTTGTGTGTTCGATCCCCATCCAGGACAAACATTCGTGTGATGAATACCTGTGTTTGTTCTGTGTCTGGGTGTTAATATCCAATATTTATTTAAGTATATATTTGTAATACCACTGTTGATTCTGATATCCTTCCTTCACAATATTGTGAATGGACTCGTTATAAGGCCCCATTTAACCTCATTTCGGCTTTACGGGTAGTTTTGTAACATCCTGTATATATTTATTTATTTATTACATAACTTTTATCAATGTCAGTAGTACCACCATAAAAAAAACTTCATTAAGTACGGAACCCTACCAAGGGCGAGAAACAGCGAGACTCAAAGTGTGTTTGATACAGTTTTCTAAGGCCACCTCCAATGTCAGCCGAAACTTTCATAACCATGTCACCATTTAAACGGCCACTATAATACGTTATTATCTTCACCCAATCATATTATTTGTAATTACAAAGTGGGGTAAGAGTAATAAAAATAAATATACAAGTGTAGAGCGAAAAAATAATGTGCCAATTGTGTTCCTCACCTAGCATGACGTTAATGGCGACTAATGGTATATCGGGTTTTGGGTGTGTGATTGTAAGCTAGCTTGTCACAACTTTTTCACAGTTTTCCATGTACCCCAGCCCAGTTTTATTGTTTGGCTGAATATGGTTAAGGGGGGCGAGCTGATCCTTTAACTCTGCTTACCTCTTTCGGAAATTACGTACGTAGAAAGCACGGAAAGCACGTTAAGCCGTTGGTCCTGCGCCTTACCCCTCTCCGGTCATGTCGAATTGCCGTCTTACCGGACTATGAGAGTGAAGAAGTAGAAAGTGCACTTGTGTTTTTGCGCACACACTTATGCACTATAATATCTTCTGCGCAGTTGGCTAATCCACGTTAAGATTATCCGCCGTGACCGATATCGGTTAAGAGGACATTATTATTATGTACGTAAAAGGAATCCCGTATGTTGTCTTTCAGTTCTCTCTCTGTCTGTATGTCATATTAAAATTTCCAGCAACTATAAATGATGCAAATTTTATGTTTGGCACAGTTATAGAAATTTATTTTTCTTATATACTGCATAATACAATTTTTTACAATGCGCAAAACAATCACATTGATAATACAATCAAAAGAAAATAATAAATGAAACCCATACATTATTCTTATAAGTATTCTTATAAGACAGAAATAGTGTATGGGTTGCATTTCGAACCCGCGACCTTTAGTTTCGTAGCCAGGATCTCTGACCACTCGACCAACGGGCCTGTCAATAAAGATACATATTTCATAAAGCTGAACAAAACCATCTTTGACATACTATAGGGGTATTTAATTGGATATGACTTTCTCTTCACATATTACAAGTATAAACTTGTTCAAATTGCGTATCCACTAGTCATTGCTCGGAATTTTAACCTCAAAACCTTAAAACCAGCTGGAAACAGAATGATTGAGAAAGAAAATCCCTTCACCTCTCACGCGAAAATTATCATTTCATTTTATTATCCACATACTAACTAACAAAAATAAAGTTTAACTGGGAATGCTAACAGGCAATTCCTAATGATTTTATGATGTCTGAAAACGATGGAGTAGTCAGCTTAATATTCTATTTCATAGTTCAAAATATCTTGCACTAAATATTTCCGAGAGTACTTCCGCGTTGAATTTTGGCACTAAATGCGCATTTGGTGCAATTCTTAACTTTTTTCGAGATATCTATCATCATTAAATAGAATACTCTTCCCACTTTAAGGGCATCAATCAATAAAATACCTGCACCAGGTGTAGGCTTGAAAACGAGACAGAAAAACAGACTTGAGGTGAGTGGAATGTAAAATTATCGGTAAAGTTGTATAGAAATTAATAACTTTGGCTTGGTATAGTATAAGATTTGTTTTTTAATAAGTATCGGATAATATATTATCAAATTCCTTATTCATAATGAAGTGTTCACCTGCAGTGTTGTTATCTAGTAGTGCAGATTTTATTATTACAAAATTATAAAATTTTCCATTTAAAAGAGTAACTTTCGAGTTTCTTGCCGGTTTCTTCTCGACAGAGAACCTTCCGCTAGCTATTATAAATAAAGAGACGTGAATTTGTAAAAATGTTCTGTAATTGTTTTTTGTTTCGTATGATACTAGTAATATAGTAATAGTGTATATATTAGCGTAAACATTCACGTTCCATAAAGGTTGTATGGAATAAAATGAATGTCGTCAAATCTTGTATAAGCTGATATCTGAGAAGCAGATGATACAACCAGTAAAATGTGTCAAGTTAATAAACCAGCAGTAAGTTACATAAACTTATTGAAAGTAGACATGGGTATTATAAAAGTGACTGGAAGGTATTTATTTAGTATTTTAAGTTACCACTAACGTATGTAGATAGCTACATAAGGTACAAGTAGCTTTAAATTAAGTTATTTAAAATTTTCACAGCTTTTCATCCAACCCAGCCCACTGAACCATGTTGGTCTGGGACTTAAAAATAATATGACAACTGTGTTCTTGCCTAGCATGTCGTAAAAGGCGACTAATGGTATATCGGGTGTTGGGTGTGTGATTGTGTAGGCGACAGGTTAGCCGCTTGTCACTGCTTATTCACAATTTTCCATCTAACCCAGCCCGGCTTTATTTTTGGCTGAATGTGGTAGAAGGGGCATGCTGCCCCTTTGACTCTGCCTACCCCTTCGGGGATTATGGGCGTGATGTTATGTATGTATGTATGTATTTAAAGTTAACTAGTTTTCGGCAGCTGCTCCCATTTAGCATAGAAAGTCATTAACAAAATACTTCAAACCTATTTTGAATCGTCAAGCATTCTCCAATCTCTTTAAAGTGATCCGAAATAACATTAAAAGCCATATACAGGATTTTTTTTCATTAAATTTAATATTATAAAGAGGAGAGATTTGATTGTTTGTTTATTGTTTGCATTGAATAGGCTCCGAAACTACTAAACCGATTTGGAAAATTCTTACACCAATGGAAAGCTAAATTATCAGCAAGTAAAATAGGCTATATTTTATCCCCACATTCCCACAGGAACGGGTTAAATATTACACGGGTTTTTGACTAACTATTAATAATATTAGCACAACGCCTCATCTGTGCATTATTAATACATTTACCATTTGTTCATAAAAATATTACAAAGATCTACTATTATTTTCAGCAGCTATGATATATAAGGTACCTATTATATACGTAATATGATCTAGCTAGAACAGAAGAAACCTAGGAGAAAGTTACAACACAGTCCATAAAACAACTGCATTTCCCGTTTGAGAACAAGTTGCCTAAACCTATTTCTACCAACTTAGGTGTAGGTACTACGCTCATATTAAAGCTTTAACTTAATTCCTTCATCAAGAACAAGTAATGTAGCTCGAACATGGATTATATAAAAACTTAAAGCTAAAAGCGTTTTATTAAAATTTACTATGACCTACTATAGCGTTACTTTTTTTTTATTTATTTAAAAAATGGTTTACGTTCTTCGTACAAAGTTTGATAATGCTTATTAAAATAAGCCCGCAAAATTGGGCAGGGGCCACACAAAATAAGAGGGTGTGTTGAAACCAAGCAAGTAACTTAACGGCTATGGCCGACGAAAGGATAGTGCAGTCACCTTACGACCACGTTGCGGTGCGTGAACGACGTCGATGCACTCGCGATTGCTTCAATTTAAAATTACGATAAAAATAAACATAGAAATTTTTGAATTAAAGAAAGTTAACTCGTGTGAAGTAATTATAGATTTATCCATTATTTGATTATGTGGAATTGTAACCATGTTACTCGGTGCTTCTGTATTTGAATTATGAAATAGTAATGGTTTTCGTCAACTCCTGTGTGCGTTTTGATTAATTAATAATCAGGTGAGCGATCTCATTTATTAAAGTAGATATATTATTATATTTAAATCACAATAACTATCTATAAGTATTTATGAATTAATATTTTTAATACCTTTGCCCGTAATGCCGAAACTCCCCAAGAATGTCTCCGTGACGTTTATCATCTTGACATTTAATCTAGACGATTGTCTATACCTTTGGATTTAACATGTTAGCACCAACCAAAAAATAATATATTTCTTGCCATAAAAATTATAAACAAAACAACATATACATATGTAATTATTATTAAGTAAGTAATTTGTTTCAAGTAGCTGAAAGACCTTGCTCTATAAAGATTTGATCAGCATTTCTTAGTTCCATCCTTCGATCACAGATGGTGATTATAGTTTAATTTATGCGCAGACTATTTTTTGTACGAATATTAAAACTAGTCTCAATTGTTTATGTTGTACTTATGTGAGAATTATAGACAATAACTAAACTCCTAACAAATAAATACTCGCTAAATTAACCAAACCTTTTTCAGATAAGATGAATTGCAGTGCATTGGGGCTTTTTGTAGTTTTAATTATATTAATAGCATACACAACCACCGTAAGAAGTCAGAGTATATATAAAAATGGGTCAACTCGAAGGGCTAAGACCAAGAAGGCAGGGTTCGGTCAATCTTTCCCTCAAAGCCCCATACTGGACATAATGATGCAATCTGTGGCACCCAACTTCATGCCTAGAAATCCGGGCGATCTCTTTGACATTTTAAGGGATAGATATCCTTTGCCAGGCGGTAAGTATACATGACGAGATTGATTTATTTCTATATGAAATGTTTTGATTTTCCTTAAATAAGGTCCCTTAAGTTATCTTAGTAAAATTTGCACAATAAATTATAAAAAATTCACGAACAGATAGACTTTTCAATTCCAATCCGCAAACTATAAAATTTGCAAAATATAAGAACACTATTGTAAACATTACTTACCAAGGCCTAGAACCTTTAGCCTTAATCAATAACATGGATAATAATTTACATAAAAACAATGCAGATGCCGCGGTGTCATGCAAATTTAATGATACCTACAATAATATTATCTACCAATATTTGCAGGCAGTTATAACTATATGCAATTGAGTATTTTGCTTACCTAACCTAAAGGTTACCTACCTAAAGGTTCCGTGGATCAGGTTTATCATACCTGATTCATGGAAGACGATTAAAGATAACAACTGGTGACCATTGTAATAATGTCCTCCTAACCGATGTCGGTCACGGCGGCCAATCTCAACGAGGATTAGCCATCTGCGCAGAAGATATTATAATGCACAAGTGTCTGCGCAAACACAGGTGCACTCTCAGTTCATTCACTCTCATAGTTCATAGGGATGTTGACTGGCAAGTCAACTGAGATATTTTTTAAAAGTTGTTTAAAAAGGAATCACTCCTAGCTTTTGTATGGGCCTGTCGGTTTAGGATGTCACTACTTTATCTAGTCAACTGGCTGTAAGTTTAAGCAGTTTTTATAAAATTTATAAAAATCGTAGACTCAATGTAATTCAATGTAATTCAAAAAGAAAGTCTCGTTGTATGGTGTAAAACCTTATATTATAGGTTTTCCACCATACAACGAAACTTTCTTTTACGGAATTGATATTTCAAAATTAAATTTTAAATAGTGTCAATATACCTATTGTTATTAGAATCACATCAATCGACAACGATGCATAATTTATCGGCGACATCGTCTCTCCTTGGGTGTGATTTCCTACATTGTCTCAATGTTAGTTAATGCATTTACAGATGAACTGGTTTACCTACACCATGTGTCTTCAAACTGTGCTCTCAAATACCATTTATAGATATTTTATTGCCTCTACTTCAGTAAAATCAATAGAATAAAATCCCTAGTAGTATGACTGAAGATAATCTGCCAATAAAGCAATAATTCAAGAATTAGTGTTAAAAGATCACATTTAAATAACGTAATCGTAAAAATCGCAAAAAGATTTTTCTAAATCAAGAAAGTATTATACGATTACTAAAATAATTAAGATGGTTGCTTTTGGTTTATTTCTATTTTGATTACAGAACAGCTCATTGAGGCCACATTAGGTCATGATTTCCTTTTCCATATTCCACATTTTTTTCCACACCATTTGAGAACCATCAGGTTCTACATAGTCTGCTAATCTGCGATGTCCGAGTCGACCAGGCATGCGATGTCAAGGGTACTACGGCTCGTATTTAATTAACTCGTAGATGAGCAAAATTGCTATAATTGATATAAGTGGCAAATTAATATGTGTCACGCGAGATATGGAGCATTTATACGCTTAAACTATTGTTTCAAAATTGTCGCTTACTCGGTGATGAATCGAACGATGAGTTTGACATACCCCTATGTCTTGCGGAACCTGGCTGCGAAAGCGACCAGTGAGGATATTGATTCTGTAATTGTATAGGCGATGAGTTAGCCACTGGTCAGTTATGTAGAATATAATAGGCACACCTTGAGCGAGTTTGAATTGAATACACGTTTATTATAGCTGAGATGATGTGACCTGACTAGTACAAAGTATTGGAGGGAAAGATAAGTAAACAGTGGCGCCACACGCGGCAGTTTTATGAACCAAAAATGTCATTATAGGATATGGAATCAAATGTTAATAATATGTTTACAATATTCCAACAAGTTATTGCAGAAGTTTCAAAACGGCTTAGGAGTTCAGGTAATATGTATGTGTATCCTTAGGCTAGTACTACTATCCTTGGACTCGGCTTACCCCTTTGGGGAATCCTGGCGTGATTGTTTGTATGTAAATGCTAAATGGCTGCCTCGTTAGCCTAATTTAACACTTCAATGATGCAGGTCAAACACCTGTCGCCCGCAAAACGTACTACGCGTCGCCGAATATTCAGCCATTGGTTGAAAACCAAGCCAATAAATTCACTATTCGTTATATCACTTCGGTTATTTTCCTCCGTTGGAACTGAAAAAAGAATTTAATTGTCTTTCATTTTTTTACGTATTATGCAAAATCCACCACACAACCTGATAATAACTTATATTTAATCATCAAGTACGCTAATAAACTTTTGTAGCTTTTATATTTTTACATAAAATAAAAATTACATAAAATAAAAATAAATAAATTCTCAAGACTGACACACGAATTCCCTAGTCCCAAACTAAGCTGATGCTTGTGCTATGGATACTAGGTGAACGGATAGACATACTTAAATACGTTTATAAACATCCATGACTCGAGTACAAATGCCCATGTTCATCACACGAAACATTTGCCCCTAGCGGAATTCGAACCCGCGACCCTCGGTTTTGTGGCCAGGGTCACTGACCACTCGACCATCAGGCCAGTCATGTGCCATCTTATAGGTTTAAGAAGAGTCACTAGATATGTATCTATAGTATTTTGTAATAGTCCCTTGACATTATGTACTTCTTACGTGGCATAATAATCTATGTTAATGCTTGTATAAACCACTCTTAATCGTATAATGGATATTATAGTTTTCGCATATCACCAATGCTTGTAAATTTGTAGAATTTCGACTTTGTTTATTCAACCTCAAGAGCTTCCAACCGCTTTTGAATGCAAGCAACTGTACAATTTTTGAGTACGGTTTTACGATACGAACATGCGTTAAGAAAACTACTTCTTAAACACGTGTTAATAAAAACTAAACAAACTGGTTCTATCTGGATTAGAACAGATAATGGATTAGTTGATTGATGTCTTGATTGAGGTGGCCACATATAAGCAGATGTTAAATCACGTCCCAGACATTAATTAATCATTAGTTACGAAATGGATAGGTTTTCGATATAGTAGTAACCTGTCAACTACCTACTCGAATATATTTAACTAAAATACGTGACAATATGTTATGTTTGTATATATGTTATGTTACCAACGTTGTGGTAACAAGTTGACTCAAAAAAAATAATTAGTCCATTATAGAGATTACAAAAAAATATTGCTCACGTATTTTTTCTTTTGTTCAGCAAACCAAAAATTACGAAGATACAGCGCGTTAAAGTTGCGCGTGACGTCACTTGTTCTGTAGAATTTTAGGAACAAGTGATGTAAAAGCGCCCCACTGCAGGTCTTTGAAGCGCTGTATCTTTGTTATTTTCCGAGCATTTGATAAAGCAAAAAATACGAACTCAATATTTTTTGATAATCTGACTAGCGGACTAAAAAAAATATTTTAGTCAACTAGCCTATTGCGGAAGTGTTTGTTTATTTATTTTTATTTTGATCCACAACAGAGGAACAATCTAATGTGATCAGATAGAAGTGTTCGGTAGAGATACCACAACTTTATCCCGGAAAAAACAATCGTCTAATTGATACCAGGGCAACATATCAAATACATAATAAACAAATAAATTCGCCAAACTGACACACCAATTCCCTAGTTCCAAACTAAGCTTATACTATGTTGCATAGTATGCTTGTACTATGAATACTAGGTAAAAGGATAGACCACAGGGATAGACATAAGTTTATAAACATCCAAGACTCGAGTACAAATGTCCATGTTCATCACACGAAACATTTGCCCCTAGCGGAATTCCGAAATCCGCAACCCTTGGTTTAATTCGTTTACCTTTATTTTTTAGCGTGTACCCAACTGTCTTAATTTTCAATACGAAGGACCAACTTGAATTCAAACTCCACTGAACGAAAATGTCCACTTAACTTGTTAATATACCTTAGTTCATCCTTAGTTTTATTTACTCCGACCTGTCATGTTCTCTTTACAGTAGACTGAATTTCAAGATCATGTTGCTATATTTAAATTATTCCACTCATTAAGCAACCTCGTTATACGTATGTACATTTGCCAGCGTTTGACCTGTTTTTTATGTGTCTGTTCTTGCACCGTAAAATGAAAAGTATACTTTTCCTAACAGACTTGAGCAACTTTTCTATATTAATAAAGTGCATTGTAGGTCAAGATCCAAATTAAGCAATGTGTGCCTTGTCTTAAATTGGAAGAAAATGAGCACTTTCATTAGTATGACCGGCTTTTAAACATTGCGTGGGGACGCAATACGTGTGAAATCACTTTATATGTATGATTTAAGTGTAAACTTAACTAGTTACTGTCAGTTAAACTGCATTGATTATCCCTTTCTACGAGAGATCTACCAAGTCAAGTGAACAAAAGTGGGATTCTGAATATTAGACCTGAATTTCAGCGATGAATCGTTAAATGTTGATGCCTGAGATTGGTCCCAATGCGGCATACGATTAGTTTTAGGTCTCGAATCATTCAGATATTATCAATTAAGTACTCAAGTACTTACAGTCATGATAGGCCCAGCTGATATCTAGAGAACGAATGGATTATATAATTTATACAAGCGGTGCACGCGGTTTCACCCACGTTTATGGTTAATGTTATATAGCCTTTCTCGATAAATGGGTTATCTAACACTAAAATATATTTTCAAATCGGACCAGTAGTTCCTGAGGTTAGGGCGTTCAGGGAAACAAACAAACAAACTCTTCAGCTTTATAATAATATTAGTAAGTAACGTATAGTATAGTATATGTCCCATGTTGGTCTGGGACTATAAAATAATGTGCCAACTGTGTTTCTTGCCTAGTATTAATGTCGTAAAAGGCGACTAATGGTATATGAGGTTTTGGGTATGTAGGCGGCGAGCTAACCACTTCCATCCATCTAACCCAGACCAGTTTAATTTTTAGCTGAATATGGTATGGGGCTTGCTATCTTTCGACTCTGCCTACCCGTTCGGGGATTATGTGCGTAATGTTATGTATGTATGTAGTATAGTATATGTAGATCAAAGTCTCTGACATAGCTAGTCTTTTATTGCGCTTATTTATTTTTCAGGCCTCAGTTCACCATTCACAGAGTACGACTACATTATAGTCGGAGCGGGATCAGCTGGAAGCGTCCTCGCTTCGCGTCTCTCTGAGGACCCTAGTGTGACCGTATTACTTCTGGAAGCTGGAAAACCTGAGAACTTTTTGACTGACATGCCGGCGATTGCGCCTTTCTTCCAGAGGACAGAGTACAGTTGGCCATATTATATGGAGCCGCAGCCAGGAGTATGCCTGGGTATGTATATGTGTTTTTGATATAGCAATGCGCTTTTTTTATCAAACAATATCTCCATCTATACAGTATACAGGGTCAATTATAAAACATCAACAACCTCGCAGAAGTAGATTACTGACATTATAAACAACAACGTTTGTTCTACGACTTTTCCTAAATCGACAAAAAAATATGGCTTTCCATACTAAATGACCAAACAGCTGATGTAGTTTGTATTAGTTAGTTAGCTAATTATTTATTTTCCATATATTATGCCAGGCATGACAAACCAGAGGTGCTACTGGCCTCGCGGGAGGGCAGTGGGGGGTACCAGCGTGATAAACTACATGATATACACAAGAGGACGACCCGAGGAGTGGGACCGTATTGAAGCCGCCGGCAATTACGGATGGTAAAGCGATACAACTTTGTTAGTTATCAAAACCTAAAACAGTTAAAAAATCGTCGTTTTTCTGCTTTGTCAATAAACTTTATGATTATGGCAGTGTAGTGACATCAAAACAACAATTCCGTTGCCTTAGGCATCACGGTAGAGGTCAATGCCTTCATTCAAAACGTACTGGGATATAGCGATCACAGAATAAATAACAAATTCTCCAGATTGACACATCAATTCCCTAGTTCCAAACAAAGTTTTGCTTGTGCTATGGATACTAGGTAAATGGATAGACAGACATATTTAAATACGTTTATAAACATCCATGACTCGAGTACAAAATGTCCATGTTCATCACACGAAACATTTGCTCCTAGCGGGATTCGTACCCGCGACCCTCAATTTCGTGGCCAGGGACTCCGACCACTCGACCAACGGGCCTGTCAAGAAGACTTTTATTTCTATATACATATACTTATATGATACATAATAATACATTTTCTTGGTAAAGCATAGTATTTCTGTTATCACTAGGAGTTGCAACTTGGTTCAATCTAAGTCCAAAATACCTAATTGAAATATGTATTCCCCCAAAAGTAAATAGACATTAGTTACTACTATTATTTCACAGCGTATGTAAACCTTGATTTAATCGCAAATTAATAGCATAAAGTGTCGTTACAAAACGCTTACTCTAATCACAGGTCATACAGAGAAGTGTTGGAATACTTTAAGAAGTCCGAGCGTGCTAGTTTAAATGGCTTGGAAAACTCACCGAACCGAGGGTTAGCAGGGGAACTTAATGTGGAGCATGTGCCTTTCAGGTAAGAATAATTAACTTAAAATTTAACTTATATAACAATGAACTTATTAATAATATAGATAAAACAAATTAATTAATTAAATCACAATAGATAATGTTGTTATTGTTACAGAACTCCACTCATCGATGTCTTTTTGGCTGCTGGCAGAGAATTAGGTTACCCTACAATTGACTATAATTCACCAGATCAACTTGGTTTCGGTTACATGCAAGCAACAATGCAGTATGGCAGAAGGATGAGTTCTGCCAAAGCGTTTTTACATAAAAACAAACAAAGACCTAACTTACATATCCTACCAATGACAGTAGTTTCAAAAGTTCTCATTGATGCCAACACAAGATCTGCCTTTGGAGTGCAATATGTTAGAAATCGTTTAAGATACGAAGTTAGAGCTAGGAGAGAAGTCATTCTATCGGCTGGACCTATAGCTTCGCCGCAACTGCTAATGTTATCTGGAATCGGTCCAAAGCAGCATCTGAAACGCCACGGGATACCATTAATCCAAGATCTACCAGTTGGACTCACTCTTTACGACCACATTACTTTTCCCGGAATTGTCTTCACTCTGAACGCAACAAACATCAGCCTGATCGAAAGTAGAGAGACAAATTTAAACAATATTATTAATTGGCTTCAATTTGGCGATGGTCCAGTATCCACAACAGGCGCCGCAGAGGGCATCGGGTATATTAAAACATCTGTCTCCGATGATTCAGACCCTATTCCGGATATAGAATTGATAAGTATAGGCGGTTCTATAGTTTCGGATGGTGGAGGTGGCAGCAGAGCCGTGAGACGGGGTATGATGATAAGAGACGAACTGTTTGACGCGACTTATGGTCCCGTTGACGCTACGGACACTTGGACTGCATTTCCGATGTTACTGCATCCTAAATCTGTTGGTTACTTGGAGCTAAAGGACAATAATCCTTTTAGCCATCCTCGGCTGTACGGAAACTATTTAACAGACCCAAGTGACGTGGCGACGTTCATAGCCTCAATCCGTTTCATACAAGCGTTGACGGAAACTGAACCGTTTCAAAGATTGGGGGCTCGTATTTATAGAGCAAACTATTCGACGTGCAAAGGAATGGAGTTTGATTCCGACGAGTATTGGGAATGCGCTGTGCGAACTCTCACGGCCACCTTGCATCACCAGATCGCCACCTGTCGGATGGGACCGAAAACGGACCCTTACGCGGTGGTTGACCCTGAACTACGTGTATATGGAGTAAGTCGGTTACGTGTGGTGGATTCTAGTGTGATTCCACGCACTGTGTCGGTGCATACAAATGCACCTGCTATTATGATTGGAGAAAAAGCCGCTGATATGATTAAATCAACATGGGGCTAAATTTTATATTTATTTATCACCTTCTGTTAAATGCAGTAAACCAAACGTTATTTTACCTTGATATTATGGTTGTAGTTATATGTTATTATAAGCCAAAATACCTCATACATAACATACATAGCATAGCATATCTTTGCAACATTCATGAATAAAATACCTGACAATACAGAGTTCATTGACCACTGAATGTGATATAGCTAATATGGTAGATGTAATAGATTATTAACAATTATGTTTTGTCTTTTATTTAACTACTCAATAATATTAATATCCTGAAGCAATATACATCTCAATAACAAAAAATACCTCAAGATGAGATACCCACTTAAACATTTATAAATTCGAACACTTACCTACCACAGTAATACAAGAACATTAAATTAAATATTTTCGTGTCAAAAACCTGTTCAGGTTTTAATTCACAAACGGCATTTTTTTCCGTTATAATAAATTTAATTCCCCCTCTACAAAAACCTGGACAAGTTCCGAGTTCATGGCAATGAAGCACGAATCCTTACTCATATAATTGTAAGCCTCCACAGCCAAAGGCCGGCACCGCAACTAAAAATATCGAAATACCGGTGTTGGTAATGTCGCCGAAAATTAGTTTCATTTTAATATTTTTATTCGGAACTTTGATTTGTGAAGAGTTGACTGACAGTGACAACAACGATTATGAAAACTACGTTCAAAAATTATTTGATAGTGATGGTGAAAACAGTAGGAGCGGGAAACTTTTATGGAACTACCACCCATTGATAGACTTTGTTTTACAAACAAGCGGGAAAGGCTTTGTTTACAAGAGCAGTGGTGATATTTTCGACTTCTTAAGGGATTCATATCCTTTGCCTGGAGGTAAGTCGGTGATCATGTTTATTTTTATTTATTTTGCTTATTGATTAAAGTTTAGGTACGTATCAAAGATAGAACATACAATGACAGATTCAAATATATCGTATTAGCAAAATCAGAAAAAGAGATAATAATCTATTTCAAAACTTTGTATTCTAATGCTTTGCTTAAATCTATTAAAAGATGTTTTTGTGTACGGCACGTCATTATTTCCATGTTATACCAAACTGAATATGTACACATTGTGTGTCCAAGTTTTTATAAAAATACTTTGTACCTAAATTATATTCTAAAGCTTTTAATTACTAATCATAATTTGAAGTCTTATTAGATTTAATAAAATTATGTAACTGTTAAATAATCATAAAACAAAGTCTTACATACAAATACTGATTAAAACAAAAAATTGAACGTATTATTATGCCGCATCATAGAAATTATACTTGTAATATGAACTTAATGCTACATTTGCCAAAAAATATTCAAAATTGCAAAAACTATGAAAGAGTCAAACATGTTCGTTATGGCAAAATTTACATGTTTCGGTTTAAGAATTCGTTGTTTTTCCCTGAAAATTATCAAACACACATTTTTTTATTCTGCATAGTACTTATATCCGTAAATCATATCTTTTATTGTCTTTTTGGAAAATCTCAGTTCATCTTTATATATATGTACATACTCAAGGTGCAAGTATTTTGATTTTTTGTCAATTATAGTAAATCAGCCACAATACTGGTAAGTAGGTACCTACCTACTTATAAACGATACTTTGAATGAGTGACATATGTACTCGCAAAGACAAGGTCAAAGAACTTGAAACATAATCGCAAAAAGACAACCAGTTAGTTCTTTCCAAAATAGCGGTTCCGTCGGGGCCAATTAAAATACTTCTGACTGGTTTTGCAAAGGTTCAGATAAATAAGATAAACTGTTACCGGACCCAACAAAAAATAATAACAGTTACTTGGACCCTTTTAGATATGTAACTTGATTCAATTATTTTTTCTTTTTATATGTCATGTCGCTAATCGGCGTTATTTGATTTGAAGTGTAAAGGATCCCGTGAAAAATAAATATCAGACTACATCACATACATACATTGGTCTGACACCGAGATAAGTAGCTTAAGTACTTGTGTTATGGATATCAGAATCAACAGTGGCATTACAAATATATACTTAAATCTGGATATCAACACCTTGTCACATAAAAACCACAAGTATTCATCACACGAATGTTTTCCTGGGTGGAGATCGATCCCACAACTCTCAGCGCTTGGGGCAGAGTCACAACCGAATGCGCCATCGAGCCAGTCAAAGTCAAAAAATAATTAAATAAATCGTTGAGACAAAAAATAAACAAATGCTATATATGGGAAGCCATGTATTCGTCTTTACTTATCAAATTAAAATAGATATTGGTACAATCCAGAGATCCAGTGCGAGCAATCTGATAAAATAATACTTAACCAGATCGACCGATAGATCTTGATATGACATTTTAACGAAATCTTCTACGCTTTGCGTTTCTTTTCTACGCTTCTTCCCTATTAGACCCTAGTCACAAAGTGTACTTAAAGAACTCTTTACAACAAAAGAAGACAATTTTTAATAGATTAATTAACAAATCTAATGATCCAGTACTAATATTTTGACTCAGTTGTTTAAATTAGCTTAATTGTACAAGGTGGGATGGCGAGGTGTGATAAACGGAATAGGGGCTACAGACTTCCACACGAGACTTATACACGAGTATTCTTAATACTTTGTGATAAATAAAAAAAAAACTAACTAACTAACTAAACTTCACGCCAAAAAAAAACTAATTAATATTAAACAGGTAATTTAATTTGCTTGCAAATAAATGTCTTAAAGATATTGTTTCATTAAATTTACATTCGTCAATTTACATATTTTACCATGCAAATTGTCAACCTATTTTCTTAAATGTCATTTTTTGCAAGATTGGCATCGTCTATAAACACGTTGCATTGACAAGATACATATTTATTTCAGGCCTCACATCTCCTTTGCCAGAATATGACTTCATTATAGTAGGCGCAGGGTCTGCTGGATGTGCCTTGGCATCCCGTCTAACAGAAAACAGGAATGTGACAGTGCTATTGGTGGAGGTTGGCAAAACAGAGATGCTGTTGACAGACATGCCAGCATTAGCGCCATACTTCCAGGCCACTGACTACACTTGGCAATACTACATGGAACCACAACCTGGTGTTTGTATGGGTAAGTCATACTATTTTACTAATAACCTTTTATTTGTCTAATGTTGGCCTAGGACTCAAAAAAGATGTATCACTTCCTCTGCCTAGCATATAGTAAAAAAAAAACATAACATCACGCCCATAATCTCCAAAGGGGTAATCAGAGTTAAATAGCATTAGTAAAAGGATAAAAATGTCATTGGGTTTGAATAATGTTGGCGACGAGGTAGCCACTTGTCACTGTATCACAAATTTCCATCTAACCAAACTCTATTTTTGGCTAAATGGAAAGCAGACTCAGAAGCTTTAAGCTCCTTAGACTCTGCCTGCCTGTTCGGGGATTACGGTCGTAATGATAAGTATGTTAGCTTTTCTTTCGATGTCAAGAAGTTTCAAGTTTCCGGAGTCTACCTGTGCAGGTCTTACATTCTTCATGGACCTTTAGTTTGAATATACATAGGTTTAGGTTTAAATAATGAGTTCGTATAAGTGAGTTTGAATTTAGCTGTCATTATCGTGTATTTATCAGTACCCTTCACAGCTCAAATTCGGAGAATCCCGACGCCACTGAAAATGGGGTGAGCCATAAGGTACAAAACATTATGACGGGCAGGTACTCAATATCTCACAACGTTTATGATTCGCATTAGGTACCATAAAAGAAAAAGGGAAAGTTAAATACGAGATATTGCAATCTTTACTGATATATGTTTCATATGCGTGATTAATTCCGTCTTCTCGTTTGTGGGGTGATAAAGTATCTGCCACATGGATTTCCACGAAGTTTGAGCCGCAAACAAAGCTAGTATACAAATGAGTACCCAATTATTCATAAGTACTTATAACTTATTACAAACATGTTAAGAAACAAATAGAATAACTGCTAACTATAACTAGAATGGATTCCCACGCCGACTTAAGGTAGGTAAGTATAGAGAATCGTAAAAAATCGATTTTAATAACTTATTAGTTTCGTATTGCACAATACGACGCTGTTGATGAGTCCACAAGACCTTTTGTAAATTACAGGAATGGAGAATGAGCGGTGTTTCTGGCCGCGAGGGAAAGCTGTTGGAGGAACTAGTGTGGTAAACTACATGATCTACACGCGCGGCAGGCCTCAGGACTGGGATAGGATAGCCGCTGCTGGCAACTATGGATGGTAAGGGCCTTTGTATCAGACACAAACCTAACTTTAAAAAAAGAAGTGACAAGTGGACAGCTAGTTGCTTTTACAATCACAAAACCGACAACCATAATAAATAATAATTAGTCGCCTTATATGACACGCTAGGTATAAAGATACCTAGCGTGTCATATAAGGCGACTAGGCTAGGCAAAGGCCTAGGATGTCATAAAAGGCACACAGTTGGTATATTTTTTTGTGTTCTGTACCAAAAACAGAGACAAGTTTTCATTCTAAAATACTTGTGGGCGCCGCTATCTGCAAATTAAACCACAAGTCAGATTACAGACTTACTCAGATACGCACTATCGCAAACCTACAGACTACGGACATATTTTATACTTGTACGTAGATGTATCTTTGCTTCACCTAATAGCTTGTCCAGAACACAAGTCCTGGCCAGCTGCTCGTGTGTATTTAAGGTCGAGTTAAGGTTGTGGACATACCCATCATACCCACAGCGATGAGTCCGAGCTTGCATTGTATTTACACGAAATAATTTAATATTTATTCCGTGTAAATACAAGGGAACCTTGCGAAAAAAGTACAAGGTATATTCTATGTAAATCGTTCTTGGATCAAGTCAGAAATCGTTATTAACACATATGGACTCCTGCTAAAATGTCACTCTTTTAATCACCGCTGGCAATATAACCAAGTGCTTTGATTGTGAGTGAGAATTGTATCATGTGTAGTAAACATTGTTTTCAATCAACTTAATTCAACCTCATTATTTTCGATCCGATATTGTGCAGTTGCAGTAGATAATAAAGGTGTGAGAATTATGTATTTTATCTCATTTGATGATTATGAGACGTTGTAAATATAGCGCATCTATAAAATAAACAAGATTTTTTTTATTATATTGGCTAAGAGCATCAGTGTTGAATTCATGCATTGTGTGTAATAAAAGACCAACAATATCATATGTAGGTACTAGATAAAACCGTTTAAAATAAACAGTGACTCACCACATACTATACGCCTTACGGTTATAAATAACCAACGTTAGATTAAATCTGAGATATTAAGACTCAAGTTTACTGAAGACTTTAGTCGTATCTGGCAGTACAGAGAGGCTATTTGCCTGTACAATCTGAGAATCAGTAGATAATACACTTTTTACCATCAGGACAATGTATTAAACTATTCATATTAAATTCTTAACCAAGTCGTACTGAAAGTAAGAGTTTTACCAAAACCTGACCTGACCTTGAAAGTGACACCCAATAATAAGTAAACAAGTATCGCTTTAACAAATATGTGTAACAATATAGAAAATAATACATAAGCCCTTAATATAATAGATACTATTATTCCACAAATGAGTGAGCACGATTACTCTCCTTCAGCATTCTTCAGTTATTTTCGCCTATGTAGGTCATTCACATTTTGATGCGAATGCTAATATAATGAACTCGTAAATTCCCTTTAACAAAAATATCCGGCGTATTTTAGTTGGCTTCTTGACCATTCTTTAGTTTAATTAAACACTGGACTTTCGGCTATTGACCGAATTTGTAACATATTAATAATATTTTTTCTTAGTAGATTATACTTAAATCTTACAGTCAGCATCCTTTTAGACAAAATTAAAACACACTTATGTTTTAAATCAAGTGTATTCTTAATAATTACCAAATAACCCGAAGTGAATTAATATAAGGACACAAATTCTTTACAAATATCATAATAGGACATCACATTGAAAAAAAAAAGAATGTGCCAACTGTGGTTCTTGCCTAGCATGCCGTAAAAGGCGACTAATGGTATATCGGGTTTTAGGATTGTGATTGAGGTTAGCCGCTTGTCACTGCTTTTTCACAATTTTCCATCTAATCCTGCCCGGCTTTATTTTCGGTTGAATGTGGTTGAAGGGGCATGTTGCCCCTTTGACTCTGCCTACCCCTTCGGGGATTATGAGCGTGATGTTATGTAAAATCACATGTATGTATATCACATTACAGAAATGCAGGATTTTTTTAGCTCAAATAAAAATATTAAACCAATCAACAGGATGATAAATTCAATTCACGAACACTTTAAATTCATACCAAAAAGGTCATGTTCATTGTCGAACTAGTCATAATACTGATGCGCGTGAGTCTCATATTGATTATAGTGTGCGTGATCCAACTACTGAAAATCAAACACACTTGTGTATTACGTACAAATCCGTAATATTGAGACCTTGTTGTCGATATAGTTATGAGCATTGGTACATTTTTATAATTAGCGTCTACTGTCGACAACATTAGAGACCTCTCTTGACCTTGGACATGACCGACTACCATGACAGGCCGACTTCCCCCCCCCCCCCCCCCCTCCCGGCCGTACCTGTAAGCCCGCTCGCTTGCGGACTCCCTGGGCTTCCCGAACGGGTTTCACCTGAGGGTCTGGACGCGCCGAGGGTGCGCCGGATTAGCACGAGGGGAGGCTCTTTGACTAAAGGGACTTCCAACTGCTCTGCAAAAAGTTTTTTTGCGGAAAAAGATGCCCGGGTAAAGAGCGCAAGCTCGAAGCCCGAAAACGCCTACAAAAGGCAAAGATCCGACAACGATTAGACTCCACTAATAAATTGATACTGTGTATTCATTGTAGACTAGATACGTAGTACGTATGTACTTGACTTATTAAAAATAGATAAAATGATTTTCAAGTTTTACTGTTTAAATTCCAGGTCCTACAACGACGTTCTACAATATTACATGAAGTCAGAAAAGGCTGATTTAGACGGATACGAAAACAGTCCATTCAGAAACAAAGATGGTGTCATGCCGGTAGAATATGTTCCAAAACGGTAACTATCCTTGTACATTCCACAGTAGTATTAATTAGTAATAATAAGGATATTCCACATAAGTTAACTTGTGTGTTTTTATTTTCAGGACAAAATTAATTAAAGCGTTCTTGGAAGCGGGGAGAATCCTTGGACACCCAACGGTGGACTACAACTCACCGGAACAACTCGGTTTTGGCTACGTACAAGCCACCATCACCAGAGGCCACCGCCAAAGTGCCGCTAAAGTTTTCCTACACAAACACAAGAACAGACGCAACTTACACATCTTGCCTCAGACAAGAGCAACTAAAGTTCTGATAGACCCTCAGACAAACACGGCATATGGAATTGAATTCGTCCATAAAAAAAACAAATATACTGCTCGAGTACGCAAAGAAGTAATTTTGTCTGCTGGCCCGATTGCGTCACCACAATTACTCATGTTATCGGGCGTGGGACCTAAGGAACATTTGACCTCATTAGGAATCTCACTCATTAAAGATTTACCGGTCGGTCGAACATTGTACGACCATATCTGCTTCCCTGCAGCGATATTCAGTTTGAATACAACTAATGTAAGCTTCCAAGAAAACAGAGTTTTGAATCTTCAAGCTGTAGTCGATTGGTTAAGAGATGGAGACAACGAAATATCCAGTCCAGGAGGTGTCGAAGGCATCGGATATATAAAGACACCTGTATCTGACGATCCAGAACCAGTGCCCGATATAGAGCTGATTAGTATCGGCGGGTCTATTGTAGTAGACGGAGGTCTCGGCGGCAGTCGAGCGGTACGCAAAGGCATGAGAATTTCAGAATCAGTTTTCAACGAAGCTCTGGGACCTATTGACAACTCCGAGACATGGAGCGCATTCCCGATGCTGTTGCATCCGAAGTCAGTTGGCTACTTAGAACTGAAAGACACGAATCCGTTCAGTCATCCTCGTATGTATGGAAACTACTTGACTGATCCGAAAGATGTGGCGACGTTTGTGGCATCAATACGGCACATTCAAGCGTTAGCAGCGACAGAGCCTTTCCAGAAATTTGGGGCTAATGTCCACAGGGCACAATATCCGAAATGTCGTGACTTGGCTTTTGATTCTGATGCCTATTGGGAGTGCGCTGTTCGGACTATGACTGCCACTCTTCACCACCAGATTGCAACGTGTCGCATGGGCCCAGCTGAGGATCCTGAAGCTGTAGTGGACCCTGAATTACGGGTTCACGGTGTTAAAAATTTACGTGTCGTAGACTCCAGCGTCATACCGCGAACTATTTCTGCGCATACGCATGCACCAGCAGTGATGATTGGAGAAAAGGCTGCTGATATGATAAAGTCTACCTGGAGACTTTTTAAGTCATAACAATAGTACTAGAAAAAAGACAATACTAATGCCAATGCAGACTGTTTCAGATATTAATATATTTAAACAATTTCAACGTGGAAAGAAATGTTATTTATTACTTCCTGGTATCAACATATCTATTACTGCATTAAAAAAATATCTATAAACACGCAACTGCCATGATTTGTCTAGTAAAATTCTAATGCCGATAAAATTCACTGAAATTATAAACAATAAATCAAGAAGTATTTTTTTGGAAATATTGCCTAACTCTCGAAAAACATATCAGGCTATTCCAAATACTGCTTCCTACTCAATACAACTGTGATAAGAAAGACAAGATTGATTGATTGTCCATTAGCATTCTCGGATCCATTACACAAGAAAAGTAAACTATATATAGAAGATTAACAAGAAAGGGAGCCAAGGTCTGGCTCGCACTGGTATAAGCGAGAGCCCTACGAGTCGAGTTTAGGACCTACGAGTCGGCGATTATCAATCTTCCGAAAGGGTCTTACTTACCTGATAATTCTATCGACGACTTAATTATAAGTAAAATGTATAAAACATTTTCATACCAAACAAATTCTTGATTTTCTTATTTGGGCTTCTTTTTTATTCATTCTTGAATATGGTTAGGGGGTTCTGTCACTTATCAAACTATCAAAATGTAATGAAGTAATTTAGTTTAACTATTTATTAAATAGCCCGAGATGCAGCTGCAGCGGAAGTTTACCACTTTCAACGCATACTTGTATGTCATCAAAATCATGATTTTATTTATGTTAATTTCGGAATAGAGAAATATGTTTTCGTCAGGTTACCTATTAAAATGTGGCCGCATAGGGATCTTAGGCCAAAGATATACGTAAAACAACTTGCTTCTTTACGGATACTGTCATCTGCCAAGGGTAGTCTGTCCCGAGAAATTGTGTTTTTTAATATAAGAATATCTGTAAGACAACTGTGTCGCATGTTGTTCTGTTGTCCCATGTGTACTGTGTGCCTAGCCTAGCATGTCGTAAAAGGCGACTAATGGCATATGGGTTTTGGTTAAGTGATAATGTAGGTGAGGAACTAGCCACTTGTCACAATTTTCTATCTAACCCAGCCCAGTTTTATTTTTGACTAAATGTCATTAAAGGGGCTTGCTGCCCCTTTGACTCTGCCTACTCCTTCGGGAAATGCGGGCATGATGTTATAAAATAAATATAAAAAAATATATACGGTCGAATTGAGAACCTCCTCCTTTTTTGATGTCGTTTAAAAAAACATTATAAAATAAGTTGATTTTAACTCCGCCGTTGCAACATTTGCACTGTTGAACAGTAGCATAGACTCAATGTGTTTATGTGGCATGCAGGCGTTCGGCCAGGCTTCAAATGGTTGCAATGACACAGCAAAATGACCATACTTAACGACCGTCTTCCTAAAAAAACCTCTAATACAAAAAACATTTCCTGGATTAACGCATCTATGTTTTTTAAAAAACTAAGTTCACTTCAGGCCATCCATGTTTTATTTTGCTTAAATTGCCTCACAGCTGAGATAAGGTCTAATGGAGAATGGGTAAGGTTTAAGGTATAATGAAGTCTTCGGGAATTATGTGGATATGGTTGGAGGATTTTTAGGAACCACTAACACGGGATTTCAGGATCTGGACGGGACAGGAGCTGTGGAGCTAAAACATAAAATGATTATATTTAAATATAATGAAAATAACAGCAGTTTGTAGATTTTAATTAAATAACCGTTTTCGTGATAAAGAATACATGCGAAAAACTGTTAGAACTCGTCCGTGTTTCTATCGATTTACGTTATTTTTTCATCTATTAAAGGGTTGAACTATTTTTTGTTGAGGCTTGTTTTTGCCGTACATGCTTCGCGTAAGTTTGCGAAGGGCTAGTGAAATACATCTATGATACAAAAATTAATCGCTGAATGTGTTGCTAAGCGCAAATCTCGAGAACAGCTGAACCAATACTGCTAATTCTTTTTTAGTTGTGTTTGTTATTATCAGGTTCTTATGAAAATAAAATTAAAAGTTGCACGAAAAAAAAAATGAGTATTAAAAATCGGAGAACAGGGCGTTACGAAGTGCGGCGGGTCAGCTAGTTATAAATACATATTGTAGCTATATCCACAGCTTACCATTAGTTGTACTCATTATTTATGTATCACCTTACCTGTAAAAAAAACGACTTGTTATCCAGGATCGCAAAAAGTAAAAGAAAAAATAAGCTTATCTGATTAAGAAGCAAGCAAAAATTAGTTTAGCTTGATTCTTAATCAGATAAGCTTATTAAGATAAAGAAATTCTTCAACCACTATTAATAGTAATTCGACGGTACGCATGTCAGATAATGCGTTGGTATTGTCTAATTTATCATATATCCGCCGTAGTCGAATAGAAGGGAATCCCTCTAATCTGTGAATGAATCAACTGAAACTGTCGGAACGTCTGATTGGTATGACGCATCTATAAGTCGGCTACTGTACGGATTGCACAATAATGTACAATAAATAAATTTAATGCGACATTCTATAAATTGACTTGTTTCCAAAGAAAATAGCTTATGAGTTGTATTATGAAAATCAAACTCAAAGAAGGTACTCAACAATCAGACCATTTTTTTTCATACACAACTTTTTGTCCTGTTGCAGATTTCGAACACGCATCGCTGGATTTGACAACATATTTGAACTATTTAGTTAGTTTGACAGATATTATTATTATATTGTTGATGTACCTACATAAATTACAAATACCTACTGCAAGAAAATCATATAAGCTAATTTTTGCGCTTTGTTAATAGATTTAGCGAGATGCATGACAACGTTTCTCCGACAGACCGCATTCCACGCGGGTGAAGCCCCAGACTAAAATAAGTATACGACTGTTACAATTTGTAATGTTTTGACATTATATTTACCTATACCAGAACTAACTAACCAAACTTCACGCCTTTTTCCTAGCGGGGTAGGCAGAGAGAACCGAACGCCATATGGCACGATCTTTACACACCTCACTCGCCTCTTCAACATTCATAATCCTTTTCATACAAGCTCTACGGTTTTTTTGACTCTTATACCAGAACGATTGGAATAATAAATAAATAATAAATTCTCAAGACTGACACACCAATTCCCTAGTCCCAAAATAAGCTTATGCTTGTGCCATGGATACTAGGTGAACGGATAGACATACTTAAATACGTTTATAAACATCCATGACTCGAGTACAAATGCCCATGTTCATCACACGAAACATTTGCCCCTAGCGGGATTCGAACCCGCGACCCTCGGTTTCGTGGCCAGGGTCTCTGACCACTCGACCATCGGGCCAGTCTACTAAAATTTAATAAAATATTAAATTTGTCCTTTGCAACTTATGATCATTGACACAGCTGGTAGTTAAAACTAGGCATTGTATCTTGCTACAATGACTGCTGCCGGCTGCCGGAAATATAACAATTAAACTAGACAAGTAGATAATAACGCGTCATATAAATCTTTGCCGCGTCTGAACTAAATATACGTGTTTATTTTAAAATCGCTGCTGCCCGCAACTTGAAAAAAAATTTTTTTGCACGGAAGTTTAATTCTTTTTTTAAAATGAAAAAGAAAAAAGCGACAGGAATAGACAAAGGATCTGTTGACATTTTATTTATGACTCTCTTTGGCCTACGGCTAGGACCCGTGTGAACTTGGTCTTACAAATTTTTATCTTTATCGAGTGCCCTGATATCTGTAAATTTTCCGGGATAAAAGTAGCCTACCTCACCGTTAAAACTTTCAAAGTTTTTAGTTTACAACTCAAAACTTTTACAACAGACACCTACACAGTTACTTTCGTATTCATAATATTAATAAGGAATAAATTAATATAAAAACTAGCGACAACGCCCGTATTCAGCCGTAGATTATTCAATTAAGTTAATTTGTATAATTTGTGTACACACCGATGAGACAGACCGCGTGGTTAAGCGTGAATGTAAACAATTATATACCTAAAAATTTAATTAAATATGGCGTAGGTACAGCAATTAGCTACTTTAATAGAAATATTTCTTAATAGCTGTGCCTGCGGTTTTACCCGCGTTTATGGATAATGTTATATAGCCTTCCTCGATAAATGGGCTATTTAATACTGAAAGATTTTTTCAAATCGGACCAGTAATTCCTGAGATAAGCGCGTTCAAGCAAACAAACTCGGCTTTATATTATTATATAGATATACATATATATAGAATATAGATAATAAAAAAATATTAACCTCGTAAAATACGTGTTATTGGTATTACGTTGTATCTTCAACACACATACATTTCGTCACGCCAAGGAAAAACTGGACTGGGTGGGTCATATGGAAAACTGTAAAAACGCAGGATCAATTGGCTAGCTCGTCGCCTACACAATCGTATACCCTTCACCCGATACACCATTAGTCGCCTTTACGACATGTTAGACAAAGAACACAGTAGTACGTTATTTTTAAGACCCGGACTAACATGGGACAATTAATTACTTAACAAATGGCAAGCTGGACAACCGAGTTTACTTTAATGTGTATTTCTTGCTAAACATAACCTGCTACCTACCTAACTTTACTAATTAATCTGTGCCCATATTAAGTAAGACACATTTCAGGTATTTTTTGTTAAACATATTAGGTAAGAAACACTTCAGCTTAACGTGTGAAATGAAACACAAAACACTATTTGACTGTAACAGAAAATTTGAATCTCTAAAGAAAACAAAAGGATTGCGAAGGTCAATGTTAACATTACGGTGTAAATATATACAGATTTTGACTTGTACACATTTTTAATAATATCTCGAGAATGAAGCACACATATCATAAATATGGTACCTACATACTACATTCTTACATATACTACATACATTCTACATTCTTCCTGTGAATAGGTAGGTAGGCAGTATAAGGGGCTCAATGTTCCTTATACTGCCTACCTATTCATTCATTACCATTTTTAGCTATAATAAATATAAATAAACAAATATCCGACGACATCACATACATTGATCTGACTCCGAGGTAAGTAGCTTTTAAGCACTTGTGTTACGGATATCAGAAACAACAGTGGTAGTATATTACAAATATATACTTAAATATTGGATATTATCAACCTGACACAGAAGAAATCACACACGAATGTTTGTTCTGAGTGGGGATCGAACCCACAACTCTTGGCGCATGGGGTAGGGTCACTACCGAATGCGCCATCTAGCCAGTCATATAGTAGCGTTAGACAGAAAATTGTGAAATAATAGTATCATGTGACTTCAACAACACAATGTAGAAAATAAGTATTACAAATTTCAGTGTACGTATATAAAACAGTCGGGTGCGTAATTTGATGATAAACAATCACAAACGTTTAAAATGTTGTTTTTCCTCTAAAAATGAGAACCTCTTGACCTCTCGGTTGGCCATGTAAAAAAATGTAATAGATTCTGGCAAATATCGACCGGGCGGAACTCGCCTTACTCTCATAATAGTGAAAACGAGGTTTTTATAAATTGTATAGACAAATATGTGTATGGTTTCATGTTGATCTGGGACTCGAAAATAATATATATATATATATAATAGGTACTGTGTTCCCCGCTTATCGTAAAAGGCGACATATGGTATATTGGGTGTTAGGTTGTTGGTTGTTGGTCGTGATTATAATGGCGACGATCTAGCCACTTTTTCACAATTTTTTCATCTAATCCACTCAATTTTATTTTCGGCTGAATGTGGTTCGACGTGGTTATCGCTGCTAAGACAGCCTAGCCCTTTTAGATATAAGTAAATGCAATAATAAATAGCCTAACTTTTATCCCACTCTCATCTTAATTTGGTTGGGGTTTGTTTATCACCCTTGGCCATTAAGGTTCATCCTGGGAGGGCAAATTAAGTTAAGTGTCATGACTAGAATTTACCACTTCATTCTCAATATTACAAGAGTGAGAAATAACAAGTTATAAAAAAAATCTTAGGTAAACCTAACTATTATAGTCCCATCCTAGCTTTGCATGGGTGCAATGTAAATACTAATATGCGGCAGTGTGGAGTGTTGTGTATGCATGTATTACATATTATAAACCTTCTTCCTGAATCATTATAAGTCTATTGCTGAAAATTGCATTAAAATCTGTAAAGTTTAGTTTAAAAGATAAAGATAAGCGAACAGACAGCGGAAGCAACTTCATTTTACATTATACTATGTAAAGAAGATAAAATAAGTAATATTTTTGGTGTAAGAAATAAAGAATTAGAAATTTTAAAGTTTCTTATAGGTAGCTCTGAAGTTACACAATCATTTTATGAATAATTCAATCATTACTTAGTGTTTTAGAAGTGTGAATAAAATTGACATAAAACAAAATATCGTTAGAAATCCTGATAAAAAATTGTGTGTAATTAAGTTAGTAGTAAGATTTCTAAACACATTCAATTAACAACATAACATAATGTATTTTAAATACTTATACATATTAGTTGAACAGTCGTAATATTTAAAATAGATAGAGATAATACTTTTACCATTGATTAAACTTTGCATCAAATGTATTTTTTTCTTTGAAAAGAAGAACAAAAAAGAGCACATTGATTTGTCTGCGTTTTTGAATGTGTTAAATTATTTGTGATTTATGTATGGATTTTGAATCTAATTATATCAATGATAGTACAATGGGTGATAAAATGTATGAATAATCCTTATGATTTGTATGTTAGTAAAGGAGGAAATCACAATGCAAATTTTCAAATTACCTAGGACAATGATGTAAAAATTATCCTTATGAGCACATTTAAAACACAACTAAAAAGATTATACTGTCCGATTGTACATGAATTTCTAAAAGAGGACAGCCTGGCTCTGAACTCAGACAATTACATTTGATTGCCCCATGTTACCTGTGTTACATGAAGCAATCAAATGTAATTTTCTCAATAATAGTGCACAAGATAATAAATTGTATGAAGTCTAATGCTATAAAAATGTTTTATACATTTTTACATGGATAATAATATGTAAATTCAAGAGTATTTAGAAATATTAACCTAATCTTTGTTTTAAAATATATCTTTAGTAGTCCCTTTAACTGCGTAGGTACACTGCACAAATCAAATTTGAAGGTAAGTGTAAAAAATATTTTTACAAGTAAATAAGACCTTGTTTTGAATGATATAACAACAGAATTAATGCTGCTACACACTAAGATATGTAAATATATATCATGGGGTAAACGTGCATATTTTTAATAAAAACCGGAATATCCTTTGCAAGAGATTTATCTATTATCCGAGCTTATACAAGCGAATACATTTTCTAGTAGGCAATATGTAAACAAATAGTAGACCTACTACCTAACCAGTTTTTGTTTTCCTCCCAGATTTACATTTATGACCATAATGTGCAAATGTTTAATAAAATATAATAGGCGTTTTTATAAGTGTGTATAAGATAAATAAATAGGAGGAAAATTATCCGATTCAAGAAAATTACTTTACCTGAAACTATCAATGCCTCGTTGGGACCGACGGTGTGGATGTTACCCATGATTATTTGATAACACAATTCACTACACTTTCGTATTTCACTGTTTAAACAACAGATTTATAATAGATCAATAAATAAGCCTCTAACACTACAAGCGCCTATTCATTTGCACAAGGCGCCTCTTTGCAAAACAATTTAAGTGTCTAGAACTGAATTAAGTGACACAAATTGTAGTTGTTCTAGCCAATAAAGTGCATTTTGTAAAAAGACAGATTTCACTCATTGGATAGGAAAATAAAGTCAAGTCAAAACATTAACCAATGAACGTTAAGAAACGTAGATGTCAAATTTGCCGACAAGACAATGGTACAAATTGTCATTGATGTCAATTCAAAAGTAATTAAATTATTTGGCATAAGTACATATGTCGTTTTTCAATAATATGAACCACTCACATTTTAACCAAAAAAATCACATATAAATCGCTATAAGACGAGTCAACATAGAGGTTCCTTTTTTCTCTCATTGCATGCAAACAATTTGTCTTTAATTTTACCATGGCATTAATATGGAATATCTATGGCTTTCATCTTTTTGTGTGAATGCGCCTTTTAAATTTCGACGTTGTAATGGCGGATTGATTGTGTGATGTGATTTGTGTTTGTTTGACGAAAGAATTTGGCTCAACTAATGCTCTTCGACTAGAAATTGGAGCACAATCTTTGGCTATCAGTAAGTAGTTACTTTATCTAAGAAAACCAGGCTTGTACCGTCTTTGGTATTATTTTCATAAAATGTATAGTAATGACTGAGAAAATGTGTTACAGACTTAAAAAATTGTAAAAGCTTTGTAAACATTGTTCTATTGTGTTTACAGATTTACCGTTGTGACAAAGATACCAGCATGTCGGATACTAGTGATCTCGATCGTCAAATCGAGCAGTTAAAGAGATGCGAGATAATTATGGAGGCTGAGGTTAAAGCGCTTTGCGCGAAGGCCCGTGAGATTCTCGTCGAAGAGAGCAATGTGCAACGCGTGGATTCGCCTGTGACGGTAATTACACAACATTGGCGATTATTGATGTATATTAATTGCTGGTTAATTGGGTATCAAGTCTAGGGCCTTTGATCTTTACACACAAACACTCGTTATTGTTTTGTATGTGATGCTGTAACACTATTGAATTAGTCACTTAAAATTACGAGGTATTCTGTTTTATTAATTTCATAGGTTTTTAACGATTCCTTAGTATCGTCCTTATTGAATGATAGGATACAGATTATGAAATTGCATATTTATAATTTTATCAGATATTTTTGAGGTTGTGTTGACAATGAATCATGTTATTTTGGTTATAATTTTTATTAAATAATCCTTCTTGACTCTAAAAACTTATTTAGATAGCTCATTCACTCACTCTATTCTATTCTATTTATATTGAAACTACAAATATATATTTCTTAAGTAGAACCTAAAATTTGAACAGTCAACTTCAGTAACATTAATATGTTATTCTGTGTCTATTACCATACAGAGCTAACATTTAATATTATACAATCAATAAAAAAAAGTCAATAATCAGTTTCTTGTTTCAGGTGTGTGGTGATATTCATGGCCAATTCTATGACCTTAAGGAGTTATTTAAAGTGGGTGGTGATGTTCCTGAAACTAATTATTTATTTATGGGAGACTTTGTAGACAGAGGTTTCTATTCTGTGGAGACATTTTTACTATTACTGGCATTAAAAGTAAGTAACTAAAATGTTTTTTGACTATACAATTAAATACTTGAACACAATGAGTTAAAAACTATGATTTTGTTATAGTTGGAATACATATTTGAAATATCAAGTGTTTGAGACGAAACTTATATTATTAGCATTTTGATGGCACATCATGTACAACATTATACATTTTATATAGTAATTATAACATTTTTAAATTTTACAACAAACTGCTGTCTTGAAATTGTTTGTGTTTTTGAAATTCCAATGATTTCATACCTATTCGTAATGACAACAATTTAAATTGAACTTCAGGTTCTCTTAGACTGATTACTAAGTTTTTTGCAATAAGGCAGCATTAAATTGAAGTACAAAATATGTCCTCTCATTAATGATTCCTCTACATCCCTCGTGGAGTAGATCTGTATTGCCACCTCATAGGGTACCACCCAGTAATTTTATTGAATGTATTTTCCAGGTTCGCTATCCAGATAGAATAACATTAATTCGCGGCAACCATGAGTCACGACAAATCACACAGGTGTATGGGTTTTATGATGAGTGTCTTAGAAAATATGGTTCAATTACTGTTTGGCGGTAAGAAATGTCACATTGCCACATGATGTATAAAATGTTCAAATTCATGTTGATATTATTATTTCAAATATGTTGTGAATACTGGGCTACATTCTAAATATAAACCATTCAAATAGATGCCAAATTATAAATTAATTTGTAAGCTAATTAAATAATTGTTAAATCACTTGTAGCTAATAACATTGCCATGCATATGGGTATATGCAGCTATTGGTCCAGGCGGGTCACAATATATTTACCTTGGCACACAAGTTTTAAAGTGGGGTGGGTGGGGGCACCTGCCCTCACCTGCTCTCCCCTTGCCTACACCCATGGCCATGCATTTACATAAATTTGACTTATTCTTAATCTGTTTATCTTTTGAACCTGGTTCTCTAAATGAGCCTACTTTTATATTTTCAGATCAATCATTTGTATGTTGTTTTTCAGGTACTGCACAGAAATATTTGACTACCTATCACTATCTGCTATCATCGACGGGCGGATATTCTGCGTGCATGGCGGGCTGAGCCCCTCCATCCAGACGCTGGACCAAATCCGCACCATCGACCGCAAGCAGGAAGTGCCGCACGACGGGCCTATGTGCGACTTGCTGTGGAGTGACCCTGAAGGTTCCTTCATCATATACATTATAGAGAACTAGCTGTTGTTTGACTTGGTCTATGTGGAATTTGAGTTTTTTTAATGCAGAACTAGTTGTTTTTTTTATAACAGTAGCCAGTAACATGTTATTACACGAGCTGTCTGCGAAATTTATTTTATATGGTCTTTCATTACAGACACACAAGGGTGGGGCGTGTCGCCGCGCGGCGCCGGCTACCTGTTCGGCTCGGACGTGGTGGCGCAGTTCAACGTGTCCAACGACATCGACATGATCTGCCGCGCGCACCAGCTCGTCATGGAGGGCTACAAGTGGCACTTCAACGAGACCGTACTTACTGTCTGGTCGGCACCTAATTATTGTTACAGGTCAGTATCATGGTCTTTTCTTCTTTTTAATTCTTCAACAGTCAGATAATCTTAGTTATAAACGTATAAATAAATCACTTTGTTCATTTTCCAACTGATAAACTCACTTGATGTTGAATGTTGTACAAATGATCCATATTATTGATTGCATGTCGATCTAGGATTCGCTAATTGCGTTACTTAGCATACCATATAAATGGTGTATTGGGTTTGTGATCATGCAGGCGACGAGCTAACCACTTCTCACTACTTTTTCATCTTTTTTTTTACTTATGGGAACTCACATGATCCGTCACCATATGAACGGGCATTCAGAGTGCGGTGTGTCAGACTTGAAGCGACTAAACCCCAAGGTGGCCTTCCGCGGCGCAGTTTCGGAGGAGGCGGTATCCCCACTGCCAGGACTATGCGGCAGCTCTTACATTGTGCGCATAGCCCGCTGCGCAGCCCACCTAGATCTGCGGTGGTCGATGTTGTGCACCACCCCGCAGTCGTTAGGCGTCGGATGCCCAACACGGAGCATACGTGCACGTGCAATTTACCATCTAATCCAACTAAATGTGATTTAAGGAGCACATTGCTCCTTCAAACTTTGCCCCTTTTTGGGGATTTCAGGCATGATGATAGTGTTGTCGCTCTACTGTTATCTTTTATTTGACAATTGACAAACATTATCTTAGTGCTATTTCCCTAATCATAGAATATTATTAAAATCTCCCTCACTTCAGGCTGCGCCACTACATTGAGCCACTAAACCGCTAAACAATGATATCCATTGCCATACGATCATAAACATCTCCGCTCTATGTTCAAACAAACAAACATAACATCACGCCCATCTATGTTCAAGTTTTCCTTATTCCTAGATTATCACATACAATTTATCTTTACAGATGCGGCAACGTGGCTGCGATATTAGAACTAAACGAGAACCTGCAGCGCGAGTTCACAATATTCGAGGCGGCGCCCCAGGAGTCAAGGGGCGTGCCCTCCAAGAAGCCACAGGCCGACTACTTCTTATAATGTTCCATACAATAGACTGTGCCGCGTCTAGTATTACGGTTTTATTGTAGTGACAAAACATTTCAATGTGGAAATAATTTTATTGTGATTTTAAGACTGCTAAGTGTAGCGAATGCGTTTCGGTGGCCGGGACAGAGTTCTGAGTGTTAAGTTTGTGGGGAGATTATGTGAAATTTGGTAATTATGATGTACTTCATCATTAATAATAATTATAATAGCCCATACTGGTTAAGAGAGTGGCTATTGTTCTAACATTTCAATTCCCATAAAGCTACTTTGTCCTTTATGGTGACTAAGATAAAGTATTGTTTACCATTTACTAACTCTAATCTAACAAATATACATCTATGTGGTGTTAGAGTTGCTTAGCCAGGAATGTCTTTCATATTTTATCTTCTGCTTCTAAACCTTCAGAATTCTGTCCCGTACCCCTACAAAGTACCTTATGCTGTTTTTTTGTACAAACAATGCGTTTAGACGTGTATCGCTTGGCTGAGGTATTAGGTTATAAGCAAATTAGCTTAATTCAGAAAGTTATTCAATTGACTTTAATTATGTGACTTTGCTCATACATAGTTGGACAAGTTGGTTTCAACAACTGTTTTCACTTGACCATTCATAGGTATCTTGTAAATTATGTCAAGCTTTTTTAGAAACTTTGTTTTTTATTATACATGATGTTCAATGTGTCACTGGTACTTAAACATTGAATATCCTTTGAAAACCAACTAAATACTCTCACACTAAAACATCACACTAAATTGCATTTTATGATTTGAAAATTTGCAAACCACAATCAAAATTCAATATATGGCAGAATTTATTTATTACCAACTTTTCTTGCCATTTTAAAACATTTTACTTGTAACTTGTAAAATAGGTAAATTGTGTACGCGTCGCATACAAATGTTACATTTTGCTAATATAAATATAATCCTAGCCTGAGTCAAGCAGCACCTAAAATGTTGGCTACACGGCGTATTCGAATGTTTCCATAATGTGACGCCTGATAGTCTCCTAGTTTCCAATACCTCCACTGGTTTAGTTCATAAATGTTTATATCGAATATACTTGCGGAGGATAAAAGTTATATAGGCAAATAACAATTATAACAAGCAAAATCTCATCACTTTGAGTCAGCTACACTCAAACTGCACCCGCGGGCCACAAGTGGCCTGCCGGGCCTTTGTTATTGGCCCGTCTTTAAGTTGTAAATTTATTGTAAACCATTTTTTATTGAATTATGTTTTCATTAAGACCTAAATAATTTTTGCTTGCGGCTCTCGAAACCATGACTGAATCGTGTTTGTGGCCAAAATGAAGAAAAGGTTGAGTATGACTGCTTTCAGTGGTTTACATGTGTGAACGCGAATCATGCGCCTATTATATAAAATCCCGCCAAAAACACGACCATAGTGTGGTATAATTCTCTCGCTCATATTACTAATATACTAACAAACTATTATATCTCATCCAAGCAGGGAATTGGTAGACATTTATGAACTATATTGGTTATTTATAAGCTAACAGATACAATATGCTAAATCAAGGTAGGTAACCAATCTGATACTTTTTAAGTGAAGAACAATGAATAGTCTAAGGGATCCATTCTGATTGTAGTTGTTGATCTAGATAAAGTCAGATTCGTACAATATTCACATGAACACTGCCCTAATTATATATTGTACATAAAAAATGGGACACACTTATATATATTATAGTTGTTCATTTACAAATAGTGTATACATACAGGAAAGTAATACAGAATAAGTTATGTAAGTGGCTGGCATCTCCAGTCACACGCATATGCAGATATGGCTACAACTTTTTGCTTACCCAAAGGACACTTTCCTTTATGAATACATTGGAATATAAGTAATAATAAAAACGAAATAATGTAAGTATTTTCATGGGTGTCATTTCATTTGATGGCTTAATTGTCAAAACGCACTTGATGTGGTGCTCTTGTTAGATAAAAAATGCCTTCAGTACATAATAAGAGCAAATAAGGCCTGGCCTACCTGTACCAATAACGAATTTCATTGCTTCAGAGAAGAAGTCACATTTCAGTTAGTTTTCATGGCTCTTAAATAGTGATCCTATCAATTTGGGTTTTAGTTTGAGATTATTATTAAATTAGTAATTATTACTCACTTATACATCCAAAAGTTCGTTTGTGGTATGGTCCTAAATGTCTTTTGCAGTTAATCAAATGGAATTTCACTTGTCAGTCATCTACATGTGGCTAGAACTAGAAACATAATAAGTATAACTGAACCAATTCACCTGTTCATATTATAATAGTTAAATGCGTTATGGTTGATAACTTGCAAGTGGTCTTGCTATAAAAGGGGAGCGGACTAAAAAATTATATTTAGTCCGTCAGTTAGATTATAAAAAAATATTTAACATATTTATTTGTCAAACAAACACTGGCGAAGATACAGTGGATTCAAATTGCGCGCGACGGCATACGTAGGTACAATTTTTACTTACAGGTGACGTCGCAAGCCCCCACTCCAATACTTTGATGCTCTTTAACTTTGTAATATTTTGTTTACTTGATAAAGCAAAAAATATGTGTCTTGTATTTTTTTATAATCTAACTACATAATAATGATAGTTTTTTGACCCAGATTGGTCCCCTATTGAGTGGTTTTAGGATGTTATAGAGTGAATTTAATATTAAAATGTGTTACAAGTATGTGAGAACATAATTCAACCCAATTTGATAATTAGCAAATAATATGCTAGAAGGTATTGAGAATAGGTAGTTGATACATTGATAATTATTTGAACATATGGTTGCAAGCTTTTTTAGATATACAATCTCATTATTGCAATGTCTTACATGGCTTGTGGCTATATGTGGTTTCTATTTCAAGTTTATTCAACATGTAATGTTATTTTTTAATGTTGATCTAAATAACAGAAAAATAATAAGGTTATTCCTAACTTTCCATATTTTATGACCTAGTGTCTGAATTCCGTGTTAGTAAAACTTTGCAAGACATAGTATAGTTTCAGTTCAAAGTAAACCAATTAACTCAGATACAAAAAGAAATATTACCATTATATAATAACTCCGATGGATAGTTCAAATGGTTTGTAACATTAAAATTTGATCCCATGTTGATTCTTGTAATTTGCTATTCTCCGTTCCTCAAGGCAGTGATGAATCTGATGTTATTATTACGAGTTGTTACGATAATCCCATTGTATGGGATTCGGATATAGTAAAAGAAGTTAAGATGGTTACACACCATACTCGTTTTGTAAGCTTTCTACAAATTTTCTAAATAATTTTGTGATGTTTTTTCCTGCTAGACACTTGTATAGTAAATAGCAAGTGGTATGGCGTGTAATCAGCTTAAGTTAATTGATCCTCTATTTATTTACCTCAATTCATTCATTTCTCATGTTGTTCCAAAATACAATCCCTACATATGAATTCTTTGATTTTTAATATTTTGTGTTCAATTATTAAGAAAATAATTGCTGTTCTTATTCCCTACTGATTAGAAATGGTAACTTTTGTATCCCTTTCTTTTTTTATACAATAATAATGAAAATGAAATGCCATCTTTTGTATTATTTCATATATTTATAAAAATAACATTTAAAATTTCACCTATAAACAACATAAAATATATAAATCTCTATGAGGTAATCACAATAATTATTTCAGAAAACTTGACTAGCAACATAAACTCAGGTACACAAGGAATTGCACAAATCTGGTAAGATGTCACCACATTTTGTTGACACTTTAATATCCACAATATTATCGGCTCTAGTTGGGCCAATGTTTAAAATTGCAACATTTTTATTTTCATCTTTAGCTTGTAAAATAATTCTATAACTTGAATAAACAGTTAAACTTGATCCTAGTACGAAGACGGCATCACTTGCAGTAACTGCACTTCTTACCTGTTCCACTCTTTGTTTTGGGACATTGTCACCAAAAAAGACAATATCTGGTTTCAATGGACCTTCACATCTAGGACATAGAGGTGTCCTAAACTTGTCGACTTGCTCCTGAAGCAATAACATTATTGTTATTTGCTATAGGTTTTCAGCAACTAGCCTGATTACAATATTCCTATTATGTATCCCCTAACATCAGTGTATATAGAATAATAAATAATTTAATTGAATATACCTATATAGATGTGGCAGAATTTTGATACAAATGAGGGGTTTGTAAAATAACATGTTCACTAGATTACATAAACAGATGAATTGTCATGCACTATTATAATTGGCTCAGGATCTTAATCTGAATAGCGAAATACACATAAACAGCTTCCATTGCCACATCTGAGAGCCAGGGATTAACTCACAGATCCAATTTAATGAACCAATTATTATGGTAACTAGACTAGGCTAATAACTAATTAAAGACCTTGGTATAATTATGCCACTTGGTATGAATTATCCATAAAACCCTCATTATGAGTCAGGTCCATAAATACACTGCACATTGTCCTCACAGGACATTGTGTTTGTAAGAAATTTTGGTGTTTGTTTTCTTACCTGTGTTAATTCAACATCACCATCAGGTCTAATCATGGAAAAAGTATCCTCCATAAAATGGTTGTTTTTCAACAATTCTTTCTGTAATTCTTCTCTATCAATTTCATAAGGGCACAACAGACATTTGACAATGAAACCTGTCCCGTGAAGTTCTATGATGTTATTGGAACCCGCCTTATGGTGAAGTCTGTCCACATTTTGGGTAATAATAGCAGTAACTTTACCAGCCTGAAATCATAATCAAAGATTTTTTTTACAGGTACCAAAACAATAGCACACATATGGCAAATCAAATACTATAAATTTGCAACTGCTTTGTTAATCCAACACTAAATCTTAAATCACATGTAAACAGCAAGATTATAAAAGATACAGTCAGGCAAAGAGCAGTTCCTGTGACCCCAAAGTTTGATTTACTACAACCATAAGATAACTTTTTAAACTTTATGCTTAATGACTATACTGCTAAAGGAAAGTTAATTCATTCTTGTAAAGTTTCACCTTTTGGAGATTTGTTACAGTGTGATGTGTCGCATTTGGCTCTATTTGACTAAACCGTGGCCATCCTATGAAGTTCCTGGCCCAGTACCTTTGTCGGACTTTAGGGTATTTCACAAATTCTTGATATTGGATCGGCTTGTGGTTACTGCGTGCGTATAGACCTACTTCTTCTGATCTATAATCTGGTATACCTGTAAATTATTTCATTTCAGTACATTTTAATATCTCCATGTTATTGTATGCGAATCTGTAAATTTTTATTTACCTGATTCTGTCGATATTCCCGCACCAGAAAGCAAAAGAATTTTTTCGTTTTTCAATAAAAAATCTCTTAGTTTTTCAAAATCTTGATGATCAGGTGGTTTATGTTTAGGAACATATACATTATTTCTAGTTATTGTTTTAAAATGAGGTGTAATAACACGTTGGAGCATTTCAGATTTATATAAAATAAATTAATCTTACTATGTACAAGGAAAACGTAAAAGCTCGTGAATAATTTTATAAAATACGACGTCTTTCCGTACTCCTCTTCCTCTATGTTGGTGACAATGTCAAATCTATGAAGTTCGTTTCTAAACGTGAAAAGTTAAGGCTTTTATACACATTAAATCATTTATCGAAGTATTTACCACATTAATTAAATGTCCCCGTCTCAGTCTCGTACTTTTCCGATAAAGTATGTCTAAATTTATTGCATTTTAAATTTTATGCTACTTTGCAATTGTAAGCTTTTATTCCAAAGAAATGATTGTATGAGAACTTTCAAGAACATTCCTTGCCTTCCATTGCCACCTTTCGTCAATTAAAAACTCAATCTGTCAGTGTTTGTTATTCTCGTTCGTTGTGTGTGTTGTGCGATTTGTGTTGTAAAACAAAATTCTTGGAAGTGTAGTTTTGGCGCATCGTCTGTGGTTTAATTTTGAGTTAATTCATAAAGTTAAATCAATATGGACATATACGGATACCCAGCATATCAGTATAGTCAGTCGGATGAGCTTGCAAAGCAGCTATTTGCTCAGCAGGCGCTAGCTTCGTCTGCGCCGTACAATCGTGATATTCCGGGGCCGCATGTAATGCCAGCTCCTTCCGGGGCTCCCTGGAACATGCAAGGACTACCGTGGGGACTGACATCGCCTCCCCAATTGGTGCAGTTCACAGGACAGCCTGCTCAGATGGAACCCAAAATAACACCTGTTGTACACTGCAAGAGGAAGAGTCTTGACGTCGAGCCCGTAATGTGAGTGTAATTCACTATTTATTTTTTCATAAAAATGCGTTTAACTTTATTCCAAAGAGTTTAAAGTATTTTAAAACTCTGATTTTTAATTAGATGGACTAAAGTGACATCAGTAATGATACCACATAACGGAAAATTAAATAGTGTGGGACCTTTGCCTAATCGAAGTTTAGTTATTTGTTTAATTGAATGCGCCGGCTGCTGTCACATTAGTCCATCTAATTAGTAATCAGAGTATAGCTACTTTCACTTTCTGGTTCTTGATTCAGTTGTTTTATAAACCTCATTAATCCTTGGTACTTAACTTCAATGCAATATTCTTAAGTATAATTTTACAATTAGGCGATATTGTACCAGAAACTTTACTGCCTTGTTGGTCTAATGGTAGTGAGCGCCTCTTGAAGGTCAAGAAGTCTAGGGTATAAATCCCAGGTTGGGAAAAAAATGTGATTGGCTATTTGGACAGTATTGGAGTCAATATTGATTTTAAAATTAATAATATATTTATTATTTTTACAATATTTTTTGTTTTTATTTGTATAGCGGTTATTTGGATGATCAACATTCAAATAATTGATGCTGTACTGTGTTTTAAAATAATCATTTTCAAGCAATCATGGTCAAGTGGTAGTTATGCAGTATTTCACTTTCCTTAATAATATACTGTGCATGTTTAAAGCACTTGAAATGTGTGCACCAGATAGTATCTCAATAGTGGTCATTCACTCTTTCATATCTTTCTTTTAATCATATAATGCTTACAATTTCAGGATACCTTTAATAGCAATTTGTTCCATATTTACAGCAGTTCATTACTTTAGGAATTCCTGTATTATAGTTACATACTTCATGACCGCTTATGTGGATTTTAGTATAATCACATTACACCACAATACCAGCAAAATAAAATTCTACATACATTTGTGATTCTCCTATTAGTTTTTGTATTCTTTTTATTGTAATTTTGTAATAAGTAAATATTTATTTATAATTAAATAGATATCACATTCTCCTTTATTGTATGAAAATGATAATATTGTTAAAGTACACCAACATTTTTAATTGAATTCCTTAATTTTTAGTCCAGCAAAACAACTGATTACTGAAGAGAAAATGGCAGCTCATTTGAACGGTCTCCACATATCATCAGACTATACCCCACACACCCTAGCAGCAGATGAGATCATGGATGTTGGAATGGAAGCGGGTGTTTCTGACTTGTGCAGCAAATTGAAAGGCCACAAAATAGTCCTCTCGGAAGAGTTGAAGAAGTTGCAAGAAGAACCTTTGTTGCCAGCAGCTCTGATTGAAAGGTAATACTTCTTACTTTTATAACGAATAAAAAAGACTACATGCCCGTGTAAAAATTTTATTTTAATAAAATTTGCTCACTAATGTCTAACCACATACAGCCAAAAATGAAACTGGGCTGGGGTAGATGGAAAATTGTGAAAAAGTAGTGACAAAAAGTCAGGCTGGTCGCCTACACAATCACATACCCAAAACCCGATATACCATTAGTCCTCTTTTACGACATGCTAGGCAAGCACCACATTTGGCACATTATTTTTAAGGCCCAGACGAACATGAGACAATGGGCTGGGTTAGATGGAATATTTTGAAAAAGTAGTGACAAGTGGCTAGCTCGTCGCCTACGCAATCACATACCCAAAATCCGATATAACATTAATCGGCTTTTACGACATGCTGGGCAAGAAACACAGTTAGCACATTCTTTTTAAGGCCTAGACCAACATGGGACCAACATCTTAAAAAAGTAATATTTTAAAATTATTATGTTAGCTTTCGGCTAGGATTGGTCGAAAGAAATAGCAGTTGTAATTTTTTTTTAAAAACTTGCTTTAATATGTTATGCTCATCAAAATATCATTATGCACTCTGTTATAACTTCTTCTATTCAATCCATTGACCCCTTACCAAATCATCCAGAAAATTCATTGTCTACTTGGCGATAAATCCTATCCTTTCTTAGTGTTTAAGCCTTTGTGCATGTTAATCATGCACATAGACTTTCTTTTCTCTTTAAATTCCACAATAATAGTTGATTATTTTTTAAATAATAGTTGATTGATTTAAGTATATTTTATTCCAGATTAGAGAAACCTCAAATGTCACTAGTGGTTTGGAAGCCGCGGGAAAACATGCTTAGCAAACTAAAGGAAGTGGAAGAAGATAAGGAAAGCAGGTCCGAGCCCCTTATTGAAGAAACTAAACGGAGGAATGGTGTGCTAGTGGCGGAACCCAGTGGGATGGACATTGAGATGTGATGTGTAGAGTATTTCGTAGATTAAGATTATGGTTCTTAATCATTGAACTGAGAGCTATCTGTAATTTTTTATGCTCCTTATACCTTAATCAGACCCTTATTTGGGCAAAGAAATTTATGTGAACAATCCAGTTAATAATTACCCACAGTGTCAGTGTTAAGTTTTTATCAATAAACATTTTAAAAATCAATTTGTTGCACATATTTTAAATCATTTGTTTAGATATATATTATATCTGTCACATGTAATTGTGAATGTTACAAAACTTTAGCTTTACCCCATTTGCTTGGAGGGGAAGGCAGTTTACAATCTATCTCACAATGTTCACAATCTTATGGTGATATACACGAGTTACAAGTTTATGATTTAAAATACATATTAATTCTAAGAAATAGCAGTGTCAGATATTTTTTATTTTTATTTTAAGAAATCAGTACTGTAATGCTTCCATCAAATATTATTAAATGTATGCAATGTTGCAGTGAGCACAAAGTTATTGTTTTCTTCGATACAATAGTTATATTAATAGAGTGGTAATATGATTAGTTGTGAGAATAGTTGTAACAAACTTACTAAATTTGATATTTGGGATTATATCTTGTAGATACTCATTGGTTGAGGGTTATTTCAATTGAACATCACAGAATAATTTTTGGAAAAAATTTTTTACATATTTTTTGCATATTACCACTACTACAAACTTTGAGCTTGATGTTTCTGAGTATTCTACCATAATAGTTATTTTTACTTATTATTTGATAATACTGGATGGGCCAATTTTTTTAGCAAAATATTTTTCAAATCTTAAATTTTCTGACTTAAATACACTTTTTGCTGCTCATTGAAAGGTAATCTAGAAGACCTAAATGTGTAATAGTTACAAAATTTTTTCTGCATTAATATACAATATTGATAAGGTGGTATTAATATGTTAGCAATATAAAATCTCTGTCGATTCTAATTAAGTAAATATTATAGCAATACCTAATATTCATGTGACAGCCCCAAAATTCAGCCGATTTGATTTATTAATGCTAAAATGGTTTTATTTTAATCAATCTATTTGGTATTATTAAGAAAAAGTTAACTCTTGATATAGTTTTACTGGTACCTAATAGTTTTACTAATAAATCTAAGTACCTAATTGTCTAGTTATTCTGTAAATAGTCTGTGGTAAGCCAATTGGTGTTTTAAGTTTGATTTGTAAGGCTGATTGATTTTGTACTACTTGACTTGAAGTAATAAAATTATGATGTATTTAAAATGTGTTTTACTTAATTGAATTATCTGTTATAGAATCTGCCGTGTGCTTTTAGAATCTACATTCACCAGACAGTCAACTGATGTGACATTCAGTCACACAATTTTCCATTTACCTAAACGGAATTTCATTTTTGATAAAAGTCAAAGTTTACTGGCTTTATCTACCCCTTTGGGAAATGTGGGCAGTAGCATATGTGTATGTAAATGAAACCAATTATATCAGAAATAAATCTTTATTAACAACAAATCGCAATATCGGGAATATCAATTATATAAGTGATTTTACCATTTAAATTAATAAAATACAACACATGGGCTTGAAATAATATTTCATTTTTTAAAATTCCATAGCTACATACAATTTTACATTAAAACATATTTGTCATACTTAATACATTTCTGGAAAATAAATTGAGTATGTTGATAACAATCGACACAGTACCTACCTATGTATGAATTTAAAAAAAGAATTAAGTAAGTATAGAATATTATTGAAAACTAAATTCAGTCGTTCAGCATTGTATTAGGTGACGAGCTGGCCACTTCTCACTAATTTTTCCCAATTTTCCATCTGACCTAGCCTAGTCTTATTTTTGGCTGAGTGTGGTTAAAGCGGCTTGCCTCTGCCGTCCTGAATTACAAGCGTGATGTTTAGTATGTATTCAGTCGTTCCTAACAACATCACAAAAAATATAAAATACATTTCAACCAAATCACTGAAATAGCTATTCATCAAGTTTAGAAAATATTACTAAACATAATTTTACAGTTTTTACGCATAGGTACATCAATATTAAGCATTAAAAAAAGCATGTAACAAATAATGCCGATCATTTTAATTACCGACCACATTCAGTTCATGGAAGCATCAGATATTTTGAAAAGCTCTGGCAAACTAATAAAAAATACATTCTGAAACTATGCTTGAGTTTATGTTATTGTAGCTTAAGTTAACTTTTTCTTGTACTATGATAAAAACACCTTTACAATTCTTTTCCTAACTATAATAAATAGATGTACATTTTAAAAAAATATGTTAATATAATAGGTACCTAATCATGATGGAGTTAGTAATAAATGTTTCAAAACAATATCTGATGTAGGTATTGCAAATAGATGTAGCTAACAACATGTATCGTACTTATTTATAATAAGTATCACTTCAAATAGGTACACAAAACGAGCTGTAATAATATATTTTAAGATGGAAGACGCCTAAAAATATAAAAATAATAGCACATTGTAAACACTATTAATAATTCACATTTCATCCATCCATCATTCAACAGTTTAAAAACACATAAATAATAAAACGCACATTTCGTTAATTTTAATTGACATTTATTGAAAAACATGTCAGTCTCAATTATTAGATCTTTAACTAAATGTTGTCTTTTATTGCACTTAAAGTATTTACCTTATTTACTTATCTATTCATGTCTTTGAGACTTGATAGTATTATTTACTATTTACCTATAGCACTTCGATCTTTATAGATTCGCATCACAATGTAGAGCCTTGGCCGTGATAACTTATAACTAATAACTTAAAATTACACTTTATAATTAACTAAATTAAATACCATTCTTGAGGCCCGTAACAAAACGGTACATATGTAAGTTTGAGTTAACAAGCCAATTTGTGCTTAATTTTTATGAATTAGGACAAAATTCGACTTGTGCTCAGTCTTAAAATTTATTTAAAAATCCATTTTATTGTCGCTGGTAAAAATATTTTCATATCGATTCGATTCGAGTCGTTGTTCAATTAAAGTTCGTTAGCATCACATTTGAAATTATGCTCTTTAGATCATTTTTTTCACATGTAATCTTCGTTGTTTCGAACAAACCTTGATAGCTTTTGGAAATCAGTCTGCGCCTACTAACCATTTTCATATTGTAAATTAATATTTACATCATACTGCCTGTGTAAAAGATATACCTCTGTATGGGGGTGCGACTACATTTGACAAACCATGAAATGAAAAGTAGATAGGATAGATTTAAATCAAAGATAAAAAAAAAGTTCACGACGAATTTTTAACCGCATTCTTTTTCAAAAATGTACCTACATATAATCGAAATTGGTGAATGATTGTCTTGTGTGGATGTCCAGTGTTGGACTGGGACTCTGTATTCCTTAATATGATGTTCTGGATATTGGGTTTGTGACTACTGATTATGTAGGCGACGAACTGGCCTACTTGTCACTCCATTTTCACAATTTTCTATCTAAACCAAGTCAATAAAATTTTTGGCTAAATGCGGTTCAAAGTACTTATTGACCCTTGGTTCTGACTACCTCTTAGGGAATGGAATGGTAAACTATTTAGGGTTCTTATCTTTTTTTATAAACAGTCACATTTGAAAAACGCATCGGAGTTCCTAGACGCACCCTTAACCTACGAGTTCACCGGTGTTTATGCAACATTTAGGTACTTACCGTTATTACCTATTAGTATTACAAACTTTTTGCCACAATTATATTTGAAAAACCAATTGACATAAAGAATCAGATCTTAAATAAACACATAGGTATTTGATGATGTTGATTTTGTACGTACTTGTTAAGATTTTAAGTGTTACATGTGGGCGGGTTAATGTTTTTGAGGCCAAGTCGAACTTACTCAAGGTTAATATCAATTGGCACTTAGGTGATGCCCTTGGTTGATGATTGCAATTTGCTTCAATGAATTTCCATGGGACTTGTTTAAATATTAGTGAACCCACACGGATTAGTAAAAAAAGAAGGACTCCGTGCCACTAACTAGACATTGAAGTTCCTCAGGTACTCCACCTTGACACGCAACGACGTCACACATTGACATAATAAGTGCTCCAAATGACAGATATCCGACATCTGGTATGCTTATGTATCTCACGCACACATGCATAAACGTGGCTTCACGCTGTAGTATGACAGCGCGTAGTCCTTCTTCTTTTACTAGTCCGTGTGAACCCACTACCTATATTTTCTTACATAGATAAACGTCAGTCCTTTTTATAACTCAATGCGTTTACTCCACTTTGCAAGTATTTAAAAATATTAGCTCCACTTCATTATATAATACCAAATTTTCCATTGCTAAGTTAATCTGCAATATCATTCTTCTAGCTTCGTTTAATGGTGACATATTTTACGAATGAAGAAACATCTGCGCAACATCAGGTCAACTTCAACGTAAACTAACTTCAAATGTCCAATAACTTCATTCATGTCGTTAAGGGACACTGTTCCTTGTTGAATTTGATTTCGCGTTTTGTAGATGCCTTTTGTTTAAGTAATCTTTATATTGGCACAAACAATTTCACAATCACAATTTGACGAAAACATTAACACTCACTCTGCTGCCGAAAGCACAATTGGGTGCCTTTGTTCATCATCTCCATATTGTCTCTGACGGACTTCATGTCAAAGATATCTTAGTGAATATCTCCCCTAATGCGAGTGACATAAGGCCCTGAACCTTGTCAGAACATGTTCACTTTCACTGTTGCAGTGTCCAGGTCTCGCTTCATGTTCTCCAGCTGTTCGATGTCCTGGACCGAGGTCTCGCACTTCTGCACCACGAGCGAATGGTAGAAGTGGATTGCGAACGCCACGAAAACTATCAGCACTGAAATTTAAAAACAAGTGGTAATTCAATAAGTGTGGTACTAGCTCAATGGCTCAATGGCACATGCAGAGGGTGAAGATTCAAATCTAGCCACGTTTCCACCTATAGATTTTGCGAATCTGTGCAAGGATTTGACTGGCCCGTTGGTCGAGTAGTCAGAAACCCTGGCCACAAACCAAGGGTCGCGGGTTCGAATCCCGTTAGGGGCAAATGTTTCGTGTGATGAACATAGACATTTGTTCTCGAGTCATGGATGTTTATAAACGTATTTAAGTATTCTACCCGTTCGCCTAATATCCATAGTACAAGCATAAGCTTAGTTTGGAACTAGAGAATTGGTGTCAGTCTGGTGTATTTATTATTATTTATATAATTTGCACTGCGATTAAAAGAAAACATAGTAAGGAAAATTGCTCAATTAAAGGGATCATGGTCTAATTGGACCCCAATTATGCTCTAAAACGTTATAAAGATTATTATGAGAGCCTAGGTTACCTGGTATAACAATGACGGTGGCCGCCGTCGCAGCCGCGAATGAGTAGTCCCAGAACTTGACCCAGCACAAGATGGCGATCTCGACCAGGAACAAGAAAAGACCTGCAGAACACAATTCAGAACATAAATTTGTAAGTGAGGAAGTTTGATTAGATAAGATACTTAATATAGATTTGGTGTAGTAGGTAGATATTGGACCTATTCTTAAAAGGGCCTTTTCGCATTATTACCTAATTGACCTAATTTTGGAAAAGACTCATTCCTACAATGCCTTATTTGCAATGATCTATACTTTCAAGGACTTTCTTTTTAAATAAAAAAAGTAATTTACCATCTCGTTCGTGAGACTCGAGAATAATGTACGAAGCGTGTTTCTCACCTAGAATATCGTAAAAGGTGATGGTGTGTTGGAGAATACCACTCTACCCTGTGGTTGTTATATTTATTAGTGTGAAATGATTAGCGTTAAAGCTCGTCAATATATTTGGCAATAGTTCGTTAGTCTCTGTCCTCTGTCAGATTAGTGAATCTGACTAATCCGTTTCCCTCTAAGGTAGGGCTCCATTCAAAAAATATAATTTTTCAGGGGGGTAACTATACCGATGAGGCCCAGACATATCCATCTGTTGGGATACTCCCTCAATGTTAACATTCGATTATAATAATAGAGACCCCCGTGTTCACGGGCCTCCAAGGGCCCCCTCCATGTGGAGATCACGGATCCCCATTGTATTTTACCACTGCTGCCATCTATAGCTACGTCACTAGATTCGGACTTCAGACTTACCTAAAACTGTGCTGAACGCCCACGCAAGCTCGATGAACCCCCTCATGCGCTCGTGAGGCGAGTCGCGGAGCGCGCGCGCCGGCCCGCCCGGCGTCTCCATCTTGCTGACGGCGTCGATGTTGGGCAGCAGGTAGGTGGAGATCATCAGCGCGAAGATGTGCACCGCGACCAGCACGGTGGTGCACACCGCGAACATCACGAACAGCCACTCCGGGACGTTTGTTGGCTCGTTGATCTGGAGTTCCACCATCGCTACCATGGCGAAGCCTGGGGGATTTAACGGTAACAGATTAGACATGAGCAGCGTCCTTATTGCCCTGGCGCTTGTGTGCTGTTCCTGTCGTGTTCCTGTGTACACAGGAACCAAGGCAATACCTAGATGTGTTTACTTATTTTGTGACCTTTCTTAGGTTTAGCAGACGACATCTAGTAACGACGTGGTCTTTTGTTTGTACAATAAAAACCCACGAAACCTTGGCATTAGTCCATCTTGATAAGGAACGGGAATTTACCATAAGAAAAAGAAGAGAACTTATGTTAGTAAAAACGTGAAAAAAAATGTAATAAAATTTCGCATATTAATTAGAGGAGGAGGATGAGAGTAGCCGAAAATAGATCAGAGTGGCGAACATTTGGAGAGGCCTATGTCCAGCAGTGGACTGCAACAGGCTGATGATGATGATGATGATGATGATATTAATTAGGCACGGGTAAGGGAATTAATATAAAGAGGTTTCCTTTCCACCTACCTGATAATAGTTCGGAAGTCGTAGCAGTCGCTTTGAGCTTAGCCCTTGACATGTGCAGCCGTCGCCACGACAGCCCGTCCGAGTTAGGGGGCGAGTCCTCGCCGGTCCAGCCTGGGGACGTGGGCATTGCTAACGCTACTTCGCTAACGCTCTGAAAATTACAAATGTATACTTTTACATTTCATATTGGAAATAGTTTCATATAGAAAATTTAAAAAGAAGCTATAAATGTGGTAAATTGTATTAACGTTGGCTGTAACTTCATTCCCTATCTAATGTTTAGGTGGTGACCAGTAGCGTAGTTAAGCGACTGAGGGCCCTGGGGGAAAATTCAAACTGGGGCCCCTCTGTTCAGGCTACATTATTATATATGGGCGTATACAGCTTTTTATGAGAACAACATTTTTGGGGGGCACTGCCCCGTCTTGCCCCTGGGTAGCTACGCCATTGGTGGTGACTAGGGGCAAGCTCGTCACCTAGACACACAAACCCAATATCCATACGTACATTAGTTAAGTCGTATTTTATAACCACACAGTAAACATGGTACATTATTTGTAAGTTCCAGACCAACATGACAAAATCCTATATCAACATTGGTAGGAATTATTGGCCAACAACTAATAAGGGTACATTTATAACTATACCTAATTACCTACTAAATACAGGCCCGCGCCACACAACAGTGGTCAGTGGCGGATTTACAATCTTGGCCGCCCTAGGCCCCACCCAGGCCATAATTCTCAGAATTACAGCGTCATTACTTAATTTTTATCACGATTGGCCGCCTTTAATATCTGGCCGCCCTAGGCCCGGGCCTACTTGGCCTTAGGGTAAATCCGCCACTGACAGTGGTCCTTTATTGAAAAAACTTTATGGCCTTTCATAGTTTTCACATACAAGTCCTACGGCTCTGAACCATTCTAAAGTGGTCTGCTTACCTTGATAGACTGATTACATTGGCACGGAGCCTGCAGGTACCCAGGACTCAGCAGCACGGTGGAGGCGGCCGACCGGCTGGTCAGCATGCCGTTGGGTGTGGCACAGCCGTTGGGGCTCCCTCCGTTCTTCGTGGGCACGTAGTCCAGGCTGTATGGAGGTGTGATTGAGATCGCAGGGCTGTCTGTCACATTCACTTTGAACCTGGAAAGAGTTACCGCGTTATTTGGCGAATGTTTACTGTCTTGTTATATTGTTGGCAGTTAATTATAGGACAAATGTCGTTATTCAATGTATACTTAGTCCCATCAAAGAGATAATGTAGAAGTTGAAATATAGAACACATAACTAAAAACAAATAAACTTAATGAAAAGTTACCTAAGTACGCCGGAAAACTGTACAATAATTTATTTATTTTGGATTTAAATAACTTAGGAGTTATTTTATGAAAAATAATGAGTGAAACTTCCTTATGGACATAACATTAGATTATTTTACCAGATGCTTTGATGATCTAAGTATTTACCTGATTAGGAAAACTCTTTCAATTAATCAGATGGTGTTAAAATCGATAGGAGTTATAAAACTTTGTTGTTAGTAGATAATAGTTCAATGTAATAATTAAAAAACAATTTAACTTCCCTAATTCAACGTTCATGACAGTTTAACCAAAAATTAACTGAGTGAAGAGGTGGTATTATAACATTAGATATTTAAATTCTACCTTATTATTTTAGAATAATAAAACTATGTCATCCAATCGCTATGTGGATATTGACTGAACAAGAAGACTTAATTTATATTAGAAAATTTTTTGCAAATATTGAACAACTGGGTATTTCTATTTTATTTACGTTAACAATAAAATGCGCTCGGCTTGTAAATATTGTGTCTATCGTCTACAATTCATATATTGCGCAGATTTTAAAATATAAAGACGTTATTATTTTACGTCAATAATTTACATATTTTTAGGCAGAAAGTTACGTGATATTTGCCTGGAACATAATATGGAGATATCTATACTTATAATAAATCTGTAGAGGTCAATTCTGTACATGAAATATATTTTCAAAATAACTATCAGGGGGTGATTAGTGATCGATACTGATGCCAAAAATACAATCAGTAAAATTTTTGTCTGTCTGTCTGTCTGTCTGTATGTTCCTTATGGAAACAAAAACTACTCGACGGATTTTAACGAAACTTGGTACAATTATTCTTCATACTCCTGGGCAGATTATAGTACTTATACTTTTCATCACGCTACAATCAATAGGAGCAGAGTAGTGAAGGGAAATGTTGGGAAAACGGGAGAAGTTACTCCATTTTTTAAGCTTCCGTCGCGTGTGCAGCCTTAATGGTTAAAGTTATATAGAAATCATGTATGACGGAAATAGTCTTTATATATAATATTAACCATAAACGCGGGTGACACCGCTGGCACAGCTAGTTATATTATAATATCTCCACTTACCTAACAACAGGTGCTATGTTCATCTAATCTTCGTAGTTCAATTCAACATTTTATAGAAGCGTTTATTTTTACTTATTAGGTTTTTTTTTCTAGTGACAAACGCAAACTTCGGTACTGCTACTTCCAAAGGTTTACAAATGTTAACCCAAGCTGATTTGAAACTAGAAATAAATGTGGGCAGACGGTGAAACCTCTCAAGGCTTGAAAAGGAAGACGTCCTGTCGATCACTATTAACACAATCGAATCTATGGATGATTGGCGCTCAGCCAAGGTTGTTTAAACAAGAAACGTTGAAAGTGCCAAGATCCTTCCGATATTGTTCCGTGATAATCCAGATAAGACTAATTTTAAATGTCTCACAAGTAATTTTATTATAATTATTATATTGTTATAATATGCGTCTTGCTGATTTGGTTAGGTACTCGGAATGCATATTTAAGGCCCGCCAATCATACTTGTGGATGCAAGCCGAGTTCCATTGTTATGCAGCGTCTTTTTTCAAATATAGGAAAAATGAAGAAAAAGAACAAAACAAAATAAATCAAAGCAACTGGAAAGACGCTAACATATGTTCAAAGTAGCCGTTTCACGTAATATTTCCTATATTTAATACTTACAGTGGTACAAAACGTAGTATTATGGACTGGTAGACTGGTACACATGCAGCTGACCAAGTTGAAGCACTGAAAATGCTGAGACGGTATACTCGTGTCCCATATAGATTAGTGGTTGTAGTAACCACCTCCGAATGCTTACTTGGAATGGCTCTCATAGCTAGGCGGTTTGGCAAAGATCGGTTAAAAGTGGTTGAGCCCCACAGCCAGCCTCTTAGGGCGCGCGTCGTGCCTCGTCCACGTGCGGTGCCTTTAGAAGAGGTGGTCGGAGGTGTGGTACCACTGCATAGAGCGTCGTTTATCAAAGCAAAGGGAAGGACGCCAATATGAGATCAAAGAAGCCATTGGCGTTCATATTTTCGTTAAGCTGTACAATACTTACCGTGGTAACAAAACGTAGCATGGTATGGCACACTGTTGCATATGCAGCTGACCAAGTTGAAGCGCTGTTAGTGATGAGACGGTACATTCGTGTCCCATTTAGATTAGTGGTTGTAGTAGCCACCTTCGAATGCTTACTTGGGATGGCTCTCATAGCTAGGCGGCTTGGCAAAGATCGGATAGGAGTCGCTGAGCCCCACAGCCAGGCTCTTGGGGCGCGTGTCGTGTCTCGTCCGCGTGCGGTGCCTCTCGAAGAGGTGATCGGAGGTGTGGTACCTCTGCAGGGAGCGCGGCTTGCTCTTCCCGCTTGGCGGGGTCTGGGTGCACTGGTCTCTTGCTGCTGCCTCCTCGACGCTCGTCACGAAGCTGGCTTCGGATATCTGTGGGCAAGAACAGACGTTAGTTTATCTTTTTTTATATCATGGTGGTAAAGGACGTAGTACTCGTAGATTTGGCATGCAAACTCTGATAGAACTGAAAAGTAACAAAGGATTGCCGGCAACATAATGTACAGGCTGATATCTTCTGCAATCTAAGGTGGACATCATCATCATCAGAGTACTTTACTTACATCATCATTGTAAGTAACGTATACCTTCTGTAAGTCGTTTTATTGTTAAACGCTCAGCTCAAAACAAGGCCTTTAAAAAGTGTCATCTTAACAACTTTTAATTACTAACAACGGCTAGATAATTCCCTTCTCTCATGGAGTTAATTTCGCGCACTTTTCAGTCATGGTGTACGAGTTCTAATTGTAAATGTGGGTACTTGCTCCTCTTGCCGCGTGTGTAACCCGCATGTCATTACCCGTGTGTAGTGTCACTGGTGTCTCATTTAGCTGCATTGGCTACGGTGATCTAGCTTAACCGCAATCAGGAAAATTACAGTTTTACCACCGTTTCCCACACTGGCCAGTCGAGTCATTGTCATGGCTCTTTTTCATGTTCGACGAAATAATGAGCGCTGTCAAACGACGATCAATTTGTACTTAGTAGCTGTGCGGTAGGTATATGTGTTTTTTGGTTCGTTACAAAGTTTATATTAGACTAGCGGCTAGTGGAAGAAATAAAATATGCAAGGAATGACTATATATACGTCTAAATAGCCTCTTCTACTTGTGTCATGTTTCTGCGGTATTCGAAGCAAGGATCATCGTTTCTAATTTATGTTTAGTTATTATTAATTAATTAGTCAAAGAGAGGCGTATACGTAAAGGATTTTGTAACATGTGTTAATTGATGTATTTTTTGTTGGGCACCAACGACAAAATTATTATTTAATTATTATTAGACATGTTCCGGTATCAAATAAGTATGTAAGCTCTATTTTTTTTTTTTCAGTGGTTGTGTTAAAGAACGTGTTTGTTACAATTTGTAATTTTTTTTAATTGACAGATGGATGATTTTTTATGGATTTGGGTACATTTTCGGGTCAGCTATAAAATAGTCAAAATAAAAAAGCATCCGAAATGTTTTTCGGTATTTTACTTGCGAAACAATCGATATCATCTTTCGATTTACCGGGGTGAATTCGTTATTGCCACGGGTGTCAAACAGTACAGTTGACTGGCCCGTTGGTCAAGTGGTCAGAGACCCTGGCCACGAAACCAAGGGTCGCGCGTTTGAATACCGCTAGGGGCAAATATTTCGTGTAATGAACATGGATATTTGTACTCGAGTCATGAATGTTTATAAACGTATTTAAGTTTGTCTATCCGTTCAGCTGGTATCCATAGCACAAGCTTGTAAGCTTAATTTGGGACTAGAGAATTTGTGTGTCAGTCTGAAGAATCTAAAGTTACTGAACCTGGCCAAGTCAGAAAAATTTTCTAGAACAATTTTCTATCAAGCAACATTTAGCGAATTGCAGCTACTTCCGACATCATTACGTACGCACGTCATTGTCACGCCTCTTGCCCATAACATGACACATGTCCGTATGTATAATGTTATAATAATTTGCGCCTTTTGTCATATTTTTCGTCCGAAAATTAATACGCGTGGCTCGATCGAAAAACTGGAATTCATAATGCATTGTCCGCTGATTAATCTATACTAAAATTATAAAGCTGAAGAGTTTTTTTGTTTGTTTGCTTGAACGCGCTAATCTCAGAAACTAAAAATATATGTAGTATACTAAATATACTATGTAACACTGAAAAATGATTTCAGTGTTACAGAGCCCATTTATCGAGAAAGGTTACCTATAGGCTATATAAAATTAACCCTAAACGCGGCTAAACCGCTGGCACACCTAGTAACTAATATAACACTACTACAACGAGAAAAAAAATATCCAATAACTTACTTGACAACATTTACGAATAAAGAATAGCGTGATTTAAACCGTACGCAAAATAGGCGGCTAGCATAAATGAAAACAAATGTCACAAAACGTCCTAATTAGGACGTTTTCGAGTCTACAGATAACGACAAAAATCTGCCTAATAGGTAATATGATTGCATTTAACATAAAATATATCGAATAAAAATGTAACCATTCAATTCAGTTACCCTTACCCTATAATATAGGCAGGCTTCAAGGGCTTATTATGACGACTTCTAATGACAAGGTATATTTTATTTCATAGTCACCATTACTTTGCTCTCACAACAAAATAGAAATTCTGTTTATGCTACCTAACAATGACTTTCAACAAAATTTATGTAATTAACATATTAATAAATAAAATTGATTTAGGCGTAGGTTTAAGTAGATATAGGTATTTAGGTATTTTATAAGGCTAGAAAAAACAAACAATGGTAAGGACACGCGCTTCATAACCGAGGGGTGCGGGTTCAAGAGATTTTCAATCTATGTACATATTTATACCACTAACTGTATAGGTATTTATAAAACATAGAAGCATCGTGATGAAACCTGCCAATTCAAACTACTTTGGATTTGTAACCATGATCCAAAAATTGTCTGGTTCCCCTATCTTAGGGTCACAAAGGTCAGATCGGCAGTCGCTTTATTGTAATTACTAGAATTGCTAAATCCTGGATCACGGTCTAAGCGAATTCCGTCTAAGCACGGGACATAACGCTAAGAAGATAATGAAAGCTAGAAAAAAAATATATATACGGTCGAATTAAGAATCTCCTTTTTTTGAAGTCGGTTGAAAACCCGAATCGTAACTTCAAATCGCCTATATATGTACATAGTAAGTAGTATCATATATCTTTAATTAATTACACAAATAAATATGATTCACCGATACACTAGACATAATTCTTATTACATACATACATACATAACATCACGCCCATAATCCCCGAAGGGGTAGGCAGAGTCAAAAGTCACTTCAACCACATTCAGCCAAAAATAAAGCCGGGCTGGGTTAGATGGAAAATTGTGAAAAAGCAGTGACAAGCGGCTATAACCTGTCGCCTACACAATCACACACCCAAAACCCGATATATGTAATAATTCTTATTGATCTTACAAAAAACAAAGTTCTTACATACCTAGGCCCAGATGCTTACCTGATCTAAGCACGCGTGTGTACTTAAATTAACAACTTTATATTATAAAACCTCCGGAACAACGCGTAATTGAAGTGTCTCGTTCGGCGTTTTCCAAAGAACTAATAATTTGTGGAGTCTAATGGAATTAACACTTGGATACTATTTGGAGCTTCTAAATGTATTCTTTGTTGTATGACGTAGGTTTGTATGCATACAAACTCAGAATACCCCATTATGGTAGGAAGAAGCGTTCAAAGGAAATATTTTTTGAGTACTAATTGCTTTATATACCAATTTTTTATATAATAGTTAAACTCAACGAAATCAAACGAGTTCGATACCCACCGGATTGAAATGTTCGTGTAATGATTATGGTCCTGTACTTATTTTAAAATTGGATTATCCACTACCTAGTATCTAAGTTTAGCTTAAGTATCATAGATACTTAGTTTAAAACTAGGGAAAGGGAGCGCTGATCTGTCCATTTAGTTGTATTTGTCTTTTAATTACATTAAAATGAATAATTTTATGTTTTGAATTTAATTATTATTGAAACGTTTATTTTGTCCTGGGTGAAAACGTAAGACTTTGCTTAGGTACGTCTGGAAACTGCTTCCATCTCTGATTTTTTATTGGAATTAATCATATTGTTTGTAATATCTACCTACACATAAGCACCTTTAATAGTACCTATTCCTTGAGTTACGTTTCCCACAATACTTGTTGTAATAAAACAATATCTCAGTAGTTCGACAGAATTGATTTATGGTCATAATCAATGGATGTTTCTATGACTTCACCTGCTATTGTTTGGACGTTAACATTCTACGCATCGCAGAAATATATCGTGAATGGATTTATGTAATTAACAACCATTTAACTGACTTGATAAAATAAATGAAAATTTTGAACAGGATGTTTTTAGAAATCGACTTTATTAATATAGTTGACTTAGTGTTAAATTTTTTTACAGCATTAGTATCCCTTATTATAGAAGAATATTTTATAAGCTCTTACAGCATATTCTTCTTTACACATTGTTATTTTATTTATTTAGTTTTTTTTTAATTTTTAAATTATTTTCTTGAAGGGTACATTTTTTAAAAGAAATTTCATTTTGTATTTATTGTTGTGTTGTGATCTCTTCACTGTTATATAGGCGTAGACCTGAAGAAAATTAAACAAATACAAAGTTATTAGAAACCTACTCACTCGCAACTTCATATCAATATAATCAAACTGCCAATTTCTACTAAAACTACGTACCTACAAATCTTGTAGTGTGTATGACTCAGGTAAACCTTCTAGACTGATATTAGCAAAACTATTCCAGTGTGTCCTGTTTATTTACATATAGCTTTAAATAAATATTAATCTAGATAACAGCTTCTGTAAACTGAATAGTTACAGAACAAAGCAGACATCTTGAGTGTACACAGACATAATGTCATAATTTAAACAATTTACGGGCACAGTAAAGAGTTATCAGTAAAGTATAGACTTTTTAAAATTGTATATTATGAATATTTGATTTTTTTTTAAGTTATCGGGTTTTTTTTACAATACTTACTACTACTTACCTAAATATTTTTTCAAATAAGTAGGTACAATTAATTTGATAGGTTTATTCTCTATACAATTAATATAACCAAAGCAATTCCGTAACGTAAAGAAAACTCATATATCCGTTCATGATTATTTAAAAGCACTTCCAAACAATATTATTTTATTTGTGCTCAATTTTTTTATTGGCTGAATGTGATAGGGCACTTATCGCTCCATGGACTCCGTTAACCCCATCAGGGATTACGGATGTGATGGTATGTATGCATGTATTGTACATGTAATTCCAAACAAAAAGATACAAATGTCCTTAGGTCGTTTTCGTCACTGTCATGCACTCCACTGTGGCAGTGCGCCCGCGCAGATTACAGCTGTCAGCGCCGACCCGTCACGTTCCTAACTCATGCTGTTATTTATTTGATAACATGTCTCATTGTGTGGCAATCACTCGTTAACTCAAAACTTACTAGTTTTTGTGGTGACGATGTTTTTCTACGTCTTAATACGTTTTACTATACGAGTAATAACGCGCATCATCAGACAAATCTTTTTGATAGGCAGTTGGGTTTTGCTGTAACATTTTTACACTACACATATTGTAGAGTACATATTGAGAAGTCCGGAATCCCCGAAGGGGTAGAGAAAGCCCAAGTAGTAACTCTTTAAAATACCACGAATAAAATGGAGTCTGATAAGATAGGAAATTGCGAACAAGTGTCTGGCATGTCGACTCTACGATCATAAACCAATACCAAATACAAAGGCAGAAGCAAACGAGCAGCAAGCCTTTAACCACATTAAGCCAAAAATAAACTGGGTTAGATGGAAAATTGTAAAAAAAATGTGTACCTTAAAAATTCCCTACCTTAAAGTTGGGAGTTGGGAGAGTACAATATGCAGGAATGTTTTGTAAAGAAAAAAAATAAGCTATTTTGATGATTTTGTTTTGTGTTGACAATACCTGTGCTGACATCAAACATCCACCAAAAGCCACCCCTTAAGCTTTCCAATTAATTAACAATTATCGAAATCGTTCAATATCAAAATAAATGGCATTGTATCTATATGGAAAAAATTCTGACTATTTATACATATTATAAACGCCTCCGTTTCGTTTAAACTCAAATAAGCATGACAAATAATGTCGCATTGTGCATTCCACATTTATCAACCGAATCCGATTTTTTCCCGCAATTACTCGTTAAACCAGTTATTACCGATCGTGACGAAGATGTATTACTAATTAGTATTAGTAGGTACCTCAGTCTGGACAGTTCTAGTTTTGCATAAATTAACGTCCAGGTTTATCTGGATCATGTTTATGTTCTAACATAAAAATCTAGTAGCCAAGCTTGCCGAGACATTATTCTAATTGTTGATTTCTCCTTATCATTAAAAATGCCATAGTAAGAAGGTATATCTGTCTGTCCCAAGGACTAGTAAAAAAAGAAGGACTCCGCGCCACTAACTAGACGTTGAGGCATCTGCGAAGCTCCAACTTGACCACTGAACTTACATCACAGATTGCCATAAGCACTTTAAATTTCCGATATCTGGTATCCTTGAGTCTCACTCACACATGAATAAGGCGGAGTCCTTTTTTTCTTAAAGGTCCGTGTCTGTCCTTTACATTTTCACTTCTACTTATATGGTTGTGGTGAGATTTGGAACCAAAATATGGAATCTTTGGATTTGCGCTGATTTATTCATAAAGTTTCCTTCACCGTCGAGGAAGTCAAAGTCAAAGTCAAAATAATCTTTATTTATATAGGTTTCAAGGAAACACTTATAAATCGTCAAATACAGGTAAAGCCACAGCTATATGATTCTACCACCGGTTCGGAATGTTGTATCTACCGAGAAGAATCCGGCAAGAAACTCGGTAGTTACCTACTCTTTCCAATACAATTTATACAAGGTGTATGAATCATAATTAACTTTGTAAGTAGATAATATAAATCCGTTGATTCTGTGTCTGGCCTCTCTTCGGTCATGACGGATACTTGTCTCACCGAACTATGAGAGTGAAGAAACAGCGAGTGCACCTGTGTTTACACAGACACAACTACTATAATATTTCCTGTCCAGTAGGCTAGTCCTCGTTGAGATTGGCCGTAGTGATCGAAGTCGGTTAGGAAGCTACCACTGTTGGCTCGTTTTCGTTACACAAAAAGGCATTACACCAGTATGTTCCGTGTACCTACAAGCCTAGCCATAAAATAGTTAATAATATAATAAACTAAAGGTATTTTGTTGGTACAATTACGTGCGTCAGATAAGAAGTTATTCATGAATAATAGAATCTGATATAGAGCATTATTATGGATCTTAGTCATAACAAAGAAAATAAGTAGTTGACATACGTATGTATTCATAAATTGACATATTCAATTTAATTGTTATGTAAAACATAATAAGTACACAGTACGAATGTAATACGTACTATGATAACCTTTTTATTAGGTATATGTTTATGTACTACTAAATGGACAAGCCATACATTACATAACATCACGCCCATAATCCCTAGGCAGACTCAAAGGGACAGCAGGCCCTATAACCACATTCAGCCTTAAATAAAACTGGGCTGGGTTAGATGGAAGATTGTGAAAAATGTATTGACCAATGGCTAGCTCGTCGCCTACACAATCACATACACATAACCTGATGTACCATTAGTCGCCTTTTACGACATGCTAGGATAAACACAGTTGGCACATTATTTTTAAGTCCCAGACCAACAAGCCTTTATGTAAAATTTTATACAGGTAACATATTAACCCCTGTAGGAGTAGACAGAGTTTTAGGAGCGATTAGCTGCTTAACCCACATACTTACAGCCAAAATAAAACTAAGTTGGGTAAGATGGTCAGATTATGACAAGTGACTACCTAATCGCAAACCAATGACAATATATTATATTGTCATGCAAATCTTTCAAAGTTCAAATAAACATTTTCCTTGCCTTCAACGCAATGCAAGCAAATTACCTATTCACCATGAAAAAGGAATAAGTAATTGCATATTCAAAGTATCTACAGCTCGCCTTGCCAAAGGTTGAGTCTGAGCGGTTTAGCCATCGGAAGAATTAATTAAATAATGTCAGCCAATCATCTTACTTCCTGGAATTAACAAGTCTCGATTTATTGCAGTCTTTCCCAACCTTTTTCTAGAGCCCCCACATACATATCGATTTTATTTTATGTATACGTATATATACATATCATTACGCTCGTAATCCCTGAAGGGGTAGGCAGAGGGACAGCAAGCCACACTCAGCCTCATTCTGTTAAAATATAAAAATTGGGCTATGTTAAATGGAAAGATATGAAAAAGTAGTGACAAGTGACTAGCTCGTCGCCTACACAATCACACATCCAAAACCCGACAAATTATTAGTCGCCTTTTATGATATACCAGCCAAGGAACTATTAACAGTTTTGTTTTTGGTAACGAGAGGCTAAAGGTGCTTAATGCTCCTTAGACTTTGCCTACCCCTTAGGCAGTGGCGGACTAACCCGGGGGCGGAAGGGGCGGTCCTCACCTGGGGGCCTCATATTATCTCTAGTGTTGCCCAAAGCAAGACTCTTGCGGCGGTCTTGCATGTCGTCATCTTGCAGATTTATTCTTGTTCTTGCTTAAATGTTGCTTGTTGCTTGGTCTTAACACAGGACCAAGCGACAAGCAACATTTGATCAAGAACAAGATTGAGTCTGCAAGATAACGGCATGCAAGACCGCCGCAAGAGTCTTGCTTTGGGTAACACTAATTATCTCCAACTCCCGTTATCCTAACCCCCTAACCCCCCCCCCCCTCCCTTCGGGCATGCAACACTGCTAGTATTCCTACTAGGGACGGGGACATTTATGGATTTGGTCGACCTGGTTGGGTAACGCTGGTCTATAATGATATAGCTTTCATAATATAAGTTAACTTTTATTAGAAATATTGTAACCAGGACAAACTATATTTCCTTAAGTCACGAAAATATAAATAAGGAAAAAAAAATTGTATCTCCTTATTGAAGTCGTTTAAAAAACTAGTTTGTAACTATGATGACCAAATCTTCGCTTCCTAGGGAAACAGCACTAGGAAGCAGATACATTTTGACCTAGTAGGTGAAGTGATTTGCTTTGTTGCGTATTTTGGACTTTGTTCCGCCCTGAACTGTACTATGAGCTCTAGGCCCACCCTGCGAAGTCTTCTTTTTGCCTCTCAAAATAGTTTGTACTCAGAAACTACGTTATTTCGACTTTGGACCCCAAATTAAAAATTTATTGGCAATTATTTTATTCGCGCGCAAATCTTCTTCATTTACGTATTATCATTACATACCCATAAACCTTAATAGTCTTCCGTCTTCTTGTAAAACCTTATTATTTTAAAAAATAGTAATAGTAGTACATAAAAAGGGTCCTTAACCCTTTTTATGTACTACTATTACTATTTTTAGAGATTGTAATCTCTAGGCACCATGTTTAGGACATTATAACGGTCAAAATAGCCATTTTATACGAAGAATTTCTCTGTCTAATCTCGATGCTTAGGATTAATTTTTTTTATTTAAGTCGGTGACATTAGGATGTGCTATTTTTTACATTCAACTTTTTATTGTAGTGCAATGAAGCCACAATGCATTATGAATAGATAAATATACTTATAGAAAGAAATAATCGAAATTATCTTGAAAAATTGCAATTTCGTTAAAATTAGAGGCATATTACGTCAAAGGCAAGAAATAGACATAGGCATGGCTTGTATTAAGTAAGAACTAAAGTATGGATGTCAGTATACATAAAAAAAAGTTAAGTGTCTGTTTGTATTATTAAAATAACAGCTAATTACAAAATGCATATATAAATATATACGATACTTATACAAATAGTATCGTATAAAACCGTTTTTACGCATCCTTGTTGTAGTACTCGTATGTAAATGACTGACAAGTAATCCATAATAGTTATTTCATTTAACGGTCTCTGTCAGTCACTAGTACCGAGTAGTAAGAGTATGTAGCGGTCATTGACACGCTAAGGCAAAAAAGTAGGTATAATGCCTCTAAGAGTACCTATGTATTCTGAAAAGAAATTATTTACTTGATGCTTTAAATTCATCAAACGAGTACATTAGCCCTGCTTTTACATGTCGTAAATATAATATTCCACATTACCTATTTTTTTTTTACTGCCTCGTTGTTCTAGTGGGGCCTAGTGCACCGACTTAGAACCAAGAGGTCCCGGATTCAAATCCCGGGTTGGGCCAAGAATTTGTGGCTGGTTTCTATATTGAAATTACTTAGTAACAGTCCGGAGTCAGGAAGATTTCGACTTAATCCCCCGCGGGCCTCGAAAAAGCACGTTAAGCCGTTGGTCCTGCGTCTGACCGGACTTAGAGAGTGAAGGAACAGGAGTGCACCTGTGTTTGCGCACACACTTGTGCCCTATATCTCCTGCGCAGTTGGCTAATCCTCGATGAAATTGGCCGTCGTGACCCATATCAGTTCGGAGGACATTATTATTCATTACCTCTTTTATAACTTCGTTCGTAGCGAGCTCAAATAAATTTTTGACTAAGTAAATGTAGTTTAAGGGGCTTATCGCTATATGGCCTAAGGCCTAAGGATAGCCATCCTTATGGTGATTACAGGCGAAATGGTATGTATATGTAGTATACCTATGTCCAGCCAGCTCATCCTAATTACTATGTCTAGGTTAGGTTTTTCTAGACACAAACATATAAATATAATAGGTGAGCAATAGATACATCTGATTTAAAATTCGAAATTCCTTTCAAATACAAAAGTTTAAATGCCAGAAAAAAATTGCGCATAAATTAGATTAGGTATAAGTACCTACATACCCAATTCGTTCCAAATTTCAAATTTAATAAATAATAAATTTATATACCTAAATATCATGCTAATTTAAATATCAGTCCCGATACGATAAGGGTCCGATCAGGACTTTCGTTCAATTGATTGAACGAAATCAAACGCTTGATTATTAACGCTACAGAATCTGTATAGACATATAGATATATGTAGATTTATCATTGGTCGGAGGCAAAACAAATCTGTAATTTGGCTATGAAAGGCTAGTAAGATTTGACACGTGATTCTAGGAAAAACAAAACAATGGGTGGGTTTCTTTGTAACTTATATAGCAAATCATTGTTTGATGTCATATGATCCTTTTATATTTTTAGCTCAATAGTTAACAAAAAAAATACATTTTATTAAGTCCAAAGTGTCGAGTAAACACCACATCCGAAGCTTTTTCTTCGTCATCTCAAATCACTTATCGTTTTGTAAGTTTTACAGGATTTTTAAAACATTAGCTTTACGTTGATGATGTATCATAAGTAGGTATTGTATTATATTGCTGTCTATAGAATTTATCTAATAAGAATCAGCCAAGAACACTGAATTTAAATGGAAAATATTAATTATTCCTACATACCTCTTTCATTTTAATTCCGTAAATATTAGTAATTTATTTACTAATATTAAATCACAGTTATATTGTCGGCACCTTTAACTTTGGATTTAGACACTTTAACACGCACTTTATATTTGATTAAGAAAAATATTAACTGCGCTCTTAAAAAAAGTTTTAATCCAAGAACCATAGACAGTTCCCGCGCGATCACTTGGCGGGAAAGTTCACCCGCCAACGAACATGTTCCCGCGCCAACCGGAAAATCGCGACTGGTGCGGTCGAAATGGAGTCGCGGCTTAAGAATCGCGCGGTTTCGCGTTGATTGTGGCAAATCGCTGCAATCATTTTGCGAACGTCACGATCATGAATGTAGCCGGCTGTTCCATGTTCAGTAACCAGATCGCATTTTTTTAACGATTACTTAACTCTTACTGCAATTTAAAGCTAATATAAAAGCCAGAAATAAGTAATAAAGTAGGACTTGAAATAACCTGTTGTTATTGTTTTCTGTTCAAAAATAGATGTAGTAAGTAAAATGACCGAAATTGATTGTGATTTTTACTATTCTAACACGTCAAACATTCTAAAACTATACAAAATATCGAACGAAATCTTGTCTACGCCTTATTGGGAGTTTGCCACAAAAAAATATTTTTACCAATATTTAAATAAACCTTTTGTATATAATCAATTTAGTGATTAACCTGTCACACAGCTATTTAAAAAATCTAAATAATTAAACATCTTTCAGTTTTTACAGTTAGAAAGATTCATCTTGTCCAAGTTCCCTTGTGTACCTATCCTTCAGTCTAGAAAATATAGCTACATAAATCCTTTGGGTAATGGTGATTATTTCAGAATAAAAGCTACTTCAGATGTAAAGGTTTTCAGTTCAAGATGTCTTGAGCTTCTTCTTAGAGGCACCTCTTCACAATATTTTTGAGTTTAGTCTCGCAAAATACCAGTTGAATTTCGTTCGATTAAATTTCCTTATCAAATATAAGTACGGTTCTTTCCCTTTAACCTAAAATTGCGTATGTGTTTTTGCTATCCTACATCTATTTTTCAATAAAGTTAATTCAAGTATCTAAACAAACTCGTTATGTACATGTAATTATCAAAGCGTTTAATTTAAGATTATCCTGTTCACGAGCTTAGCTTACTTAACGGGAAAACCAGTCGGCTTTTATTTATATCTACTATTTTAAATTTGAAAGAGTTGTGCCTCATGCACAACTCTTTCAGTATGAAGATTAAAAAATCACGTCAACAATACGACATGTCTATGCTAGATGTAAATAGGCGTAGGTAGGCGCGATTATAAATACCGCAACTTTACCAATTTGATAAATTATATTCCTATAAAAAATTAAAGGACCATTGAAATTATAGAATGACTGAAACAATAGGGTTGTTTAAATAAAATTTGATAAAACCTTCAAATTAATTCTTAAATTTTTTATTGATAGAATAACAAATGAATTGCCTCAAAATCGATGTTAGCTAAACACGGAAAACAGTAACGTCATTAAACGTTACGCTATGCAAAAACTATGGACGTGTTGTATTTTGATGGCACATAAAAAGTACATAAAGTTAGTTTCTTATTACCGTAACATTTGTTTTGTCATAGAAGTCATGAAAAAGCATTGTTGTACAGCATTTAATTGTCATGTAAATTAACAACGAGAATAAGTACGTTAATTTCTGTTGTCGCCTTTGCACTTTGCCTACTCCTTTGGGGACTGCAGGCGTGGCGAAATATCTGTGTGTGTTTTATATTTAACAGCCATCATTGTTATGACGTAGTCCAGCTAGTGGCTATCTTGCTATATATATATTAACTTTACGAGGGAGTATTTACTATCCTTTGTGAATTGTATACGACAGATAATTATAATAACTACGCACGTCAATCACGTAATATGCTGACCACATCAGCTTAACATAATGACGAATAAATAGTCATACATCTGTCATTTGGATGCTCCAGTCCATTATGTTGGTCTCTCTGATGTATGAATCACGTGTGTTTATCTTATTACCACAAATCTAGATTTATAGTACATTCTTTACGACATTTCAAGTAAGTGTTAGCCGCAAACTCATTTTATGTTAATTGAAGATTTTATCTATGATGTTTGTCTATAATCTGGATTTACTGCAGCCATGGACTGATACAGACTGTTTTTTTTTTTGACCCAAGGAAATGATTTACTGAAACAGCCCAGGACTTTATTTATCCTTTTATCTCTTCGTTTCTGGGAAAAGGCCTACTGGTACTTGTTGTCTAATTTCAGAACAGATGATTGCTGCTGTTCATTGTGTCTCAAATTTATTTTGCTCCATGCATATTAATAACTTACTTAAACGTCTTCTTCCATCAAAGCCTACTTATTATTTCAAACTCGTACGAACAAGGAAAATATTTATCGTTTGTTGCTACAATTCTGTTTTCAAATTCCCTTCGTGCTATTTGGGTTTCGGGTTTTTAAATGTATAGGTGAAACACCTTTTGTCAGTCTATTTGTGTGTCGTAACCATTAGTCACGAACTTTCCCTAAAAAAAACCGACTTCAAAAAACCCCGCAAAAAATGTTTATAAAAAACACAAGTAAAAACTGCCTTAATAGCTATTCAAATGTCTAAACACTTAAAAGGATAAAATAAATTCTTTCGACTGCTTCGATGAAAGTATTAATCTTTAACACGTATTTAAATATTAACAATAATCATTTAGTTTTGGAGTCGTATACATACAAAAAAAAAAAAAGGTACTTATTTTAAGTGATTTTTTTTTTCAATATAAATATCCCGCCAAGATATCAAGTATAGCGAAAGTACAATACATCTTTGATTATAATTATTTTTGAGATCCTCTCAGGTGAATACCCTCAGCATAATACAACCTAAAGTTCAAGATCACATTATGACTCATCTTGAAGATGCGGTACTATAATGAAAGGACCTTTTACGAATATAAGTACTCTACGTCGAGGGTCGCCAAGTACAAAACAATTAAGTAGTCGTTTATTGGCACAGCAAAGGGATTCCCTCTGTGACTGACGTCATAATGACAAAAGACTTCCTAAAAGTATTGTTTTTCTGTGACGGTCGTAAGATTTATGGTCTTTGTAACTGAAGAGAACATGTTGAAGATATTTCAAAAATCATAGCATGTTGTTTAACTGTCCAGTTGTCACACTTTTAAGAGCTGTCACATAAAAATCCATTCATAGATATTGTAGGGAAATAGCGAATTGTGACACTAGTTTCTATTTGACTATACTTCCCAATGATTTTGAAGCAGCAGATCAGTGGTAGCTTAATCGTAAAGACATATGCACATCATCATCATCCTAGCGTTATGTCCCATGCTTAGACGGGGTCCGCTTAGACCATGATCCAGGATTTAGCGAATCTGGTAATTACATTGAAGCGACTGCCGATCTGACCTTCGTAACCCTAAGATAGGGGAACCAGACAATTTTTGGTTAATGGTTACAAATTCAAAGTTGTTTGAATTTTGCAGGTTTCATCACGATGTTTTACCTTACCGTCGAGCTAGTGGTATAAATATGTACATAGATTTGAAAAATTTTGAGGAATATGCTCGGGTTTGAACCCGCACTCGGTTAAGAGGCGCGTGTCCTTAGCTGATTGAGCTACCACCGCTCCGCTAAAGACATGCACATGTACTGGTTAAATTTAAAAAAACGAAGTATTGATTTATACCACACGGTTGACGGTTGGGGAAAACGTCATGGCTCCCCTATCAAAGGTAAGATGTGGTGAGGCGAGAGGTGGCAGACGTTTCAATGTAAGCACCATGGTCTAAGCGGACCCCGAGTAGGTAATCACGGGACATAACGCTAGGAAGGTGATTATGGTGTAAACCTTCTCATTTAATCTAAAATGTGTCCCCAGCAACAAAAGTTATGATGGCTATTCCTTAGGATATACACGTAAGAACAAAATATGTGCAGTTGTTGCTATAAAATAAATATGCTATACCTGATTCTGCAGTGCTATAGACTGTAGGTACCAACATTTTAGTCAGGTATGTTTAACATTTTAGTTAGGTTAGAATACTATTAAGATAGGCGTTTAAAAAGATGGGAGTATAATTTTATTGTTTAAGTTACGATATATCGACAAGACTACCCAGTAAAACGACGAATATGTAACCATGTTTATAAAAAAGTGGGTGTCAAGTTTATACTGCCTGTTTAGGAAAACTCTATTAAAACAATAACAAGTTACGCGTGAACTTACCGATTCTCACTATTCCCTGGTGAAATGAAGTAAATGTTTGTTTTTTTCTCTTTCAATTTACGCCTGAACGGAATCAGCTATTGGTAAGTAAACTAATATACATAATATCAAGCTCATTATCCTCGACGGGGCAGACAATCACAGGGGCAGCAAGCCTCTTCAACCACATTCAGACAAAAATAAAACTGGGCTGGGTTAGATGGAAAATTGTGAAAAAGTAGGGATAAGTGGCTAGCTTTTCGCCTACACAACTACATATTAAAACCCCAATTACTTACCATTAGTCGCCTTTTACGACATGCTACTTGCCTATCGACAAGAAACACAGTTGGCACTTTCTTTTTAAGTCCCAGTCCAACATGGGACAAACTAATATAGACAGACGATATTCATTTAGTAATAAAATATTTATATTAAGTAGTCTGATTAGTTGTGTACTCTGAATCAGTTACACACAATGAGCAACTACATTGCACTTCACTCTGTTTTCTTTCTTTAGTACAGTTGGTAAGTAGGATAAAATAAGCTCAAAACATTTTTTTATTTATTTTTAAAATACCTTGCCTAAGGGTAGGACTACAAAAGTAAGATATCTATTACGTACCTCGTGTTATGTTTTTTCGTATAGTCAGCGTTTCGTTATTTCACGTTAAACTGACATTTCCACGTCCGCAACACAGGTATCGCCTCAACTGCGTTGTTTATAAAACTAAAGGCAATTAACGTAGCTCTAACGTGGCGTGAAGCATATGCGTAAGTAACTTCAGGGCGTGCAAAAGATTTAATATTAGAAGTACTAAGTATAAAACGTAAAATATTATACATACATACATAATATCATGCCTGCAATCCCCGAAGGAGTAGGCAGAGTCCAAGGAGCAATGAGCTCCTTAGATTAAAAGATTTTATTTTTTAACTAACTATTGCCTGCGATTTTGTGAATGCAAAAGATCTAGAAGCTTACTTTGGAAATGTACCAAACAAGATTATTTTTTAGGGCAGAAGTAAACTTTTTTTTTTATGAAATTACTATAACCTCATCTATCTCCCACTGAAAGTTCGGATCAGATTCGATTCAGAATAAATAGATATACAGAAAAAAAAATTATTTTTTTAGGTAGATAGGATAGAATAATATTCTAATACCTGAGAGTAGGTACCTCACAAGTAATTTCCATATTTTACCAACCCTATGTCAGTTATTCAAAACTAGCAAAATTACATGTCACGGTTATAACGGCCGCGTCAATATTTGAGCGTTCAACAAGAGATAGCATTGTTCGGACTAGTCTTTACATTAACTTGTCGAAACCGACGAAGGCTTTTGACAAATAGTCCATGCTTCCTGTATTTCTATTAAAGAAAATAATAATTAGCCGAAAGATTTGAAAGACAATAAAAAAATAATCGCAAAACAATTAAACATAACATCACGCCCATAATTCCCGAAGGGGTAGGCATAGTCGAAGTGGCAGCCGAAAATAAAACTGAGCTGGGTTAGCTAGAAAATTGTGAAAAAGTAGTGGCTCGTCGCCTACACAATCATATACCCAAAACTCCATATACTTACCATTAGTCGCCTTTTACGACATGCTAGACAAGAAACACAGTTGGCACATTCTTTTTTAAGTCCAAGACCAACATGGGACAAATTAATCGCAAATGTAGGAAATTTCTTTTAGAAGTTTTTATTAAATTTGTCTTGTTGATCCGGCTAATCTCCGAAACGGCTGAACTAATATTGACGAGACTTTTACTGGCTGGTAGTTGGGGTTAATCATGAAGTTATAAGGGAGGTTGGCTACTTTTATTTCATAAAAAAAACTGTTGTTATTTGTTGTTAAACTCTGCTAGGATGAAGTCGCTAGTAATAAATGCAGATAACTCTATAAAAAATAAACCCGCTTCTTAAATAGGGCATTTTTTTTTCTGAAAAAATAAAAAAGATTGCAGAATATGATACGGATTGTTTATAACGTTATTACCAACATTTGCGAACATTGCAAGTTAAATAAAAGCTTGTCTAAACATTTGTTGGAATGCGCTTTAACAAGCACAATAACAACAAGCACATGTGACCGCCCCGTTCGGTCCACACGGTTCGGTCGACTTGGTCTCCAACGCAAGATATGCGGGTTCGATTCCGGCACCGAGATAAAAAATCACTGATGAACCAGATCATGTCTGGGCTCTAGGTGTTTGTGTTTGTGGTACCCTTCTAGATCCTGATTTTAATAATACTAGTGCTTTTAGGCTACTTTGGAATTAGATAAATTAATGTGATGTTGTATAATGATTAATTCCCTATATTATTATAAATAGAGAAACAATGTAAGAAAATGTCTCATGTTGATCTGGGACTTAAAAATAATGTGCCAACTGTGTTGCTTGCCTCGCATGTCGTAAAACGTTACAATAACGCTATATCGGGTTTTGGGTATGTGATTTTGTTATAGGCGACAAGCTAACCACTGTAGCAACTTTTCCAAATATTTCCAGCAGAGTCAAAGGGGAAGGTAAGCACCTTTGGGCTTACTGCCCCTTTTACTCTGCTTACTCTTTTGGGGATTATGGGCGTGATGTTATATACAAAAGAAAATATTTTTTTTAAAATGCAACCTAACATTAGAATTGAATTCGCTATAGGCCACAAATGAAATAGTAGTTACTAGCCTTTCAATCTCAATTCGATAAATAATTCAAAATTTCTAGAAATGTATTTTAGCCCATTACCTACTAATTCATGTACAGGCAGATGACTATCTAAATATTATATAACCGCAAAGTTTGCGCGCATCCTTGTACTAAAATGCGTGCATCGTGCCTAATCTTAATTGCTTCATATTTTGACACAGATACCTATATACCTAGTTGTAGGTAAATCTTAGTCAGCTTCATCGTTATCTACATTTTTTAAGCGAACACATTGCAGGCGGCAACCTCGTCAAACATAAATAATAAATTCTCCAGACTGACACACCAATTCCCTGGTTCCAAACTAAGCATGTATATTTGTGCTATGGATACTAGTTATACAATGCGAATGTGGAAGGATGTAGGAGCCGCGGAAGGCCCAGGCTCACCTACCACGACCAGATTGGTCGTGTATTAAAAGAAGGTGATGTTAGGAGTCATAAAAACCGTAGAGCTTGTGAGGCGAGTGAGGTGTGTAAGGATCGTGCCACATGGCGTTCGGTTCTCTCTGCCTACCCCGCTAGGGAAGTGGCGTGAAGTTTACTTAGTTAGGATACTAGTTAACGGGTATACGTTATTATATGTTTATAAACAAACATCAATTACTTGAGTACATGTGTCCTCGTTCATCACATCAGATTTCCCCTAAAATTCTAACCCGCGACTCTCGGTGTCGTGGCCAGGGTCTATGACCACTTGATCAACGAGCTCGCCAATAATATGGATACAGGTTTAAAGATGTACCTAGAAGGTAATGAAAATGAAACAGGTAGCTACTAGTGCTACTACTTAGAGAGTAGGACGAAGAACAATAACAAGCAATCTATCAATCAAATCAAAGTAGATAGGTAGGTATAAAATATAAAATAAAGACTGTTAGTTGGTAAGGTCATTAAGAATGGTAAGATCATAAACTCATTTAATTTTAATAAATAGGTATTATTATAATATTATAGTAAGGATTTCTCGATAATCCGCTTTTCCTAAGAACCATAATAGTACCTACCTATTTATTAAAGTTCTACATAATATATATATATATATATATATATATATTAAAAGCCTACCTATTTATTAAAGTCCTTACATTTGTACTTACAAGGCGTCGCCTGAGAGGTCAGCTAGCCAATAACAAAAAATAATCAACGTAAAGTTTATATACCTACACAAAAGTATACGGATCGATACTTCATTTACTAATTGACGTAAACCTAGCGACACTTTATTCAGTTAAATGTAAGTTGTCAATGATAAAATGTCCCTATTGTTACTATTGTTTATTATTAGCGGCGTCCACGTCACCGTTAATTATCTAGTAGTCGTCATTACAAACAAACTTGTAATATGATTAGCTACCTACGCGTATTTCATTCATCAAATCTGATTATGTAACTGCAATTATCTACGTACTTAGGTATGTATATGTACCTACTTTTTATTTACATATCTATTACTACCAGCTGATCCAACAACGTCGCTGATTTATCTGATAAATAAATAATATAATCCAAACTTTTAACTGTTCTCATAATTTTTTACTGATTGTCAATAACCATAAAACAACTTCGTTATCATAAAAAACGATTTTATGGTTCACAAATTTGATCCTCCTTCATTTATTGTACATACTTGTAGCTTTTTTAAATATCATTATTGTTACGGAACAAAGAAAGAAGAACAGAAAAATATATTTATCACAAGGGTGAATGTCTTTGCTTAAAACACTTGAGACAAAAAAATGACAATCTTAACGATGTTTTAATGTTGTAGATATGATAATTCATCAGGATTGTTTAGTGGGCTCTTTGACATCACATCTGCGTTCAAATGCATACCTACTTAATATGGGTTGACATAATGTTTGTACCAGGTAGAAATTTTCTTTCAAGCGTTATGTCCCATTCTAAACGGGGTCTGTTTTGACTATTTTACTCAATTTTGCGAGTTTAGTTACTCTTCCTACTCTATTTTATTTTCTATTGAAAGCGACTTCTTGTTAATAACCTTTGACAGTAATGATATGATGATGAAAGATAAAAAAATATATAGGAAATTAAGAACCTCCTCCGTTTTTTTTTCGTCGGATTAAAAGAACCAATTAAATCACGTTAAACTTTAATAGTTCAGATCATTCTGAAGGCACCACAATAGACCGTGTTTAGAAAACAATCCAATAGCAATCTCCAATCTTTCAGCACTTGCCATATGTAGGTCTTTTACATTGCAACGTCATTCATTTTCAGCTTACCAAAATTTCAATTTTTGCCTTAGTAAATTTAGGTGCGACTTAAGTACTTCGTATAATATTAAACATATTTTAGGTACCCCTAAAAGTTTTTAATTTTTCGTAGAACAGGACAGTTTCTTAATAATTATAATATTCAAAGGTCTGCTACAAGAAACACGCGACATGGTTTTGCGTCAGTAAACACTGAAATTTAATAGATATCTATTGTTCTATCTAAAGAGGATTAGCTTTCTTCGTGAATTTAATCCTAGCCGAATTTATGTAAAGTCTAGGTTCTGAGGTACCTTATTTTCCATAACTTTGGAAACACAACCCATATGAACTTTTTAACATGAAATATGTCTTTAAAAATGATACATATGTATGACAATTCTAATATGTGTCTTTATATTGTATCTATTTATATTTAGATAATAATCCAAGGATTTTGTCATTTGAGAGCGTTCTTACAGCCTAGAATCTATGATCTATGAAAAGTATAAAAATTTACTACCTACCATATCGATATAACATTTTAATAATTTAAAAATACAATTCGGGACGTAAACATCAATTAAGTATTACATAATAAACACTGACCTTACAAAAGATACGCTGTTCACAAACTTTCTTCTTAAAAGTGGTCATTCCTTTATTTGTAAAGCACACGCCACACACACAGAATTAAAAAAAAAAAAGAACAAACAGTTCGATATTAATTGACTTTAAAACTGATTTAATCGGATGAATTACCTTATAATTATAAAACAGATGTCTTTATAAGTCAAAAATGCAACTGCACTACACAACTGCATTGGAACACTACGTTGGATAGTCTCCAATCACCAAAGTAGGTCCCTAATGTTACTATTATTATCTAAATGGATTGGTAGTTTCGAAATACATATTTGGTGGCAATTTGAGATTTATGTCTTTGGCCGTAAGGTGACGTTTTGCGTGTTGGAAAGTGGACGATATAATTAATTAGCGCTGTACACAACTTTGTCGCAAGTACACTGGGTAGTTTTGGTAGAGTTGGTGGTCAGTGTCGAGTGCCTACCAATTAGAAGCAGATGAGGCCAGCAGAAGCTGTGATAAAGTGGGATTCGTTCTGCAATTCGGTCAGGTTCGAAATAATGTTAAGATTTGACTGACAATATTGCAATAGTGGGAGTTTTTTAGTTATTATTAGTGAGAACTTTTCGAGAGCGTAGCTATCGGAGTTGAAGAATCCTCTGGGGTCTCCTAAAATTAGCGTCAGAAGGAGCGGTGGTAGCTCAGTGGTAGGGCCATTGATTTGCCTTATATAAGGGGTGCTAGTTCCCGGGATTTTAAAGTCTTAGTAGGTACAGAATGGTTTTTAATATACCACCCTTGCTAGAAAGTGAATTAAAATATCATGATGAAATCCATAATAACTGTCGATGTGTAACCATGATCCGATTTGTCTGGCTCTCTATCTAAGGCTTACGAAGGTCAGATAGTTGCTTCAATTTTATTACCAAACTCGCTATATCATGGATCATGGTCTAAGCGGACTCCGTCTATGCATGGTTTATAATGCCAGGAGAATAACAATGTCTAACTTCGTGATATTTTAAGTGATGACATGTTACCTACTTGTACTCGTATGTACGTAAAATTCTGAAGTATACGCAGCAGAGCGGTGCTAGCTCAATGGTAAGGACACGCGCCTTATAACCAACGGGTGTGGGTTCAAACTCGAGCACGTATCTCTGGGTTTTTTCAATCTATGTACGTATTTATACCACTAGCTCGGCGGTGAGGGAAAACATCGTGATGAAACCTGCAAATTCATACAACTTTGAATTTGTAACCATGATTCAAAAATTGTCTGGTTCCCCTCTTTTTGGGTTGCGAACGTCAGATCGGCAGTCGCTTCAATGTAATTACCAGACGCGCTAAATCCTGGGTCATGGTCTAAGCGGACCCCATCTAGACTGAATTGTATAACTGTAGTTGTCGCTTTGGTAAATACCTATTTACTGACTTGCCACTTGTACCTACTTTATCGTGTATTGGTTCGCGAAGACATTATTTGAAAAAAGAAAAAAAATATCAATGTATTATAATTTTCACGACTCGTTTTTTACAATTTGTTAAAGGGAAATGTTCTGTACCTATAGTTTTGGTATGTAATAATTACTTACATGAAAAATCAGGATTGTGGGCGTCCCGATTAATGTCCTTATGTAATGGATCATGCAACAGGTTCTGGTAAGTGAATTGTGGATTAAACTGTATGTAGCTTTAATATATTAAGTAGGTACTTACATTATCTGGTATGTCCAACATGATAGCTGCTTGTGTGTGTATCACCGAATCTTCATAATCATAACCAAGTCAAGATCTGTAAAAGAAAAAATATACTGAATATTTATGCTTGATAAAATTTTTTTTTATGACGACGTCCTAAATAATGTGCCAACTGTGCTCGTTGCCTAGCATGTCGTAAACTGGCGACTAACGGTGTGTTAGATGTTGAGTTTACGATTGACTAAGCGACAAGTTAGTCACTACATTTTCATAATTTTCCACTCAACCCAGCTCAATTTTAAATTCGATTCGAATAAAAGTTGTTAAAGTAATAGTAAAATTTTTAGATGAAATTTTGCCTACTCCACGGACGAGAAAAAATTTCTTTATCCGAGGACTACTCCTTTGGAGTTTGCGGAAGTGATAATAATACAATTATATAATTGGTTGCAAAGATTATTTTTTCGTTAATTAAATTCTCCAGACTAAATTCTCCACACTGACTAACTAATTCCCTAGATCCAAACTAAGCATTGTCCTAAGGATACGAGGTGAACGAATAGACATACTTGTATACGTTTATAAACATCCATGACTCGAGTGCAAATGTTCATGTTTATCACACAAAAGATCTTGCCCCTAGCGGGATTCGAACCCGCGACCCTTTGTTTCGTGGCCAGGGTCCACTGACCACTCGACCAACGGGCCTTTTCGGTGTCTGTAAAATATATAAAAATCATAGATTTAGAATTTTTTGACTATTTTTTTCCTAAATCTATGATAAAAATGTGAGTTATTCCAGCTCTAGGCATATCCGTCGATTGATTCGTTTACTAACTGTACAAACCTAATCGGTATTAGTTTTGCGGATTTATAGCCCTAAAAGGTCGAGCTAGTAAATAAAGTAAAGTGATATCTGTTTACTGCCTTAGTACTATTTAATTTAATGCTTAAGTCTTTAAATAGTTTCTCTCGGCTCACGATTAATTCTTCACATAAAATTCAAAAGTGCTTTGACTGACAAAGCCAAAGGAACGAAAGTTCCAAACCGGTGAAATTTTTTTAAAGTACCTAATAAATTGATGTAGGTGGCGCGCTAATCGCATATCACGTTCAGAAACTGGTTATTTAAAGCGCTTTAACTTCGTTTGTGCGTAACGAAACGGATCTGACGTTGAAATAAAGGACGGATGCAATGACAGATAAATATCAGCTGATCGAAAATCTTTGTTGTTATTTTGCTGCTGGTCTGTGTTTTGCTTGCTGTATTTAATTGTTCATTGTGAGAAAGACTTCAAATCTAATGAGAACAAGTTATAAATTAAAACAGCTTTTGGAATTTTCTGCCCATACGAAACTAGACTATCTTTATGGTAAGTTTTTTGAAACAGTAGTTTTCTATTTGTTGTTTTGTTTGGGTACTCTAAATTAAGAAAGTGAGTAAAGCTCCCTAATCTATCTTGTATGTACTACCCACTGATCTATAGTCCTTTATCTATTACATGTTTGCTGTACAATTTACGTTTCTTCAAAATAACAAACATATTTTTTACATTAGGTTAGGTTACATTTCATTATTTAATATATTTTTTGAAAGTTTAAATTTTTCTAACCAAATTACTTATTTCCGTGTGTTGTGTATCGTGTGTCGCGTTTTATGTTTTGTTCTTTTTTTTTACTATTATAATGTTATCATAAGAAAGAAAGAAAGAAAAACATTTATAGACCATAATAAAAAAAAGTACATTAAAAGTGGATAGATCATAACATATTTATTTTAAGCTCTATTCAAATAAAATTGCAAAAAATATTACTGATATATTACGAGATATAGGTATATACAAAAATTCCAATTTCATAGTTATTTAAATCATAGGTTTCTTTGCAATATTTTATATCAGTGCTGACTTGACTAATCTTTGCCTAGATTAAAAAATCTAGGTGCCATGTTTGGGTCATAAAGTGAGTATATTATAGTGAGTATAAGGATTGTTTCACTCATCAAACTCATTTACTACAGACATTAAAATTGTCATTGTATAAATATTTTAGAACAAATATCTAATATACACTATATTGTGCATATTATGTACCAGAATGTTTTTAAATATTTTAATATCTTATGATATGTAACAAGATCTTAATGATGATGAACAAAAATGCTAATTAGCACAATATTTATTTCTTGCGCCAAAATTCATTGCTATACTACTATATCATAAATTTACAACATTAATGACCAATTTACCTGGTGCCTGGTGACTTTTATTTGATTAAATTTGCATCAGAAAAAGTTTACACATCTATTTAAAGACATGTAAACTAATGTCTGTGTTTGTTTTGTTGTTGCTAGTTTATTGCCACCTCTATCATTCGTATATCTACGATTTACTGATCACAGGTTATAGAATAATAAATCTGAACAATTTGATCTATATTTATGTCCTACATAAAAATTTACTCTGACAAAGTAAACTTAAAGCTGATATTTCAAAAGTCATATATATAAAAGATAACAATCGAATAAATCACAATCCGGATGATTGTAAAATGTCATTGCATGTTTCCTAAATAAAATATCGTATGACATCCGCAAATTGGTGACTTTATACTTTATCAGTCGGTTAACTCTTACCTGACTAATAAAAAATCAGCCCTTAAGGTACAACCAACTTAAGTAGCTACTTACTTAATATTGTTATAATAATATTTAAAGGCAAGTTTCTTGCAGGGCTATCGAAAGCGGCCCTGTACTACTTTCTATTTTCTCCGCGCTAAGAATCGAACCTGAGGCAGTCTTCAGTTCTATTGAGTTTTAATCATTATAATAATACCCTTTTAAGCCATGTCTTCTGGATAAGATACTTGGGAGGGCTTAAAGAGCAGTATGGTCGTAGTACGCTTGGAAAATGTCAAGCATTTTTTACAGTATTACAACCAAAAACTGTACTGTGAATATTCTTTGGCTTAACAATATTAAGCACTGATGTTCGCGTGATGCGTCGATAAACCTATTCCTAAGTGTTATTTAAATGTATGAGCTATATTATTGTAAATTTTAATTATTATCTATTCGGTAGTTTTAGCGTGAAAGAGTAATAACATCCACACATCCATCCATCTATCAATGCAAACTTTCGCGCGTATAGTATTAGGTGAGATTGTAAAATCTTGGCAGATAACGGTATGCGTTTCACGATAAATTAATTATTGTAACTATTTTTTAAGTAAGACAAATTTGACAATTGTTAGTTATTTCAAATAAGGAGAAAAAAAAAACAAGATGGCTGGCCAAATATAAAATTTAATAAAGAAACTAAGATTTATATATGGAGGTGTTACAAAATTGATTAAGTTGAGTATTCCTATTCCTAAAACAACCCACAAATGTTATGGTGCTCACATAAACGTGTATAATCAAATAAAATTCTGTGCAAAATATGCAACTTACAAAATAACTTAAAATGCGAAGACTTAACCTGAATAACCATTGATTCATCAAATAAACTATTATTGTACTGTTGTTTCTTGAAGTAGGCGGGGCAGTATTATTATGGCCTCAGCAATTACTATGTATCGACAATGGTACTAAACTCGCTAGAAATTATGTGCACGCACGCGATCTGTTATCCATTTATAGTTTTATAGACAAAACCATATGCCAGCCCCCATGTGGAGATGACGTTGTAATTTTACAACTGTTCATCATCATTGTATTGCGTGATCATCCTGATTGATGGCTGTGGTGTCAATAAATATACTGTACTAGCTGTGCCTGCGGCTTCATCCACGTTTATGGTTAATGTTATAGCCTCCCTCGATAAATGGGCTATGTAACACTGATATATTTTTTTTAATCGGACCGGATCGGCGCTAATCTTAGATTACTGCCTGAGATTAGCGCGTTCAAGCAAACTCAACTAATAGATTCATGAACTTCCTACATCTTGAAATAGACGAGACGAATGTTATGCAAAACCGCTACCTAGTAATTTTTCCTCAATAAACATTTCTAAGAATAAAACGAAAATTATAAGAATGACGATATAAAACGGGTTTCTGATTATGTTTTAAACCTTTGAGCAATTTTTGATATAGGTCTGCCTATCTGTCTGTTTCTTTCGTTTTGACGCTTATGCTACTTAGCCAACTGTGATGAAAGTTTGAATACTAGAAACCCTAGAAAAAGGAAAAGATCTCACAATTCCCACAACACATACCTTATAGTTACTACATATATTTAAGTATCAGACCAAATTTGACGTGGGTGGTGCCACGGGCAAGAGTAGAAATATAAAAAATCCAAATAATGATTCACCACGTTTTCTAGGAAAATAGCATTGAACAAGGATTAAAAATAACGTTGTTTCGCTAATAACAGAGTTCTCTAATTAAAGCGTTATTTAGAGGTTATTTCGTGTGTGGGATTTAGACAGAATTAACTTCAAACTGTCACATTTAGCGGACGTACGATAATTAGAGGCTTCCTTGTGTCGTGGCAATCCATTATTGCAGATGTGCCAACGACATAAACATGAAATGTAACCCTTTTAAGGTTATTTTCTCAAATAACTTAGGTATTGAGAAAGTAGGTCGCATTCCATATGTAGGTACTAAGTAGGTAGGTAGCTCAGTGGCATACAGCAGTGGTAGCTCAGTGGTATGCGCCTCAAATGTGAGGGGTATTGATTCAATAACGGATTTACTTCTGTTTTGTTTTAAATCTAAGTACGATTTTATTACTGCTTTCTAGGTATAGAAGTGAGGCGAGTTAGAATCTAAGAGGCGATATACCTTGTATTCGATATTTGTATGATATATTTATGTATATTACCTTATGTTTGACAAGATTTCCAAATTATTCTAGGGCATATCTGCTACCTCGATGTCGTACTCAGTCGGAAAGCTTTGTCGGAGAACATTTAGCTTGGTAATATCTGACAATGTTAATTTCCCTTATACGGACTTCGTCTCCAACAATCCGCATTGTGCCCGCGTGTATTACCTAAAGCCAATCGCAACATTGCTCTTGACACGTTTGTCCAAAAAAGGAAGCATTCGTTGCATAGCATTAAATACAATAATATCAAAGACTGATTTTGTTATTCTTGTATTTAATGCTATGAAATTATATACACATACATACTATAACGCACACAAACCCGAAGGCAAAGGCAAATTTATTTTATTCATTCATTTATTTCAGGCAACAAATTATTATACAAAAATTTGGCCCATATAACATGTACTTGAAGTCTAACATACACATATTTTAACAACTTTAATATTCTAATTAACACGTAGGATCTGCGACGTGTTGCGCGATTTGTCTACCGGAAGTCGTCCCCGGGACTTCCGTAATACGACTCCCTGCGGCCAGAAGAAGTAGTTTATATTTTTTTTATAAATTTTAGTTAGCTTTTTTTTAAAACAAGTAGCTAGCCCGTCACCTACGCAATATCCATTGATCGCCTTTTACGACCCAGACCAACTTGGGCCCTACTGGGTCTGAAAATGTCATACGGAAGAAAAGACTTACCAAGCTTAAAGCTATGTAATGTACGTTCCTTTAAAGGAAGATAAGACGATAGAACTACCCAACATTAATTTTGGTTTCACAGATGACGATGAGGGCATAACTATACAAAGTTCTATTATTGATCCAGATTTGTGTCAATTAATAAGATAGTCTAGTATAAAACAATAAAGCATTTTAATTACTAAATAAATACATAAAGCTGCAATAAATTACGACTAACATTCTTTGTTGCTACAAGACATTATTATATTTGTATTTGCTGCGTCGTACAATAATTCTCATTTACAATCGTTACATCCGGGTTTGTGCAAGATCAATGAAAACGACTAAAGGAAAATATCGTAAGCTTATGACTGATCAGTCTATTGATTGTAAGGCACGTGTTTATTATGTGAATAATCAAGAATGAACATCTAAAGCACGCAATGGGGACCGGTCTGATTTCTAAGTATATTTCTTAGAATCAATTATCCCTAATATATATATATATATGTATATTGTTTATATAGGTACCTGCTAGATATTCAAATAGTTTGTTTATTTTACAGAAACTGCGTATTACTTAACTTATGCGTATTACCCTGAAGTATATACGTATATACCCCGAAGATCCAATGAATAGGTACATAATTATGCTATGCTGTCTATTATCGGGACTGATAACGTCTCAGCGAATCTGAATCTTAGGCTTTTATCAAAAGCTTGGTTGGGTGCAAGTAGAGTCTAGCAAATTTAGATTAGTACATATTTTCCTCTCAAACAATGTAAGCATTGCATAGCGTTATGTCAACAAATGTACATTGAATTGCTAGACCTACTGGAAGGTACATAGGTATATGATTATATTTCTGAATGAAATTATAAAATGTAATACAAGCAAATATTCTAGGAAGAAAACTACAGCCGTCGGAAATATCTACGAACTTCGCTGGAATACGCTTCCCCGCACCTCGCCCCGTTTTTGCCTATACAGTACCGTTGACAACGTAAGCGCCGACGCTTAAGTTTGACGTCATTAAGCTAGGTTCGCAGATATTTCCGACGGGTTGTAATCGTTTTCAGTATCGTAGTATCACTGATGTGTTACTTACAAGGAACACACCAGTGATTTACCATTCTATGTGAATGGTGTTGGTTTTTTGTGACTTGTCACTAAGTGTTAGCTAGGTGTTGTGACTTTATAGGAACATTTCGCTCTAATAAAGATTGTATGTGAGGTCTGACGGTATATGCCAACTAACATTGACTGAATATTCTATACCTACCTACCTATAATGAATTTAGTAAGGAGTGGCCAAATATATCATTAATGTCCAATAGTGATCAATATTACAGTACTTATTTGTCACTGTACTGTTAATGTCTCACATTTATGTCCGTCTATCCTTTTTGTACCGTACAGTGAAAGTGTCGTTAAAACGTTACACAGTTGCCAGTGCGTGCGTGCGCGCAGCGCCGTCAATAAACCGCCAGGAAGGATGCCAGACTGACGATTAGACTAAAGAGTAGATACTCTTCAACTTCTAATAAATCGGTATTTCTCCGTATTACTATGTAAGCTGGATGTAGAATAGACTGTTCTTACACCTGGGGACAGCAACTGAAGTGGTTTAGGACGGAGAAATCGGCAATGTTGTAATTATGCATAAAATTTTATTTTTTAAATTCTATTTAAAATTTCTTTATTCATGTAGGCCTTAAAAAAAGCACTTATAAATCGTCAATTTTACAAAATCTTTAGAGCAATGTGAATCTACCACCGGTTCGGAATGCTGATTCTACCGAGAAGAAACCGGCAAGAAACTCGGTAGTTATTGACATTTGTAATCAAATTAAAATATACTGAGTCAGAGTATTCCTCTGTTGATTAATCGAGTACTATGACTTACTACTGCTTATTTCATTACTAAGTTGACCAAATAAATTCCAAAAGTTCTCCATAAAGCATAGAGTAAGAATGTGAAATTATGAAGCAAAATATTTAAAATTCTCAATGGCTAATATGAATGTAGTAACACAACGACAAGAACCCTCGCCTCTCTCCTTGAACTTCTGTCTAAGAATTCATAATTTTAAGCGTTACTTAATTTCGGGTAGATATTGTTGAAATATTCATAATTTCTCTACAGTTTGTTGCTGTTTCATGTCGGTAAGCGACTTAAAAATTTATTACTTAGGTTTGTGATTGTATAGACGACAGACCGGACGTACTCTCCATCTTAAAACCGTGTGCCACTTGCCGCTACTTTTTCAGAGTTCTCCAATTTTGGTGATTGAAGTGGTTTCCTCATTGGTTGCTGCCAACTCCTTCAGGGATTGTGGACGTGATAGTAAGTATGTATTTACAACTGGTTGACCCTAAGACTAGATCACCCAATCACCTTTAGGGAAAGGAATAAGTAAGGGCAATGACCTTGAACCGTCCGATGCAAATAGCTAAAAGAACAATTCGCTTAGTTGCAAATACATTCGGTTGGACCGCAGCTGCGCCCGCGCAGCTCGTGCTGTCTCGGTCACACGCGACGCCACGTGTTCCGTAATGGTCCATCGTGATAACTCGCGTTGTGACGGAATTGTGAATTATGTGCTTCCATTAATAGGCGTACATTTAAGTCTGACTATGCAGTTGTGACCGAGAGTTAATGCTGCAGTACCTTTTTTGTTTCTCATCTGACATAATGCACATATAGTATACCATCACACCCATTTCTCGAAGGGGTAGGCAGAGGCCAAGAAAAAATAGCGTCAAAAACCACATTCAGCCAAAAATAAAATAATAAAATGCAGCCTACACTTTCATGTTCGAAAGAATAACTTAAATATGATAAAATACTAAAAATATGGTAAATTATCATTATCGTGACTATCATTTATTAAGGCTTATATCCATTGCTGGTAATCGTAAATATGTATGATACATATCATCTATTATTTGACGTACATTTTAAATGAAATTTTGCTTACCAAAGTCACGCAAAGTTACGCCAAGATTAACAGATAAACTGGGATTATGAAGGAGAAGTAGAATTTGACGCGCATTTTAAATGATTTCAAAAAGCAACTTTTTATCCAGATAAAACTTATAGATCCTCAGGCAAAGATTATATAACTACCAAGAGATGCACGATACAGTGGCGTAGCTAGGTAACAAAGGTCCCTGGGGCAAAACAGAAATTGGGGCCACCGGGCGTATGTAGCTTTAGACCCAATTTTTTTACACTTACTAGGGGAGGGGGTTTTAAGGCTAGGTTGGGGGCCCCGGGGCCTTGCCCCTGGGTAGCTACGCCACTGGTACGATAGTGTCTCTGTGACAAACCACCTCCTACGTGGCTCGAGCCGCGGGAAAAAGCTAGTCTTAAATAGAGGCTTCAAATAAGCACTCACAAAATGTTAACCGAACATTTTGTAAGTGCTTATTTGAAGCCTATGCAAAATAAAAACGAATTGGTAGTTTGATTTTACTGGAAAGTAATCGATAAGAAATTTTAATGGAAACTCGTTAAAATTTAACTAAGACTTATAATTATATATGTAGCAATTAATTTTTCTTCTTTATATTCACGATAGACTTAGTAATGCATCCAAACAGCCTAATCTGAGGCTAACTTTACCTATATTTGATCTTACAACTTTGACTGGCTAGATGGATGGCGCCTTGCTCGTATCGGTAGTGACCCTGTCTTACGCGCACAGAGGGTTCGATTCCGACCCACGTCAAACATTCGCGTGATAAATACTCGTGTTTGTTCTGTGTCTGAGTGTTAATCTATACTATACTAATATTATAAAGAGGAAAGATTTGTATTTTTGTGTGTGTGTATGTTTGTAACGAATAAACTTAAAAACTACTGTGCCGATTTCAAAAATTCTTTCACCATTAGAAAGCTACATTACCCAAAAGTAACATAGACTATATTTTATCCCCATATTCCCATGGGAACGGGAACTACGCGGGTCAAACCGCGGGGCGCTGCTATATCTAATATTTAAGTATGTGCTTGTAATCCGACTGTTGAATCTGATATCCGTAACATGATATGCTTAATTTCGCTTATTCGGAGTCAGATCAATGTTGTCTGATATTTATTTCTTGAAGAATTTACATCGTGATATATCAGATAATTTCAGTAAATCACCAAATTTGGAAACTCCGGTTTCGACTCCGGTCCCGAAAAGTTCACATGACGTCCCTATGCAAATTAATACGATTGGGTCATATTAACGTTCAAGATTTTATGACGGATATGATTGTATAGGATTCTTGTTAATTCATCGGATATTAGATGATTTGCGTTTAATCGACTAAAATTTAATAAATCTAAAATACTACTATTTCTTGGAAATGTATCCATACTTTTATAAAACTAACTAAAATTATCATACTATAACTAGTTTTGTATTTAAATATGAATTCATTTGAATACATTATTTATTTTATTGCAATTCGACAAATTCTTGTATTATTGATGGTTATCTATTTGACAGTTAGTGACATATATTTTATAAAAATATTCTAAATTTACAATGTTCTTTCCTAAGAATATTTCAGATCATAAATCACGTGCTCCCTTGTAATAACAACAGGTTATATTAGGACGGATTTACAACGTCTTTTTATTGTAACAGGATAAAAAGTCGTTAAGTAAATCCGTCATAACGAAAAACAAATGCTTTTGTTACACAGGGCGGATCGTTGATGTGGGGCCTAAGCTTACTCGGAAACCTAAAATAGTTTACTTCTAGGTAAAATAGTTTCTAATAGGGACTTTCGTTCTGTTCGTTAGATATGGGTATTGTTTTCAACGGGGCCGTTTTTGTTAACGGTACCCTGGGCTGCAACCTAAAAAGACCCTATAGTGGATCCGGCCCTGGATAGATCCTATGTTTTCGAAACCCAAGGCATTACATTATAACGGTGGCGCTGTTATAATGTAATATTCGTTAAATTTGATCGTATAGTTTTTACTTTTATGAAAAACCTCATTCATCAAAACCATATGAATGGATTAGGCGGCAAGTACTATGCGTCAATATACTTAAGCTTAACTAACCTAAGCACGCATAATTTTTACGCGGAGCGCCGCTAGTAAAGTATAAATAAATTATGGGCTCAATAGAGCTCAAACTCGTGATCAGCGTTATCATCTATTAATGGCGATCTATGGCGTAATTATTGCGATAGGCCTTGACTCGTTCTTGATCTTATATTAGCAGCTGATGCGTCGCTGATAACTTGATAAACTATAACTAAGTATGATAATGTCCCATGATTCTATGGAATTTAATACGAATGTACCAACTGCGTTTCTTGCTTAGGTTATCGTAAAAGGCGACTAATGGTGTGAAGTTTGTGATTGTGCAAGCGATGTGCTAGCCACTTATAGGCACTTTTCACAATTTTTCATCAGACCGAACTGTTTAAATTTGGCCAAAAGTGGTTAAATGACCTTGGATACTGCTTCTTGCAGTCGCATACCCTATGGAGGGTTGCCTTCGTAATAGTGTGCATCTGCATCGTAATATTGTGCATCTAGCTAATGCCAGAAGATCAGAAACTATTAAACTATTTTCGTTGTTTAAATAAATAAATAATTTCATTCAATTTTACCTAATTTATTCATATTGTAAGGGAAACACTTAGTTTAGGACCGGATGCTTGGTGAAATGGTTTAACTTTTTTGTTAATTTGCAACCAGTTTAAGCATTATTTAAATGAACATTTCTAAATCTATTGCATAATCATTTTATCAGGTTTATTTTAACAGTTAAGTAACAAAATAAGGCATTATTTAATATAGATACCGGTTTGTGTGGACGTTATGTGTAACTAACTTCTGCCCGCGGCTTCGCTCGCGTGGTACATCGATGAAACATAGCCTATATTTTATTCGTGTGTATGAGCTATATTATTCTAAAGTTTCATTAAAATCCATTTAGTAGTTTTTTGTAAAATAGTAACAAACATCCATCCATACGTACAACTAACTAACTAAACTTCACGCCACTTCCCTAGCGGGGTAGGCAGAGAGAACTGAACGCCATATGGCACGATCCTTACACACCTCACTCGCCTCTTCAACATTTATTATCCTTTTCATACAAGCTCTACGGTTTTTATGACTCCTAACATCACCTTTTGTTAATACACGACCAATATGGTCGTGGTAGGTGAGCCTGGGCCTTCCGCGGCTCCTACATCCTTCCACTTTCGCATTGTATATCTGCTTAGTCAATCTTTCGTCATCTATTCTTTTCACATGTCCGAACCACCGGAGCATGCCTCTTCTTACCTTGACTCCGACGCTGTCCTCCAGACCGACTCCCATTCTTACATCATCATTCCGAACGCAGTCTGTGAGCGATACACCGCAGATTTTCCGCAGCGCACGCATCTCGACCGCGTTTATTCTACTTTCATGCTCTTTCTGCCATACTCTCGCTTCCATTTGTTAGCGTAGGAATCAGCACCTCATTGTGTATAGCGAGCTGGGCCTTCTGGATTAAGAAAGTTTTCCTAACGCTCCATTCACCCTATTCCCTGCATTCACTCTTCTTTTCTTTTCTTCTTTTTCTACATACATAAAAACTTTCGCATTTGTAATATTAGTAGTATGAGTGCGTCCGCTTACGCGTAATGGATACTGTATGTATTATAAACGGAAATGTTTTTATGGACGGGTGGATGTTTGTTACTCTTCCACTCAAAAGCTATAAAGGTACTTAATGAATTTTAATGAAAATTTACAATAGTATAGTTTATACATCGGAATAACACATAGGCTTATCAATACACACTGCGAGCGAAGCCGTAGGTCTAGTCCTTATTAATATTATAAATGTGTAACTTTGTCTTTTGCTGTTTCAGCCGTAGACTTAACCCAGCGTTGAAAATTTATAATTTTAATTTATAGATTACAATATGGAGTTAAATTTATTTTAACTTGATATTGTAATCTATATGATCCAAAAATGGTCTGGTTCCCCTATCTTAGGGTTACGAAGGTCAGATCGGCAGTCGCTTCAGTGTAATCACCATACTCGCTAAATCCTGGATCATGGTCTAAGCGGACCCCGTCTAAACACGGGACATAACGCTAGGAAGATGATGAATATCAAGTTAAATATATTACACATAAAGTTTATGTAACAGAACACATTCAAAATTAGTTTAAAATGTAGCAGGAAAATAAATATACGTAAATTTTGTACTCTAAGTATATTACCATTAATGTAGGTATGTGTTGTTGGCAGAAGTTAATATATGACGCAATTTACTCATAAATATTAATAGACACGTATTCTATGCACATTTTTGCATTGTTTCTATTATTTTTTCATAAAGTAGGTATATGGAATAAAGCTTTGTATGTTGTATTTTGTAATTCCAGATGAAATAATAATGTACAGAAACAATAAGTGTGACGTATGTTTTAAAATGGTTATTGTTTGAACTGAAATGATCTATGCATTATGCAACATGCATTATCTATGCAACATGGCAATTTGCTATGTTAAAATTAATAAATACAATTTAGGCGGTTTTATAGAATGCTATCTCTTTCAGATTTTGTTATTTTATTTTGGTCTAGTTTCTTATAATAGCGATTCTCAAATATAAGAGTACCAGAGTTGCCTCTTGGCAAGGGCATATAAATAATTTAAATTATACATATTTTAATTAGGATTGTAATATATTAATTAGAATGTACGGTTGTTTTTAACAAGTAAGTGAACTCACTTGTTTTCTAATGAAATTCAATTCCAATGGAAAGAATAATTAAAAAATACTTAAACGTTGACAACATAACATATTTTTCTTTTCTTTACTATATTTATGGCATCTAATGTTGTCCTGTCCATATTTCATTTTGTAGATTAGTTTTTCAATCGAAACTAAGACGTGGAAACTAAGGATGAAAATTCTCTTCATATTCTTCCTGGTGTTGTTTTGTTAATAAGGGTTCCTTTAGCTCATGATCCTGGATTTAGATTGGGTACTATAATAAGGACTCTGACGAATTGGTTTAATCAATTAGGTTTGACCGTGCAGGTGCAGGTGTTCTCTTATGGTATTTTCCCTTGTCGTATTCTTGGACAACCATCAGTACTTGATATAAAAAAAATCAGAGGCACGTGCTTGGATTTGAACCTATCCTAACCCGCATACGATAGTCGTGTCCTCGTCAATTGAGCTCCCATCGTTTTGTAAATCTCCAAATGCAGTGCAGTAACAAATTAGATTGACCGTATAGTGGTCCGTACCAGTGTGCTGATATCCGCAATAGCGGATTATCAACATTGTTTTAGTTGTTCAGTAACACTGCGCTGCACTGTGCAATTACGCTAACTCAATAGGCTATTTCACTAAATTTTTTTATTAAAGCAATATTTTTTTATTTTTTCAATAGCGATAGTCCGCTATTGAAATACAAAATTTTCGCTCTACCCCCAAACCTACGTGTTTCTGTCCTCTTCAGCAACGTCCTGAGCCGAGGTGGAGCCCCATAGGGGGCGCCCTCAGGCTGTTGCCTTAAGTTAGGGGTGAGAGTTTCTCGCTTCCCCGCCAGCCCGGTAGGTAGTAAAGGCCGCCTTCGGCCAACTACCGACGTCCTCTCAAAAAAAAGAAAGAAATACAAAAAATATTGCTTTCGTATTTTTGCTTACGCGACTAATGGTATATCGGGTTTTTGGTATATGTTTGTGTAGACGTCAAGCTAGCCTTTTGTCGTAGTGACACAATTTTTACAATTTTACAATTTTCCACTAACCCAGCCCAGGTATTTTTGGCTGAATGGTGTTAAAAGAGGCCTGCTGCCCCATTGATTCTGCCTGCGTTATGGGCGTGATGTTATGTTATGTGTGTTTATTTATCTTATGTAATTCTATGATCTGACGTAGTGAGTGACGAAGTTGCGCCTGAGTTGAGTTTACGAATAGATTTTCTGAGTTGCAGTGTCTATAACACGGCCGCTACTGCACTCCTTGCGGATATAACGGCCTCTAAACTAGATTGACGGGCGTCCGTAAAAGGTTTTATTATTGGCCTATTTAGGTAACGTGCCGCATTTTCACTTTGAGCCGATGTTAGCCAACTCTCTCAAAAGTTACTAAGATTATGTACTTCCTTATAGAAGCAAATAGGTACAAAGATATGTACCTATTATGAGGAGATTTTAATTTTGTTGCAAATAATTTCTGACGTGAGACATCTAATACCTAAAAATACTAAGATAAGTATACTGCGAATAGTTTACCGTGCTGCGTTCCATGGATTTCGATAATAATAATAAATAAATATCAGACTGCATCACATACTTGATCTGATTTCCAGGTAAGTAACTTAAGAAGTTGTGTAAAGGATATCAGAATCAACATAGAACAAGCATACAGGCTTAGTTTGTAATTAGGGAATAAGTGAGTCAGTCTGGAGAATTTATTATCTTTACAGTCATACCGGAACATAATTTTATCAGACAGACAACATCACATAGATAACTCTCGTGTTACGGATATCAGATTCAAGAGTGGTATCACAAATATATAGGTACCTACTTAATATATACTTAAACTCAAGTATTCATCACACGATTTTTTGTCCTGGGTGGGTATCCAACCCGCAGCTCTTGGCACATAGGACAGGGTCACTACCGACAACGACCTTCTAAACATGAAGACATTTTTACAAGTTATTATTTATACTTATTTAAGTATTAACTAAATGTCTAGACAGATATTTTCACAGATGTTGCCGTCGTCGCCTCGAGAAATTAACTTGGCGGATAATTAGCATATTTGTCGTGGTATGTTTGAGTAATTCTTTCTTTTGGGCCAACTTTTGTATTATTTACTAATATTTTGAATGCGAAAGTGTTTATGTATGTTCAGTTATCACGTTAAAACGACTGAATCGATGTTGATGAATTTTAGTTCATAAATAAATAGACCTTAATGATGGATATGGAATACAAAAAAAAGTTATTTTGTTCAATCGCATGGACTCAGTAGCGGGCAACAACTAGTCTGTTGTGGTATTAATGTAAAGTGTTACGGGCAGCAGAGTTAGTTCATATTAAATTTTATTGGGCTAGAACTGGTTTTCAACTAAAGCCACTGCTTGCAACGCTTTGGCCCTATATAGTATTTAAGTCCTTATTTAAAAATATGAAGTTTTCCTATTGCTCTACCATTTATGTATATTATAGGCGCTATAAAAGTCGCTTACAAATATCAGGTCTATAAAACTCTAGTACAGTAACTTATATAAATAACTAGCGGTCCTGGCGCAACGCCTCGTAACGCCCCGTTCTCGGATTTTCGACACCCGTTTTTTTTTCTGTGCAACTTTATTTTTTTTCTTTCATAAGAACCTTTACCTGATAATAACAAACACAACAAAAAAAGAATTAGCGAAATCGGTTTAGCTGTTCTCGAGATTTGCGTTTAGCAACATATTCAGCGATTTATTTTTATATTAAAGATGATCAATAAATAAGTCTCTTATTGGTCTTGGACATAAAAAATTAAAAATTGGTGTTCCTTGCCTAGCATGTCATAAAAGGCGACATAAGGGTGACAAGTTAGCCGCTTACCACAGCTTTTTCACAATTTTCCATCTAACCCAATCCAGTTTTAACTTTGGCCAAGTAGTTAAAGGTGCTTGCTGCCACTTTGACTCTGCATACCCTTTTGGGGATATCAGGCGTGACGATATTTATATAAATAAGTGTGAATCGACTGGCTCGATGGCGCATTCGGTAGTGACCCTGCCCTATGCGTCAAGAGTTGTTGGTTCGATCCCCATCCTGAACAAAAATTCGTGTGATGAGTACTTGTGTTTGTTCTGTGTCTGGGTGTTAATATCTAATGTTTTAGTATGTATTTGTAATTCCACTATTGAATCTAATATCCGTAACACAAGTGCTTAAGCTACTCAGCTCGGAGTCAGATCAATGTGTGTAATGTCGTCTGATATTAATTTATTTGATTTATGTGATGTTCACGAGGGACTGAGCCTGGTTTTATCTTGGATCATCTATTGGTTGCCTAACGTATGTTTTACATACGTGTGTGTCCATAAAAACAAGAAAATGAAGAACGGTTATTGAGCAAGGAAATAAGCATAACCTTAAAGTACATACCTATGTACGTTCCCAATAAATATATTGCCTACTTAATTATGTTTTGTATTCTCTCATTGTAAACAGGACGTAGCTCGCCAAGGTTTACTGCAAATGGTTAAACGGAACCATTGAATCCTAAGTTATAGTGTAATTATGACTTGGTAAAAATAAATGTCAAATACATATCTTACGATGGACGAAAGGGATTTTAAAAATGTTCTGAAAATTCAAATAATTGATCTAGAAATTTCTTTCATAAAAATCAAATCTTCCTTTGTTCCGTATTTTGAAGAAAAAAAAGACCGACCATTAACCGATATAAAATTTCAGCTTTCAAGGATTTTTTGGCCAGACCGTAGCGTGGGTTTCTGTCGCCCGGGGCGGGTCTCAATTTTTGCGCCCCTGTGGGGGAGGGGGGACCCACAGACCGAAACAGCTATTTCAAATTTGCCGCCCCCCACGAGTGCCACCCAGGGCTGACCGCCCCCCTTGACCCCACCATGCTACGCCACTGGGCCAGACACCATGTGTCAGTTAGCGGCGACAAAATCCGAAAGCCACACAAATATGCCCGAACATTTTAATAAAAACATATTACCTATTTGATTAGTCCCGTCTGTGACTCGAAAATAATGTACCAATTGTGTTGTTACTTACCTAGCATGTCGTAAAAGGTGACAAACTCAACACTCAATACACCATTTGTGTATACCCAATACTCAAATGGTGCATTGGGTATTGTTTTCTGATTATGTAGGAGATATAGCTAGCTACTCGTCACTCCTTTTTCTTAATTTTCCAACCCAACTGAATTCTATTTTTGGCTTCTACTTGTGGTTTTCCGAGCTTTTTGCTCCTTGGACTCTGCTTCTTCGGAGATGGCATGTATATATTTATTATTTCTATGACGGGTACGTTGGTCGAATGGTCAGAGACCCTGGCCGCGAAACCGAGGGTCGCGGGTTCAAATCCCGCTAGAGGCAAATGTTTTGTCTGATGAACATGGACATATGTACTCGAGTCATGGATGTTTATAAAAGTATTTAAGTCTATCCGTTACCTAGTATCTAAAGCACAAGCACAAGCTTAGTTTGGAATTAGAGAGCACAAGCTTACTTGGTGTGTCAGTGTGGAGAATGTATTTATTTATTTCCTGTTTTTATTCTATTTGTAAATTGTAAATAATTCAGTATTGTTCAAACATTACCCGTGGCCCGTATCGATCGCTGTTCTGTACATGAATAATGTATTTACATTCTTAGAAAAACCTACAACCGTCGTAATTGCCATTTGTGGGCTGTGTTTTGTTATGGAAAATGAGATTCATCTAATTTTGTGTTGTATAATACTTAACATTACGTGTACCTTTTAAGAAGTATTATAGTACAGTAGTACTGTATAGTACTGAATAGTAGTACTGGTTCAATGGCAATATTTAGAATTACCTAGATTCTCCTTTTTCTGAATTTTCGTCTTATCGTCAATGTTATATCATATTCCAGATTTGGCAAGTCTGAATTTTACAGCGGTCTTCGCAATCCTAAGACCTATAAGTTCAACAGACTGTATACATATTAACACAACAGTTATCACAATTAGATACACATATATTCGTGATCTATCATCTATCTATCTATCTATCTATCAGGCCATAATCAGATAGTTATAAAACAATATTTTAATCTCCTTGGTTGGGTTCCACTGAACACCATCGCCATTTTTTGTGGGGCTTATATTATCTGGTCCAGCTCTAATATCTGCCATCTTTTTAGTCTTGGTGTGCATTCATTTTCGTTTTACAAGTCCCTGGCCAGTTCATTTGAGTGTTTTCGTAGCCTATTCCTAAAGTTGCTACAGTATTTATTTACTTCTTGCTTTACAGTAGTTATATTCATTTGAATGAGTCACGGACTAGAAAAAACAAGATGGACTCCGTGTCCCTAATTAGACGTTCGGGCCTTTCTGGTGCTCCAAATGATATTTCACTTACATCACACATAGATATTAGTGCTCCAAATGACAGCTCCTGTCAGTTTTGTTTTGTTTAATTCATTTCGTAAGAATATAAATTTACCCATTTTTTTAAAAATGCCGCGTGTGGTGGAATGCTATTCTTCATAAAAATTATCACTTTAGAATAAAAAAGTAGGACGGAATCACATTTCACAGATATTATGTGATTAAACAGTAAATCATACAAAGACGTATTCGACTCCGGTGTTACAAGAAAATAAAATAAATATCTTACCCGAAAAATTCGGAAATTCGTTCTTTGTTTACTATGACAATGTATTTGTTTGATAAAAAAATATATCCCCTTGATAATATACACACATTATTCTAGGCGATTGGGGTCCTTACAATACCTTCCTTTATTTTAAAATTATTCACAATTTTTAATAGAAATTAAAAAATGGGTAAATATTTCCGATATCTGGTATTCCTAAGAATCTCACGCACACATGCATATGACAGCGCGGAGTCCTTCATTTTTTCCTAGTCCGTGGAATGAGCAAGTTTTCTTACGCAAGGTCGTAAAAATCGTACTTGATTATTTAAATACAGTTACGTGCTCGGATTTGAAGGCACATCCCTCATAGGCTCTGGCTTATCCGCTTAGGTTCCACCATATATATAATCAGGAGTAATGACATGTTCACACCTGAATTATTATTTGTGTTAAAATTTAACTTACTAATACCAAAGACTTTATAGATACTATGTTTGCACTTAGAACTGGCTGCGGAACTAAAGGCGGGTAACTTTATAGCGAGTTCCGTGTAATTTACATAAAACGAAACGCCAGGCAAGTTTTTCCTTACAATACCTTCCTTTATTTTAAAATTATTCACAATTTTTAATAGAAATTAAAAAATGGGTAAATATTTCCGATATCTGGTATTCCTAAGAATCTCACGCACACATGCATATGACAGCGCGGAGTCCTTCATTTTTTCCTAGTCCGTGGAATGAGCAAGTTTTCTTACGCAAGGTCGTAAAAATCGTACTTGATTATTTAAATACAGTTACGTGCTCGGATTTGAAGGCACATCCCTCATAGGCTCTGGCTTATCCGCTTAGGTTCCACCATATAAATAATCAGGAGTAATGACATGTTCACACCTGAATTATTATTTGTGTTAAAATTTAACTTACTAATACCAAAGACTTTATAGATACTATGTTTGCACTTAGAACTGGCTGCGGAACTAAAGGCGGGTAACTTTATAGCGAGTTCCGTGTAATTTACATAAAACGAAACGCCAGGCAAGTTTTACTTGGGTATGATACTTGATACTTCGTGTAATCGCCTCCCGCCAACTTGTAGAATACTGATTAATGTTCAAAGCGAGCTTTGTGAACTTTTAATATCGCACTCGTGCTTCGTTTGCTACTGAAGGAATATTAAACTGTATGTACTTGCTTGTATTTATATTTCTTATGTTAATCATAAATGAATGGCAGCTAATATCGAAAGATCTCATGTTGGTCTTGGACTTAAAAATAATGTGCCATCTGTGTTCCTTGCCTAGCATGTCGTATAAGAAGACTAATGGTAAGTATATCGGTTTTTGGGTGTGTGATTGTGTAGGCGACGAGCTAAGCACTTGTCACTACTTTTTCAAAATCTTTCATTTAACCTAGTAGTAGCCTCTTTGACTCTGCCTGCGTAACATACCTATATGTATAACATGATGTAATATTGAAAATAAGTTGACCCGACAGTCGTTGATCTGTCAATGTAAAAAAACGTCAACTTGAACGTTTTTTTTTAAAGAAATATTTCGTCTTGTTTGCGACCCTTCCCATATTATTTATTTTTTTATATTTTCTTTCTTACTATCCTTGTCGTGACACACAATACAAAGAATTATCAAATTTGATAGAGCTGTTTGGAAGTTATGCGCGTACATACATTTCGGCGATTCATTTTTATTTATATTCTTAATACTTACCCTATTCTCATATTGATATGGATTTGTTATATTATTGAAGGAATCAAGTTGTATTTATAGCATTACATATCTTGGAATCGTTTATGTCAACAGTATTAAATGATTTCTATTTTCAAAGAACATTTAATGGAGTATCATCAATGGGGCATGCATAGGTATACAAGCTAAAATGGTTGTTTGCGGTCGTTGTTGTGTAAACATCGTGATGTATGTGCATAATGTGTAAGCGGAAGGACATAACATAATGTAAATGACAACGATAATGTTGAAATGATAAGGGTTCGCCATATTCGCCAGGCTATAGAGTGAAAATAAAAAACTGTGTATGCATTTCGATTTCCCTGAAGTATATGCGTTTTTTTATTGTTTTGTATTTTATAACTATAAGATCAGTCACGGAATTGTTATATTGCCTATGATATTTATAATGTATGTGCTGTATCTTATGTTGGCATCACAATAAAAAAAAAACCCAAAAAAATGGTTAAAAATATTTTTAAATTTATCTTTATATTTTATTAAGTTTCAAAGTCTGACGCTTAGACCATTAAGCGTATATGAACTAGCTTCTGATTCATTTTTACATTTATCTTATTCATACACAAATAACTTGTATACAAGGACAAAAAATATGAGGGATTCTAGTGACCCTAATTTCCAAATCTGTCATTTAATTAAGGATTTTTCTTGATTTGGAACCTAACCCGACCACGGGTCAAGACTTACTTACTAGTAAACTTTATATTAAGCTTTTTTGAGTAAAATACCCACCAGTACGCGTAACTGTAACATAGGGTCTATTCACCTTTAAATATTAGTTGGACCGTTTTCCGAAGAGATTATAATTCCCATTTGCGTCCGACTTAACCAATCATAATAGTGACAAGCCTTCGAGTCTCGATTACGACATTCATTATTTACGAACACATTCATTGAAAAGACAGCAATCGTAGCCAATTTAGCACTTTAATGGTTGTCCGTAGGGAAATCCGCCTATTACGTAATTGGGTAACGAACGACTAGCGACTAGGTTGCGGCAGAAAACCAATGATTCTTTGATGAGGCCGTACCGTAACATCTCTGTCCAATCAAACTCACCTCAGTTAGCACTTTCAGTGCCACCGACTCGCCAAGAGAGTTCACGTGAATCGTGTTCCAGTAGTTCCAGTGTTATACGACTCGCCTGGCGAGTTTAATTTGTTTCCTTAAAATGTTCGCGGCATCCGAGAAGACATGATGATAATCGTAGTAGCTGTGAATGTGTTAACTCACAAAACTTCGTTTTCAGAAGTCGACTTATATTTATTACAGATTATTTATTAAGAAGTTTAATTGTCCATTTGCAACTTGCATATATTAGATATTTTAATACATCACGCCCACAATCCCTGAACGGTTAGTTCAAGGAGAAGTAATCTCTTTGAACCACATTTTCACAATTTTCCATTGAACCCAGCTCTATTTTATTGTTGGCTGAATAAGTCCACGAAGCTGGACTTCAAGTTCCATGGACTGCTTACTCCTTTGGGAATTGCAGTCGCGTAGGTATGTATCTGTGTATTCATGTAGCCATCACATTCTCTAATACTTATTAATTTGCCCCAAAAACCAGTAGTGTCGTCTTCTGCATTTAATAAGCACATTGTCCAGATTGACCGGACAAGGAGTGTCTGTAGGCTTGTTATGATTGACATTTTACCACTCTACTAACGGCTGTTTTAAGAGTTTTATAGCTACAGGTTTTCTTCAAGACTTTAAAATACGTTGTAAATAGCTTACGGTACAAACAAACCATAGACAATAAAGCCTTAAGAATATCTGCCGTTAGTAATTAGGATAATTATTTTTGCTATTGATCCTTCTATCTATAGCTGTTTAATGGCTTCTGTTTTCTACATGCTCAATATAAATTTGGAACGAATATAGGTAGTACACGTTATATAATAATAAATTCTCAAGACTGACACACCAATTCCCTGGTTCCACACTAAGCTTATAAGCTTGTGCTATGGATACTAGGCGAACGGATAGACATACTTAAATACGTTTATAAACATCCATGACTCGAGTACAAATGTCCATGTTCATCACACGAAACATTGGCCCCTAGCAGGATTCGAACCCGCGACCCTTGGTATCGTAGTCAGGGTCTGTGACCACTCGACCAACGGGCCTGTCAATATATATTATTATACAATAATGTCATACCTACTCGATGGAATTCTTAATTGTGTAAAAGCCAAAGATTACTATAATTAATTTTTAAAATGCTGTTTTTGACTCTTCTAAGTATGATGTAGAGACATAGTCATATGCCGTTACATCATACTATACTTACTTTAAAATAATAACAGACTTGTTATCATATATTCAATAAAGTGCCTATACATAATATGTATGAACGTAACATAAAAATTTAACCACATGTTTTGTTTGTAATTGCAAAATTGTATCAACTAACGCGTATATTTTTATTAATACATACTAAAATTACAGATACCTAAATTAGTTCTATATTTTAATCGTGAAATGCAGATGCACTAGATTATCTATATTATTTTTTTGTCTAACAAATATCAATACATACATACTTACATATATGTATTGAGTATACCTGAAACTAAGATCTTAAAATCAAAGACTGTTTGAATAATTTTCCTTTGCGTAAAGTTTAATTTTAACTTGCGATCTTAAAGTAGCATGCCTTTAGCACCTCGACTATTTCAATGAAGCGTGAAATAAAACCAGACAGTCTGCGCTCACCGGGTGAACTCGCTTGTACAACGCTTTGTTTTGCTTTGGGCCACTTGTTGCGATTTTGCAAATCCCATTCTTGCTCGTCTCTTGTTATGAATTTGATAATCATAAATCTTGTTTTGTTGAGTATGTGATACAACACATATAAGAATGCGAATGTTTTACAACAGGATGTAGTCTATCTTTAAAGATTTACCCGTAGCTTGTAAGATACATATCTCAGTTTTTATATTGGTCTATATTTGACCTGCGATTTTACCCGCGTGTTTAATCTGTTATAAAAACTCTATAGTTTGTCCCGCAGAATCGATCGATATTTTCGGGAAGAGTACCCAATGTCTTTTCTTAGAATTAAAACTTTGGCATACCCTATTATTACTTTTTTTATTTCGCGCTGTACAGAACAGGCAGACAGACTTACTTTCGCATGTTATTATTACAGATACAACAATTATGTTGTAGGTACTTAAAATAACATAGATTAATAATATGTTTACGGAGCCACAAACTATTTACGATGTACAAATAAATACATACATGCAACAAATTCGTTTTACGGTAGTAGTAACATTACCACTTTTTTACTTAAATGCATTTAACAATGCAGAAATGCATGTTCTCAATTTTGACCTAGAACTTTGCATAGGCCAATTTGTTTGAAAGTTTCCAAGGTATGCCACAATGAGTTAAATTCGCACAATTGTATCATTTCCTGTATTAATAAGTTTGATTTCATAATATGGGTTTGTATGACTTTGGGGCTATTTTATGATTTCCACATGAATTCTTTGTATTTACTGACTAGCCTCTATGTAGATAACATTGACTAGCTCTATGGCGCATTCGGTAGTGACCCTGCCACATGCCCCAACAAGTGTGGGTTCGATCCCCACTCAGGACAAACATTCGTGTGATGAATACTTGTGTTTGTTCTGTGTCTGGGTGGTAATATCCAATATTTAAGTTGGTATAAATTTGTAATACCACTGTTGTTTCTGATATCTGTAACACAAGTGCTTAAGTTACTTACCTCGGAGTCAGATCAATGTATGAGATATCGTCTGATATTTATTTATTTATTTAAATAAAAGAATTTGCCTGTATTATATTGCATTAATATCTAAAGTAGTCCGAATTTCATCTAATTCCTTCCAATATGTTTTATGTGTTACAAAATAAAAAACATACATAAATTCTCACTAAGTTTCACATTTATAATTTAGTTTTAGAATAAGATAACATTTAACCAGGCCCTTCTTTCCCACTGGGCACTCTGGACAGGTGCCCAGTGCCCTACGATCGAGTGGGGCCCCTAGTGTAACATTTCACCTGGACACGTAACGCCCTAATGTACCTACCCAGGGCCTCCAACAGGTTAAAGACGGCCCTGTTTAACCATTACCCATGTCTAATCTACTCCCTCGAAGATTCGTGTATTTTTTACATGGCTTTGTTGCGCATACCGGATACGGTTTTTTGCAAATTTTATATTTACAAAACACACTATATATACTTTAAAGGGAAACCCTGCCTAGCTAGACCAGCTTTCAAGCCACCGAATATTTTTTTTCAATTGAGCATCCGCAAAGGAAATGAAACTCACAGAACCTGAATTAAATCTGCCGTTGATTTAAATGAACTAGCAATGACTAGTATGTTTTCTCAGACTCTATAAATAATTGCGTCGTTACATCCGTTCGATTCAGTGCTAGTGTTGAGTATAACATAAATATCGATAGTTTCACACTATTAATGTCAATTAATGTCTATTGATATCATTTTAAGTAACATTGAGACACATGATATGAATTTCTTAGCTTATACTATATTAACGTCACTATATTTTGGACAATACTTCATATAGCTGCAAGCGTGGGGTTCGATGCAAATCTCTCAGTGGAAACCTATCGATATTTCAAGGTTACTGTTGTCGATATACTATCAATGTGCAATACTCAAATGTGCAACTCTATTGAGCACTTACGTCTATCAGTTCTCACCGTGATGTCATGGCTTTTTGCGAGCCGCGGGTTCACCATTAAACTGTACAAAAAGAACAATTATGTATACCACAGCTCGAGGTGTTTATTCGTCATTTTGTTTTTTGTGTATCTCGATTATGTATTGTACTGAGGTCGATTATACCCTCAATTTTTTAACGTGGCTATTAATATCCTCGTCGAGATTGTTTATGTCAGCGTCGACATGTTATTTATTTTCGTGTGGTCAACAATTTATCCGGTTATCAGACAGGTGCATTTTAACGATGGATTCTCGGAAATCTTCCAGGACATAATTTGCAATCTGGACCTCTTTTACGGTATGAAGAAGCTACCATGTATTATTCCGTTGTGACGAGAAGTGTTCGAATTTTTAATTTAAATATGTCGGTCAAATTTATTTTATATAGGACCATTAACTTTTATATGACGTAATATGTGCACAGTGTTTGGGTTAGCGCATGTTCTTGCGGTAACAATTTTCACAGCATCCGTCAACTTGATCAATCACTAGCCTTATTACAAATAGTGTTTTGTTATCTTTCTATATAGTCTTCACCAGGATAAACACAATCAAATTTATTTGCATCAAAAAGGATCGTCAAAGATAATTCAGTGAATACGTCAAAGATAATTTTACTCTGCCTACCCCTTTGGGGATTACGAGCGTGATATTATGTATGTATGGAACAATATAATATATTATATTGTTTATAGCCGGTTCATAAAACAAATGTGGATTATAGAACTTACCTATTGCTCTTTGGACTCTGACTTTGATTCTACCACTGCGGGGATTGAAGGCGTGGTGTTTCGTATGTATATACTCAAAACTACGTAATTTCAAATATTGTTTAGAGCCGAAAACATTTTGCCAGTTCAAATTCTGACAAGACAATTCACTTACCATGCCATTATGTCCGTAATCCCAAAGGCGTAGACAGACTCCAAAGAGAGGTAAGCTACTGAACCCACATTTAGCCAAAAAAAATTTAATAATTTTCATTAACTTTAAAATATCCTATTCTTCACAATAGGTGGACTTAATTAACTACATCATCATCTTCCTAGCGTTATGTCCCGTGCTTATACGGGGTCCGCTTAAACCATGATCCAGGATTTAGAGAGTCTGGTAATTACATTGAAGCGACTGCCGATCTGACCTTCGTAACCCTAAGATAGGGGAACCAGACAATTTTTGGATCGTGGTTACAAATCCAAAGTTGTTTAAATTTGCTGGTTTCATCACGATGTTTTTCCTTACCGTGGAGCTAGTGGTATGAATGCGTACATAGATTTGAAATATCCAGAGGTACGTGCCGGGTTTGAACCGGCACTCCTCGGTTAAGAGGCGCGTGTCCTTACCATTGAGCTACCAGCGCTCTCATACTTAATTAACTACAGATAGATCGATAACACGAGTGAATATTCCTAATAATGTGCTCATATATTGTAGTGACATTCCTGTCGCAATATTATACTGCACGTAGACTGCACTCTGCAGTGGCTGAGGTAATTGAGAGAAACTCGTTGCTTAATTAATGCAGCAGACGAACATACATACTTGTTCCACTGCTCTAGGCAGACACAATATTGCCTTGCTTATTATATGACACTAATGATGCGACTCAAATTCGCACGTGCCTTATTAAATGACTACCATGAATGATGGTAATAGTGAGTCCCATTTAGTCTGGGACTTCAAAAGAATGTGCCAACTGTGTTTCTTGCCTTGCATGTCGTAAAAGGCGACAAATGGTATATCGGGTTTTGGGTATGTGATTGTGTAGGCGACGAGCTAGCCACTTGTCACTACTTTTTCTCAATTTTCATCTGACTCAGGCCGGTTTTATTATTGGCTGAATGTGGTTGCTACCCCTTTGACTCTGCCTACACCTTCGGGGATTATGGGCGTGATGTTATGTTGATCTTGGACTTGGACTTGAAAATAATGTGCCAACTGCGTTCCTCGCCTAGCATGTCGTAAAACGACAATGGTGTATTGGGTATCGGGTTTGTGATTATGAGGCGACGGGTCAGGCACTGGTCACCTAATGTGGTTTAAGGAGTTTATCGTTCCTTGAACTCGGCTTACCCAGGTAAATACTTTGGGTATTGCAGGCGTGATGGTATGTATGTATGTTATTAAATGACAAACTGCTGATTACTCAACAAAATAAAAAGTAACTTGGTATCATTTCGTTCCGTCTTCCGTTCAATTCAAGGTTAAGCCACAACATCTAAACATAGACACAAACTTTTACGTTTAGAATATTAGTAAGGTATTTGTTAATAACCTGTTGGGGATTGCACGTTTGTGGCGAACGGTCGAGGTTAATACTGGGTCGATGACATTAATGAATTATATGAGGCTCTACGGCTAGTGTTGCCATGTTTATAACATTAAATTTTAAACAATTTGGACATCTCTATCGGCTTAAAAAAAAGGAAAATGTGAGACAGATGCGCTCACAGAGCTCCGGAACACTGTACAATGTAATTGAAACCGTGTTTCTAATTACATAGTTCAGTAATATTTTTTGGGGAAAAACACGTTTTTTGTCTGTTGTTATTGTGGACACAGATAATATATACTCAGCGATTCCAATAGTCTACTTATTATAGTTCAAAAGATAGATTTGGTCTAATGTTAAGCCAGTCGAAAGACTGCTACGTCTTAGTAATAGCACAGTAAATACAGAAGTAATAGGGTCCTCTTGGCCGCCTTAATACGTGACCCTAAATAGCAGTTAGTTTAATCCGAGTTCGGTAAGAATATATAAGAATGCGATTCCGGAAAAATATTTTTATGTTGTAAGGAAGGCACCTACAAGGACAAGCACGCACTAACCTAACTTATGGTGTTGCAAATTTCCATAATATTGTGTATTACGACCGTTTAGATGCCATCAGGGAGGCCATATGCTTATCACCTTAAGTATTTTATTTATATGTTTAAAAAAAATCTTATAAAATTATAAATCACATATTAAAGAGGTTAGTTAAATCTGGTTAGTTCATTTGCAGTTTTGTAACTGAAATTGGACTGCTCGGTGTGAACGTCTCGAGCCAATCCTGGCAACTAAGCAAGCGTCGGATAAATAAAAATTTGTGACGAATCGATTCGTTTAGATTTCTCCAAGGTCAACCAAACTGAAAACCACCAAACAATCCAAATTGACAAATAAAATCCCCTGTCACCAAACTAATTGTATTTGTATCCAACGGTAAACTGACTGATTCGCTTTTTCTTTCTAACCAATCGTAATAATAACTCAGTAATAAATGGGATCTCTAATGGATGGATTTTAATATCGGAAATTGGATATTTATCTATTTACATTTAAAACCAAAAATTTACAGGTAAAATTTACTTATAGGTACTAGAAACACTATAATTTGCGGATGTGTCGAGAGAAATTATGGAAACTATGCCATCGATAATGACGATAGTATATTATGCAAATTAAATTGTACATAATGGTGCACTCAAACGGTTTGTCGTTAACGAATAAACAACGCATTAATATTGTCGTAAAGAAAACCTGATACTGGACTGTCTTTTTACAATGTAACGACTTAATTTTCTGCGGAAGGAATTAAATGCAAATTGTGGTTGGAACTAAAATACTTAAAAAATGTAGTATATGTAGGTACATACAACTAAGTAATATGTGCTATAATCTTATTAATATTATAAACGCGAAAGTTTGGATGGATGGATGTGTGAATGTTTGTTACTCTTTAACTCAAAAAGTACTGCATGGATATTAATGAAACTTTACAATACATTAGAATAATCACCAAGTACGCAAAGCCGCAGGCAGAAGCTAGTAATTATAATATATGTATAAATAGGATCGTTCAATATTATCCCAAGGGATTATCTAAATCATCATCATCCTAGCGTTATGTCCTGTGCTTAGGCGGGGTCTCCTTACAACATGATCCAAAATAGCTGTTCTGGTTTTAATTAATTAATTACGTTAAAGCGACAGCCTATCTACACTTTGTAACCCTTAGATGGGATAAAAAGAAAATTGTTGCATCATAATTGCACATCCATAGCTGTTGGAATGTAGAGGTTTCATCACGATGTGTTCCCTTACCGCCGAGCTAGTGGTATAAATACGTACATAGATTTGAAATCCAAAGGTACGTGCCCCGGTTTGAACCCGCACCCCTACAGTAGCCTAGGGAGGCGCGTATTCTTACCATTGAGCTACCACTGCTCTGGGATCACTTTAATGAACTATCTCAATAACAATTGCTAAGGTCATGGGTTGTAAGTCTGGCCTTGATCCACCTGGTTCTAGATCATAAGAAATAATGTATGAAATATGGTTTCCAAAAAATTAAAAAAATAGCAATTTCTTATTTGTGATAACCAGACATGCCAAATCTAGGATTATTGTTTAAGAGACAAATTCAAAATCAATCTTAAAAAAATTTTCTTTTTTCAAAATATTCTACTTTTCACAATACAGCCAGCATAACGCGTCGACAAACAAATATATAACACTGCATCCGAGTACCAATTAATTTGAACTGGAAATAAAATTAATTGAACCAATAACAGTATTGCTAGTTCCTGTACCGAGTACCTACAATACCACGTGATTTTTAATGTGCCGTACAGCACGTGACGTTGAATGCAAAACATTTTACGTGTCGCTTGGAGATGAGGTATTTTTAGAATGGTCATTATTATGGCGGAATGATGATTACTAAAGAACATATTACAGTTAATAATATCCTCCTTAGCGATTTCGATCACGGCGGCCAATATCATAGACGTTTAGCGAACTACGCAGGAGATATTATGGTTGTATAATACAGGTATGTAACATAAAAAATGAATAAAATATCGACAGGCCCGTTGGTCGAGTGGTCAGTGACCCTGGCCATGAAACCAAGGGTCGCGGGTTCGAATCCCGCTAGAGGCAAATGTTTCGTGTGATGAACATGGACATTTGTACTCGAGTCATGGATGTTTATAAACGTATTTAAGTATTTCTATCCGTTCGCCTAGTTACCATAGCACAAGCTTACGCTTAGTTTGGAACTAGGGAATTGGTGTGTCTGTCTGGAAATTTATTTATTATTTATTTTTTATATAATAAAAAAATATCCGACAACATCATATACATTGATCTGGCTCCGAGCTAAGTAGCTTAAGCACTTGTGTTACGAATATCAAAATAATTAAACAGTAGTATTACAAATTCATACTTAAATATGAGATATTAAATATAAAAATAAATATCCCACAACAAACACAAGTATTCATAACACGACTGTTTGTCCTGAGTGGGGATCGAACCCACAACTCTTAGCGCATAGGGCAGGATCACTACAAAATGCGTCATCGAGCCAATCAAATCTACAAACTATTTAACCACAAATACCTAGTATAAAAACATTTACGGCTTAACTACACCAGAATTACCTACTTTGTTTTGGCTAAAGTGAAAATAAAACTAATTTATTAAAGAAATAAGCAAAGAATATTAGTTTTATAAGGCAACTATGGTATATGGGGTTTTTGTTTATATTGTAATAGGCAACGGACTAGCCACTTGTCACTACTTTTTCACAATTTTCTATCTAACCCAGCCCCGTTTTATATATTTAGTATGTGGCTATGCAGGCCTGCCCCATTGACTCTGTCTACCCCTTCGGGGATCACGGGCGTGATGATATGTACTTATGTAAATAAGAAAACGAAACAAACATATTAGAGCTTATTAATTTTAGAAGTTCACTTAGTGCTGTGAAGAATACCTATTGCATTATAGATAGATGTGTAATAAATAGGAATAGAAATACAGTAGCAAATCAAAGCAAAAACATGACTCTTCTTTGCGGGCAGTCAGCTGGAGATAATAATGTGTGGTCCAACTATAATATCATTATCGAACAAAATCAAACATGACTACATGATTGCAAATTGTTATCCACGTAAGTCGTGGTATGCTGTAAATAATTTATTCTTTAAATCAATTTTCATATTTAATACTATGTACATACATATGTTGTTTTGTTTATCTTTTGTTTTGAGAGGTGTGCGTGCAGTTTTGCGAAAGAGATGTACATATCTTGCTTTACTCTTCACCACTAGTTTAATTGTGAACTAGTGAACTGGATCTGTGAAGAACACACCATAGCATTTCTCAGACTAATACCAAACGAGTAGAGCCACAAGAAACAGAATGAACGACAAAAAAAAGAATTACAAGGTCGAATGCAAGATGGTTATACATTATTCGTATATATAATCATGATCAAATTCGTTTGGTGCCCCTACTAAAGTGTTGAGAAGGTCAGATAGGTAGTCACTTCAATCTAGCTCGCTTAATCCAGGATCATATGTAGTTCTAAGCGGACTCCTACTATGCACAGGACTCGTAATCTTCCAAGCGTAATGTCCCGTGTCGTAATTATTTAAATATCTGAATAATATGCCCAATTTACTGATAAAATATTATTAATTTTATGAAGACGGAGTGAAAAATTGATAAAACATCTCCATTTTGACCTTTTTCTATTGCATTTAAACCAAAGAGCCGGCAGATGCATTTGAATAACCACTTCTGAGCAAAGCCCGTTAACCTTTAACTCTGCTATCTACTAAGGTGTTTATTTTATACTTCGGTAAATATTTCATCGTTAATAATCGATATAACCTTGCCTTATTAATAGTACAGAACCGTTAAAAACAAATATATTCTTTGGTTAGCAATATATAGAAATATATCATAACGGAAAACTCATTAAATATTTAATTGCAGTAAGTCGAGTATTACTCAATCATCTCCATAGCTCTTTTATTTCAGTATAGTTTGGTCATCAAAACGTGAATGGTAATATTAACATACATAAATAATGTCACGCCTTTTTCCCATGGGGGTAGGCAGAGATCACATCCTTCCATTTGCTACGATCCTGACACACGCCTTTCGCTTCTTCTACATTCATAATTAGCTATACCTAAACATATGTAAGAACATTCAGTGTATCCAAATAAAAAAAAATCCAGTGTTAAAATAGTCACAAACGGTCTAGCTTTGGATCCAGAAATCGTCCTCTTGTGCATGTATGTATTTTGTTTTTTAGTTGTTTTGCTGACAACTGTAAGAATTTTGAATGTCACCATTAATTTTCAAGAATCTCAGTATTTATAGTACAGGTTCACCTATAAAGGAAATTGAAAACTAACTTAACTTCCCTAGCGGGGTAGGCAGAACCGAACGCCATATGCCATGATCCTTGCACACCTCACCTGCTTCTTTAATAACCATGATCCTTTTCATACAAACTCTACGGTTTTTATGACTCCTAAGATCACCTTCTGTTAACACAGAGCCAATCTGGACCTAATAGATCAGTCTGGGCCTTCCGCGGCTCCTACATCCTTCCACTTTCGCATTAAAATATCTGTTTAGCCAATCTTTCTAAAAAAATAAACATGCACAATGTCTAACCACCTAATCTGATTCCCCTAACAGTGAAGGCCCTTTAACACCAGACACTAATTCTCATCATAACTACGTTCGATCGATCATTATCAATACGTTCACTTGTACCGATGCAAAATGCTAACAGGATGTTTGAGGAAAAGCGTAGGCAGCTAAATATTAGGTGTATGAAACAAAAACCTATTGATTAATCGCACCATAGATCATGCCCATCCAAAATGCCCAGTCAGGTCTTCAAAATTTCCCCCAGCCGTTTTTGCGATGGGTTTTTGCTCGCTTACTAAGAATCCGGTTTTTTGCGCTTGCTCATTTTGTTAAGGCGCAAAAAATAACATAACGCATTTGATTCGACTGACGATGTACCGTACGGTGTGTAATTTTGTTTTTTTGTACCTACCGTTTCATGTTATCAAGCATTTTGTAACGAACATGTAGACAACATGGCGATACAACTTAGGTCTCACAACAGTCTGAGCAAAAAGATGTAAATCATTCCCTTGTATAGAAATAGGTAGTTAAATTTTTTTTTTAAATATCAGTCAATTATCTTCTTATGCAGGTATATAAATTAAGCGTGAGTTGGCGTTTTTAATAGCAGAATTAGTAAATATTGAAACATGAAAAAACATACGAAAACGAAACAATATTGATTTTGAGACGGCGATATAAAACAAATGATTCTTTACGGGTAGTTACGCGAGAGATTTTCCGTAATTTAAGTGATGTGCCTCGTTAGGTTTTCAAAAGGGTAATGGGACAGTAAAAGTTGGGAAACACCGTCTTAAACCATTTATACGTTTCGTATAGTTGTAAAAGCTTATGTTTACCAAACAACATAGTGCCAAAGCTTAAGTGTGCGGAAGTGCATGCTACAAACAAACGTGAATTGTTGCAAGGTTGCTAAGCGATATGATTGGCAATTTCAAATGGTAAGAATCCTTTCTGAGACGGCTAATAACTGTATTTAGCAGCGAACCAATACAACATACTTGCGGATTTGGTGGTGACCTTAATCAGTGTTAATAAAACGATGATCATACAAGGAAGCGGAATTCTTAATGCACTTTGGATTTAATTCTGTGTCCTGAGATCTTATGCATAGAGCCAAGTGTTGTATTGTTGTTACGCCTTTGAATGTATCATAAATAATGCTTTAGAAGTAATTGTATTTCCGTCTTAGTATATCGCTTTTGATAATAGTAAAACATAGGTATTCTTTGATGTTAAACCAATAGGGATGTTAACTGGCTAGTCAATTGAGATACTTTTTAAAGAGCTGTCAAAACGAAATCACTTCATAGATTTTGTATGGGCTTGTCAACGTGTGACGTCACTAGTTTGTATAGTCAACTGACTTAATATTAAGCAGTTTTTGTAAAATTAAAAATATTAGTATCAATATGATTGAAAATCAATAAGGCTTAACAGCATACTACGATACTTTCCTTTTCAGAATTGATATTTCAAAATTAAATATAAATGGTGTCACATCCCAATTTTCCGATAAAAAATATGTTATAATATTTGTGGAAACTTTATTGTTTTATGTATTACTTATGTAAACAATGTTTATTATTATAAAACACAGTGTGTTTCCCTTAAAAATAAATATATTTATGTATATTATATTTATTTACCTAATATCTATCGACGAACCTTTAACGTCCATATTTGTATGTAGGTGGCCTAATCAAGTATGGATATAACAATATTTTGTTGTACCAGACTCATGAATTAACATTTGTCAAAATCGAATGTTGTAGTCAAAATCAAAATCCGACATAAAGAGATATGACATTTTTAAAAATTTTTTTAGTTAACACACTATTTGCAATGATGTGTAGGTACTAAAGGTTTACAAAAATGCATTGTATATTATTGAGATGTATTTATATATTCTTACAATGTGCAAATAATACATGTTTGCTTGTAAGAAATCCTAGTTACAAGTAGTTACGTAATATGTTAATACGTTACGAATGTGCAAACAAAAATACCCCGTATATTGTTGTAAACTAATGAAATATTGATTAGACACACTTTTGTGATTCAAGATAAGAGTTAAGAGTTTTTATTTATGGAGATCGTGCTAAAATCGATTATTAATGCGAAATTGAAAAACTTTCTGTCTTAAACCTCTAGGGACATTTAAAGGTATCATTTTATGTCTGAAATACGCACTGTTTTATTTTAACTTACGGAGACAATCACAGCCTTAAAATTTGTTTCTTACATAAAAAGAAACATTATACATACTTACGTACATACATAATAATAAAAACAAAATAATATAGCAAAACTAGCATCAGGAAGAAATAAAATGTATAGCTATTATAGTACTATGTTTTCGTATTATTAAATAATATGTAGTTATATGCAGTTTTTCTTTTGTGAAAGGTGATATGAGTGAAATGGGAGTGGATAGCTTGATGACGGCTGACCGGGACGTATGGAAGAGGAAGACATGTTACGCCGACCACAGATGAACTGGGAAAATGGCAAGAGGATGATGATGATACGCAGTTTTTCTTAAATAAGTGTACCCGCATATGAGCCACACGCCACAGCCACAAACGCCGCCACGAGAAGCTAGAAGCGGCTACAAAGGTAGCTGAAGTCACTTGTGGCCGATGGTCCACACTAATTGCGGTCGGTGGCTGCTACTTTTTTTACGTGCGTGCATTGCCTCCGACTTGAACAGGTTCACTGAGGTAAGGGAGAGAGGAGTGGGGAATCGCGCGAGTGGCGTGTGGCGGCGTTTTGTGTCGGAGTTTAGTGGTCGTGCGGGCCACAAGAAGCGAGCAGTGACGATTTGTAGCGTGTGGCGGCCACTGGCGTCAACCGAGTGCGGCGAGTCCATATGTATGAAAACTACAGGAAATATGCCGTTGGCGTCGTTTTGTGGCTGTGGCCGGTGGCCCGTATGCGTGGACTCTTAATGTTAAGATAAATTTTGCACATCGATTCAGCCTTATAAGGATAATTTAGCTCGATTAAAATTATGCTTAATTGATTTATATGAAATGTTTGCTGATATTACATACATATTATCACACCTGTTGCCTACCAAGTAGTAGAGTCCCACGAACAGCTAGCTCCTTGAACCACTATTTAGCCACAATTATACTGGGTTTCGTAGAAAAGTTTGAGAAAGTATCGACATTGGCTAGCTTGTCGCCTACACAATTACAAATCTAATACCCAATGCACCATTAATCGCCTTTTACGACGTGCTAAGCAAATGATTTCCTGATGTTGACATAACAAATAACAATAAGAACCCAGATTAGCATAGGAAGTTTGCCATGTCCATGGAAAGATTTTTCAATTGCGTACATCTCCAATGTTTAACAGAGCGGTTTATTTATTGTACCACTACCTCGGCGGTGAGGTAAAACAACGTGATAAAACCTGCTAATTCAAACTTGGATTTGTAACCATGATCCAAAAATTGTCTGGTTCTCCTATCTCAGGGTTACGAAGGTCAGATCGGCAGTCGCTTCAATGTAATTCCAGACTCGCTAAATCCTGAATCATTTCGGACCCCGCCTAAGCACGGACATAACGCTAGGAAGATGATGAACACACGACAGCACATCAGGCTAAACACTGCGGAGTCTTATGTCGTTGTGATAAGGGCTGTTTCTCAACAAAAATGTATAACCTGTACAATGTTCTATCATCGAAATAAAATTAAGGTAGGTATATTATTAAGGTTTAGTTTTTATTGTTTGTATTATTTATTATACTTAACTACTTACATATAAGAAAGATTACTTTTAAAACTATTTGTAAACAAAGGTAGTCTAGCTTGATGCGTAAACCAGTACATTTAAAAAGAAATGGGTGGTTTGAAGTCAGGGTCACTTGAACACCACGTTTTAACCTTCTATTGTAATTGTCGTCAGGGTACTTAGGTTTAAGTTTTTTTTTACAATAACAAGAGATATTCATATCACTCGTTCACTCGTGGCAACTACATGGATGAAGTACTTACTTACCTATCAAGAAAAATATGCGTGATATTTTTGCGAAACTGAAATTGTTATTGTTGTCAGTGGTTTCATGAATATTAAAATTGTCGAATCGCACCGTTGGTTACCTGCACATGAATATTATTTACGATGTGTCTCAAACGATAACATTGTTTTTTTCCGACCACATCCGAAGAGCGAGGTTCTAATCAAGAAGTCGTGTTGTTCCACGGATCATTATAAAACGTCCTTGCAATTTGATAACTCAATTTAGAAGACAATATTGTGTCACACATCTATTATAATGGTCTTTGTTCAATGTTAGAGGTGCTATTCAAGTGTTGGAATTTCCCGAACACAATAGAAAGGGCTATAGATACTTCAAAGGTTAGTTATGTGTACTTAGCGATATTCACGTTGGCTGAACTCACCGTCGACTCTGTTACACCGGTGCATAGCTCAGGCACCCGCAGCCCGCATTCATCACACGCGTATTCCTTGGACCCAGAAAGCATACAAGTTCGACCACAAACACTCGACACTCGATAACACCAACACAGTCGCGGAAACGTTTTGTAAACAACAGTGTTCTCTTTCCAAAACTCCGCCGGTCGCGGTGAATCGAATTCGTTATCGAGTCAATCGACGCGGAGAGTTTTATTTTCGTTTTTTACGATAGTCGCGCGGCGTATTCGCGTGCTGCCGCCGTGGAGCGACCGTTCGCAATAAAACGGACTTGCGACTTGGGGCGGGACGGGACGGAGAGCGGCCGCGTTCGCGAGAAATTCGCCGTTGCGACGGCTGTAGTCAAGTTAGTTAAGCACGCGAATGAATCGATTAATCGCCTTATGAACGCGGAAGATCGAACAATGGGACAATAGTGGGTTAACATCTTAGGTATGTTTTTCTTTTCTTAATATACACCGGTGTTCAAACGACTGCAGTTGCATTGCTGATTTGCTATATATGTAGCGATTAGACGGATTTGAGTGGTACTTAGAATTTTGATGTCGATCGGCAAATTTAAACTCGGCAACAGATTATCAGTTGGAGACTTAACGACTTGTTTCGTGAAAATCAAAAACAATTAATTTTCTACAGACGCCTAGATCTGAAACAAATAGTTAACTCCTTCATGAATAATTATTGTTCCGGTTTAGGAATCCGCGCTAATTGCCTTCAATTTTTAGATTCATTCATTGCACCAACGTGACTGTCATTTTTTTTTTGTATCGTTGGATTGTAGATTTCAAGTAGAATTCGAAAACCCTTAAAACCTAGAGATATAAATCTGAGGTGATGGTAACCAACAGGTTCATTAATAACGTTAATTAATAACAATTATGCAGTAGGTATATTCTGTAGAAATTAATTGAGAATTAAACCAAAACACACAAGAATACCCTGCAAATGCAAAATAGCCAAGTAGTGTTCTAATCTCCAAAGAGAGATTTCTGTTTTTTTAAATCACGTTTTTACATATTATTATTATTATAATATGCGTGAGCTTAGCAGAGTAGTTAATGTGTGGCGGACCGGTCTGTGACCTCAGGGTCATGGGTTCAATCTCCGGACAGAGCGGATTGGTTCTGATTTAGAGTAACGATCATAAAGGGGGGTCTCTCGTTATAGGGATATTGTAATGTCTAAATCATAAAAGTTGAGTAACTTTTTTAACTGACTGTACGAATTACACCTAGAATTTCTAAGCTGGATCATTTATATATTTTACATTTAAATATTGTAGAGTCGTATTTTGCATTCAATGTATTTATTTATACATTAGCTGAAAGGAATCATCAGCGTACCTAATTGGCTTCACAAAAAGTGATCTCACAGAACTGTAGGTAATCCGTCCGTTCTTTTGGAAACTAGCTGTGCCCGCGGTTTCACTCGCGTTTATGGTTAATGTTATTATATGTTATATAGCCCTCCTCGATATATGAGCTATCTAACACAGAAGGATTTTTTCAAACCGGATCAGTAGTTCCTGAGATTAGCGCGTTAATGCATACAAACAAACAAACTCTTCAGCTTTATAATTTATTATTATTATTGTTGTCTCCTTTTGGGTATCACGGGAAGTTTTACCTTCCCGGTCCTTTGGAAGGCTTGCATGGGGGCACAGGCCCAACATGTAGAGGCCCCTTGAGACGTTTTAATATGAGTGTGATGGAGTACACCGGCCGGATCTTATTTCTGAGTATACTAACATAATACACTCAGTAGTAACACCCGGCAAGTGCAACACTATTGCACACTTATTATTATTATTATTATAGATATAAAGACATGATGGTAAAATTAAAAGTAAAACTATTGATTAAGCTGTAACATACTCTGAAACTTATGGATTCCAGCACCTCCCGTACCGTCGGCTACCTTCATCTTTACAATAATCTACCTTTATCTTTACAAAGATAGAGAGCATCAAAGTTTTGGAGTGGGGGCTTGCGACGTCACTATTTAGTAAAAAATTTACGAATGTGTGACGTTACGCGCAACTTGAATGCATTGTAAGATACAATGCATTCAAGTTTTCAATGTTTGTTTCTACAAATAAATAAAAAAATACTCGTTCAATATTTTTTTATAATCTAACTGACGGACTAAACAGATTTTTTTTAGTCTTCTTGCCTATTATATTCTTAAAACATCCTCTGAGTGTTATATCCCGTGCTTAGACCGTGATCAGGGATTTAGCGTGACTGCGTGACACATATAAATTGAAGCGACTGCTAATCTGACCTCTGCAACCCTTAAATAGGGGAACCAGACAATTAGGATCATGCTTGCACATCCAAATTGTCTAAATATATAGATTCCATCACGATTTCATGGATTTGAAAAATCCAGAGGTACATGCTTGGGTTTGAACCCGCACCCTTTGCATATGAAGCGCGTTCTCTCCATTGAGCTACCGCGGCTCCTATACTTAAAACCCATGATAGTCATAAAAAACTACAATAATTATAAAAATGCGGAGTCATATTATGTATGTAACCTTCAAGTTTAGTTCAACCACAAGTGTATCTATAGTGGTGGCAGGTAGGTGATATCTGTATTCATACTCGTAAGTACTTCACTCGAGGTCTAACTCGTGTCTTGTATTTGTTTTGTTTTCAAGAATACTTTGTCAAGTTATGTAAGTACTTGGACCCTAATTATTTTTATGTGAAACTATAGATTTGTAAAATTATCATGAAAGTATAATTTTATCGTCTTTCAACTGCAAAAACATCACTACTTCTACGTACTACGGATGTTAAGCCTTTTTTCTGAGAAATGATTCTTAATATTTTGTGCCCTAACATCCAACAAAGTTATCTTATTTTTTTTAATACTTGGTTATCTTTTCTATTTAATAATATGATACATACATAGAGCTATTTTTTAATTTTATTTGCGATGAAAAGATTATCCGCGCGCCTCTAGCGGCGAAATATAGAAGTTATCTAAGAACGTCACTTTGCTATTAAAGTTGAGGCTAATAAGTTTAAACATAATCAAATGGATCACTATTACCTACAGAAACCTGTTGCTAATAAAAGCAGGAATATGAAATATTGTTGCGTTCCTCAATTTAATACCTACTTACGGAGATTCGGGAAATCGGGAATAAGTTTTCATTTGTAAATCATAATAATTATTTTTCAGAACGCATAGGTTTTGTGTATCCTGCAGATGCTATTATTACATCGACTATTGACAACATAATTATTGTCTCGTCTAGCAAAAAACCACATAAAACTGCTTTATATCTATTTAATATATAAACTTTTCTGTGACGTAAATTGTATCGACATCGTTTTTACACAACTTCACAATTTTGACACTAGAGGCGCTAGTTAGAATCTTTGGCTTAGTAGTTGATTCGCACGAAATTCATTCGCCCGAACGTGCGAAACGTCCACTTTCAATAATAATATTTTTTTAGTAGGCGTTTCGCACGAATGTATATTAATCGCGTGCGAACCGACCCTCTCAAAAATTATTAGTATATTGCATCTTGCAATATACTAATATCCGCTATTGCATCTTCAATGCAACTCGGAAATATATTTTTTTTAATATCAGCCACCTATTAGTCATCGCAAGGACTGAAGCAAATTAGGCGTGGTCATGCAAATAGCCATCTTCCGTGCCCTAGCCTTTCATGGAACAAAAGACGATGCGCCGTGAATACTTATCCTATCTTACTAATAATATTAATGTGAAAGTGTGACGGCAAGTACGAGTAAAGAGTATCTTAGCAGTGCTCCTTTAAGATGTTTTTTTTTTTAAATAAAAGTAGTACCTATATTTATTAAATTGCCTAGATTTTTTATCCTTATAAATTTGTAAAATAGGTAGGTACGCGATAATAATTTTAAATACCAGTGAATAATAGCAATTTATTCACTGGTAATGTACATATATGTATATATAGATAGGCGAGAAGTTAACCACTTCACTGCTTCGGCTAACTGTGGTTTAAGGAGCTTATTATTGTTCACTGGATTCTGCCTACCCCATTGAGAATAGGCTAGTTGACTCAAAAAAGAAATCCATTATAGAGATCAGAAAAAAATATTGCTCATATATTTTTTCTTTGTACAGCAAACCAAAAATGACAAAATACAGCGCGATAAAGTTGCGCGTGACGTCACTTGTTCTGTAGAACTTTAGGAACAAGTGGTGTAATAGCGCCCCTCTCCAGATCTTTGAAGCGGTGTCTCTAGGCAAAAAATACGAATTCTTAAATTTTGATAATCTAATTTACGGACTAAAAAAAATATTTTAGTCAACTAGCCTATTGCGTGCGTGATGGTATGTATGTTTGTGTGTAACAAAACTATAAACTACAATTAAAATGACTCACATTGCACATTTATCTGAAAATGAGTAATGATGATCAATAAAACAATATACCCTTTACAATTATTATTTACACAACTGTCCAACCAATTACTTAAATGAAATTTTCATACAAAATTGTATATTTATTTACTACTTTCATGCATAATTGGCTCAGACTCCGTGTTTCTACCCGCGGATATCCAAGAAAGAATACTCCATAACACACGTATAAAATAACATCACGCCCGTAATCCCTGAAGGGGTAGGCAGAGTCAAAGGGACAGCAGTCCCCTTTAACCACATTCAGCCAAAAATAAAACTTGGCTGGGTTAGATGGAAAATTGTGAAAAAGTAGTGATAAGTGGCTAGCTCGTCGCCTACACAATCACATACCCAAAACCCCTTACACCATTAGTCGCCTTTTACAACATGCTAGGCAAGAAACACAGTTGGCAAATTCTTCTATAGACATACATATATAATACTCCATAGATATTTATATTCTTAGGGTCTTTTAAATTAATACATTTAATTACGTATGGATATAAAATATTACAGTAACCAAAATTATTAACCACGCCATGACAAAGACAAATAATGTAACAGTGTTTTATTATTTTGAAGTCGGTTGAAAAGCATATTGAATCGCCTTTTTACTTAAGTTTACTTATAACGAAAACAGTCTTATACTCATTGATTACGTCAAGATACGAACAATGTCGTACTAACCATACCACTTATAAACTTAACTGGATATAAGTATAACATACGGGAAATATTTTTAGACTTCGATTATATGCTCTTATTGCATAAAACTTCTTGTGCGAGCGTTGGTATGACCGAATTTCATTTAATATAGTGTGTATGTTTTGTGTACCTTTATTATATTCCATGTTAGTAGTCTAAGCATAAACAGAGGTTCTGTTAAAACCATAGATTTAGAATTTTTTGACTACGCAAAAGATACATAAAGCGTGGGAGCGAGAAATCCTGCTGAAATACAAACCGCCCGAGAGAAAAAGAGACAGCGAATGAAGTACCTATATGTCAATGTTTTTGCGAGTAAGAGGCCATAGCGTCCCGGTCTATTCTACGTCGCAGTGAAATTTGTGCATTTATGTATTAAACCTTGGATTATAATCGAGAATATTAAATGTGCAATTGAGGTGACTTGTTCTGTACGTGATTGTGAGGTTACACGACGGAATAATCCGAATAAATACACTTTTCACAGGTAAATACGATTTTATCATTAGATTTTTTCAAACCATATTTTGTCAAATTGTTGCTAGTAATCAGTTTAGAAAAATATGTTTACAATAGTATATTGATTATAATTTATCTTTCTAAGTAAACATCGTGATTATAATCAGAATTGGGGAAAATATTGTGTAAAATAGTAAATAGTTTGGTTACGCTAGTGCTTGACAAAGCGGTGACGTCACGAGTATCGATAAAAACTTAATCGTCTTTTAGCGACATCATGACATGAATACAAAGTTATTTAGCCAAGTTATGTTGAAATACAATTATATTCACATTGGGAACTCTTATCTCCGTAAATTTGTTAGTTAAGTAACTGATATTTTTTCTAGGTTTCCAAGCAACCCAGCATTGTGTAAAAAGTGGATGCGGACTATAGACAGACCAAATTGGACTCCCAGTAAGAACTCCACTATCTGCAGCAAACATTTTGACGGCAAATGACGGCAGCAAAAAATTTGTTGCGCTACATATTATTTTTAAATAACTAAATGACACCAAATTAAAAGTTGTTAATATATTATTTGTTTCATTTCATTCCATCAATCAAAGCAAAAGTCATATCTTTTTGTCTTAGTATAAATCATAGAACATATTTCTATTTTTTAAATTTTTTACACGCTGAATATACGAAGAATTTTACCATCTCATTGTTTATAGAACTGCTTAGAATGAGATTTCTTACCGACTTATTCCAATTTACCTAATATATACAACTACTGATTTCAGTCAATGCCATAAATAATTAATCAAAAGTATAAAAAAGCGTTTTAAATACCTATATTATTAGTATACAACTGAATCAGTCGATAATGTGAAAGTGCGTCTTTGACAACACTATTTTTAACTCACACTTATACGTCAACCAACACATGCTTAAATTTATTTTGGTCATGTCTCCGAGCCGTCTTTGTGTATCTTGTACATCCTAAATCTATGGTTAAAACATTGGATCTAAATAAAAAAATTAAATTGAATTAAATTAATTTATTTCGGACCTGCTCCATAGTGTTACTTAGTCACAATAAAAGGCTTTGTTAGTACCCATTTATATTTCAAATTTAGTTCAATTCTAACTGGGAAACAAATTATCTATTCACAGGATCTTTAGCAATTTTTTTGGGAGAATTAATTAGTCCAATAGGTTTTTGTGTATAAATTAATTAGATAGTAAGTCAGTGTACCGATCATTAAAATTGAAGTATTTGTTTGTAATAGCAAAATAATAGCTTATTACAAAATACAGTATACGGTATTTAAAAGCAAATTGTTAAATTTTTTTGTCTATCTGTCAGTAATCTCTGAAACTGCTGAAACGTTTTGAGTGAACTTTCAATAGATAACTGTTGCAAAAAGAGAAAGGCAGCTAGTAGTTACATAGGAACAGAAACATGAATTATGAAGTTAACTCTGCAATCCAATCAAACATTAGATATAGTCGATAACTTGCAAAAAAGGAGAAAATCAATTTATATTATGATTTAAAATAGATAATTTTCGTATTATACATACAACTGTTATAATGACTGCAAATAGCTTGCTATTCATATAATAAAAACTTTATTATTTTTCCAGGAGCTACGATGGCGGACACACAAGACTGTATTAGCAGATTTTTCCAACCTTCACATGTGGACACCGCAGCTATGAGTCCCTCAAGAATTTCCACATTTGCTAACGACTTCGATTCGCTCCAAAATATAAGCCAGTGTTCTTCAGTCTCCGATTCAGATATGTTAAGTCTTTCTCAGTTAACCATAGAAGATCAAGAACCTATAATAGTCCAACCTTTTTTCAATATTACCCCAAGGGAAATACCGCTGTCACCGCATTATGTCTTTGAAGAGGAGTTCTTACAGAATCCTTGGGCAATGTTGGTAGCTACGATATTCTTAACCAAAACAGCCGGAAAAACTGCGAGGCCGCACATGAAAACTTTTTTCGAGGACTACCCCACACCGTATCACGTTCTTGATGACACACCCACCTCTTTAGAGAGGTTCTTTGAAACTTTAGGATTGAGGAAAAGAGGTCACATGATTTGGAAGCTAAGCTACCAGTTTGTTTCGTCTAAATGGCGCCGAGCGAGTGACTTATGCGGCATCGGAAAATATGGTGAGGATGCCTATAGGATATTCTGCCTGGGCCACACAGATTTGCACCCTGGCGATAGATATTTAAAGTTGTATTTGGATTGGCTGCGAGGACACACGGAGTTTTTGGAGGATCAAGGTGTGGTGGACAGTGAATACCTGATCGAAGATCCGGTTTTAAAATACTATAGAATTACGCTTAGAGAAGATTAGTTTTGATTTAAACCTTTGTGATAATATAAATAGGAATCGTGCATGTAAATAAAAAATATTATGTTTATAATAAACCTATTTTTATAGGAATAAATTAGTTTTATATATAATAGTGTTAATCATTTTATATTTGTCTATTTTATTGTTTTTTCCATGGAGTACAGACTGTCAGTATAGCAATAGATTTAAAATTAAGGCTTCTAAGGGAATGTTAACCCTATAATACCTACACTATAATAAAATAGTGAAATAGATAGAATTTTACTTAATAATAACTCTTGTTATCAGCTGCGAATAAATAATAATTGTAGGTATGTGTTAGGTAGATACCCAATTTTCTAAGCTATAAGTTGGAAACGTATAAGGATATTCCTCATACGTTTCTAACTTCATCAAAGTATTTTTACCTACATGAAGTAGTATCACGAATCCATTCAACTTTCTACGGTCACTTATTCCCTTAATTCTTTCTAGTACCTAATTTTGAAAAAATCGCCAAAACAAAAGAATAACGATAAAAGAACCATCATTTTCTGACGCATAAAAACTGGTTTTACATGTGAATTGACAATGGTTTGTAGAGACTTGACTAGCAATGAGGAGATGGTGAAATTTGGATATAAATGTTTAATATAATAAAATCACGGGGATGCTTTTTTAACAGAGGCTATTGTATATCATATTTAGAATGCCTACACTCAGACAGACATTTGTTTACCCTAAAATCACAAACGCCTAAAAATATTTTATCGCAAAAGCTTGTTAAGTTTGTTTCGTATTTTTTTTAGGAGCATTAACCGTCTTGTGAAGTTGTGATGTTCTTGAATCGTTACATTACTAATTAATATTACAAATGCTAAATCGAATTTGTTTGTTAGTCACCCTTTCTTGCCCTGCTCAGCGTACTTTAATAAAATATGTTTGATTTTTGAAACTCATAGATGGTTTCAGAGATACAGAAAAGCATAACAATTCATCCAGAGACAAAAACAAAGTATTTCCTTAATATATTAAAATCTATAATAACTCGAGCGAAGCCTCGCAAAAAGTCAAAAATAAAAATTTCTAAAATTTATTCAAAAACCATACCTTTTTTAATGTATGAGAAAAAATAGACGAACAGATGGTATATTGCATGACGTTAAATAATAATTATGGTGTGTTGCAGATGCATTCATAATATTTAGAATAAGCTTTATGTAAATAAATAAATTATCCAGACTGACACACCAATTCCCTAGTTCCAAACTGAGGTTATGCTTGTACTATGGATACTGTACTATGGATACTAGGCGAACGGATAGACATACTTAAATACGTTTATAAACATCCATGCCTCGAGTACAAAATGTCCATGTTCATCACACGATACATTTGCCCCTAGCGGGATTCATACCCGCGACCCTTGGTTTCGTGGCCAGGGTCTCTGACCACTCGACCAACGGGCCAGTCGAAGTTGTAATAGGAATTGCTAGACTTGGCGGGGGCACTGCCGTGCCCCCAGATCTAAGTACTAATTGTAAATTACATTTCTCAACTTCCACTAAATCTAAGTAACTAAAAATATATACGTACGATATTTTCTATACTAATATTATAAAGAGGAAAGATTTGTATTTTTGTAATTTTGTGTGTGTGTGTATGTTTGTAATTAATAAACTCAAAAGCTACTGTACCGATTTTAAAAATTCTTTTACCATTAGAAAGCTACATTATCCGGAAGTAACATAGGCTATATTTTATCCCCATATTCCTACAGGAACGGAAACTATGCAAGTGAAACCGCGGGGCGCTGCTAGTTATTATTATAAAGAAGTCTAACGAATAAGAATGATTTTTGGAATATGTCGATTGTCAACCAAGTTTTAAGTAAGCGTTGTTCGTTAGACTGAGATTCGACTTAGGTATATCTAATTTATTAGAGCTGTTGTATATTACCAACTGCACCCATAACTTTATTTATTTGAAACTAGCTGTGCCAGCGGTATCACCCGCGTTTATGGTTAATATTATAAAGACTATTTCCGTCATACATGATTTCTATGTAGCTTTAACCATTAAGGCTGCACACGCGACGGAAGCTTAAAAAATAGAGTAACTTCTCCCGTTTTCCCAACATTTCCCTTCACTACTCTGCTTCTATTGATTGTAGCGTGATGAAAAGTATACTAACCTGCCTGAAGAATAATTGTACCAAGTTTCGTTAAAATCCGTCGAGTAGTTTTTGTTTCTATAAGGAACATACAGACAGACAGACAGACAGACAAAAATTTTACTGATTGCATTTTTGGCATCAGTATCGATCACTAATCACCCCCTGATAGTTATTTTGAAAATATATTTCATGTACAGAATTGACCTCTCTACAGATTTATTATAAGTATAGATAGACCGATAAATAGGTATATAGTAAATGTATAACAGTTGTGCACGTTGCACGTATTTCGATGTTTGTATTCCATTGGTAGCTTGAGTAAAAATATATTTTTTAATATATAATTTTATTTCACTTTAGCTAAATATACACATATTTTACAAATCTGTAAATGAAAAGGTAATTTGATGAATTTACTTTTACGTGGTTCAGTATGTTTAGTCTGTATATTATTGGAGAACATTAATAAAAAAGTTATCGAGGAATCGAGAACTTCTTCCCTTTTTAGGGTTCCGTACCCAAAGGGTAAAAACGGGACCCTATTATTAAGACTCCGCTGTCCGTCTGTCTGTCACTAGGCTGTAGGTATCTCATTAACCGTGATAGCTAGACAGTTGAATTTTTCACAAATGATGTATTTCTGTTGCCCCTATAACAACAAATAAAATAAATATTTAAGGGGGGCTCCCACAAAAAATATTGCGGGTTTTAGGCTTGGAATGAAGGCTATGGAAAATATTTATTTTCGTATTGGCATGTATACCTACAATAATTACTCATTCAGTAAATAACTTTAATATCATAAATATATTTGGCTCAAATTAAAGTATGTATGGACAAAGTGATTAATGAGCGCATTATACCTACATAATGCCCGGGCATTATGAATAATGGCTAGCTATATCGGGCAAACTGATGAATTTATTATTATGAAGTTTACTTCATGATTTATCACATTGTCTGGTCATGGTAAATGGTAAAAGCTTCATTGGACAATGTGCTAGGAGGGAAACAAGCTCGTGATACATTAACCAATCAGAGACCCTTGAAATTCATACTGTCAATAATCATACGTTGGTTTTAAGACTAATATTTATTTTCTTAAACATAGTTTTTAATCATATGTATAAATGAAAAAAATAACAGGTAAGTAGTAGGTAGTTCGATCGTGGTGGAGTGTTAGGCACAACTGCGACCATAAAGCGTGCGAGCCGAGCGAGCGAAGCGAGCGTGGCGCGCCAGCGGCCGGCGCAGCGCCAGAACCAATTTTTTTCCATCATGGTAAACCATGATTCAAGAATTAGAGAAGAAGCGGACCCTGACTAAGCACGGGTCATAATGCTAGAAGAATGATTATGTCGAAATTAAAAAAATACTTAGTAATGAAACATGTTTTTTATTACTCTGCCCGATAGGTGATGGACATTACCTATGTACAATGCCCGGACAATGTGATTATTTGTATAGTTATTATCAAATTGCTCTCTCCTATTGGTCATTTTTCCTAATGCCCGAGCATTATGTAAAATGACCAATTTATCACATGGTCCATAACAGATACTCCAGAGACGCTAGTAGCTGGTCTTATATTTTTATCAAGGTTTCTGGTTTTCTACTTAACGAAAAAAGATTGTGAACTCACATAGCCAATCTACTATTTTAACGTAACACTATATAACGCCTTACTTATGTATAACTTATAATGTTTAAAACTCCTACTAATATTGAGTAAAGACCGTCCACACAGGTAGAAGTTTTGAATCCATTCAGGTAAATGAAAAGTGATTTATCCTCAAAATATGTTATCGAGTATATGATGGCTGATAAAGATGGCGGCTAATCAGCACCATTCAGCGTTCTAATTCTTATTCAAAGGCAGCTAATGCTTGTTATATAGTCAGAACGCACGTGCTACTTTGACCTTAACATATTGACGGTTTACGTACATACTCAGCTGTTTCAATGGCAATAATTGGAAAAGTTAACTTTTAAGACGAGAATTCAGTGCCTAACTAGAGCTTAGTTAATGCGTAAAATTAAGTACCTACTACAATTAGGTAAGTAACGGAATAGATTTACTAATGAGAACATTTAATGGTAACTAACAGTTTGATGATGATCGATTGCAAAAACCAAGCAACATTTCTAACGGTCTTCAGCCAAATGTTTCCCCTTGTTTCCTTCCCCTTGTTTTGAAAGCCACCAAAAGTTACTGGATTCAGGTTCTGTTGCAAGACTACCGTCAAAAAAATAGCTAAGTAAGTAAGAGTGGGTAAGTATTTATCTATATCATACGTTTGAATATGTTTTAAAAATGATAATGGCATAACAAATATGTAGGCAATGCATAATTAAATGCTTATTTGGTTCACCATACAAAAAGAAAGGAAAGAAGTCAAAATTTACGGAAGTTCGACGACGCCATTTTGACACAAATGTCCGAATACTGCACGGAATGTTCTGGCTCTAAAACTTATACCGCCACACACAGCTACACAATTCGTCTCAAACTCTGAGTACTGAAACCTAAGTACTCAGAGGTCTAAAATAACACCATTACTTAAACATATTATTATTTTTATTAACAGTTGACCCAATACACAACATAGTTAGGTACCCTAAATATTAATTTATCAAGAGCAGTTGGTTCTCATGCACTAGGAGATACCTATATTAATGGTTGCATTCCTACTTACTGTTTTGTGCAAGCAACTGATCAAAATATGAACCCTCTTTAGCACCATATTGGGATGCCTATGTTTAGAACTGCAGGTGCATTCGCGGCGAGCGAGCCTAATGTTTATAAATTTACAAAGTGACATCAACATGGCCTCCTCTTTATCAGAAGAATATTTTTGCATTTTTCTGTTTTGTTCTTTTTGTTCTAGAATGAAATTATTTTAATTTAGGTAAAATTTAAAGTAATTGTCTTTTTCTTTGTTCCTATTACTGTGGAAATATGTGTTAAATATTACAAGTCATATTCTAAGTCTTCACCTAGTATTTATTTTCGTGTCTAACAATCAATAAAAGTAGACATAGCTAAAAGTAGACAAACAACTAAATTACTATATTATGTATCTCAAGGTTTAGTTCTTCTTAATATTATTTACCATGTCTAGAATCTCTAGCAAATCATGGGTCATTACAATCACGTGATTACAATACATGGTATTCGGTTCTGTGACAATCACACCTAATTAAAATAAATATTGTGGTTTATTTATAAATCAAACAGCAAATCCTAAAGTTATTACACATCCTTAAGACAATTTCATAAATAGTATAATCTTAAGTTATCGAATTTAATTTGACATCGTAAAATAACATTTACGATGTTTTAAACCTTTGCGCCATTGCTTTTCCTAAATAAACCAATAGGGCGCTGTACGGACTACCAACCTCAAGTAAATTACCGGAGTGATTGCTCGCCGCAGTGTTGGCATCAGTGTCGACTGTTGCAAATGGTGGATCGCGTTACTTTTTCTCGTGCTCTGTGTGAAATATTTACGTAAAATAGTGTTAATTTTGTCGTGCAGTGTTTCTGACTAACGTAAACATGTCGGAAACACTGCCAAATAACAAAAAACAAGTTCCAAGGCAACTGGTGAGTGTTTATAGTTAATTTTTTACGTATTTAGTCCCGGGTGACGCCATGGTGGCTTTATCTGGGATCACGTAAACATGAAATGGTGCATCGCTGCATCGTGTATCGATTTACGAAACTTTCGAGTTTGTGATAGGGCTTCGTTTAGTGGAAACGGTATTGGATGTGATGATCATCATTTAGGGTCATCGGACTCTGTTTTTTTGCGATCACGCCGCTCGCGACCGAGTTTAAAACGCGGCGGCCGTATGCATTCGCGCATGCGAGAAGGTGTTAAAATCTATAATAGTTCCGGAGATCGCAGCATTGCGATATAGCGGCTAGGCTATGGTAATGAATGGTCGGAAGAGGTGCGCGCTGCGACGTCGCTGGGCCTATTGGGCTGGTAGGGACGAAGGCGTATCCCTCCCGCGGCCGAGCGCGGACAGCAGGCGGGCGGGCTTGCGCCGTGCGACCACACGTCGGGCTCGTTCCTAATCTACTTTATTACTCGTCTAATCTTCCGTCCCGCCGAACAATTACTCGATGTCGGCCGAGAGTAGTTCGCCCAAAACATTGTTACATGACATATTGATCACATTTCTGCACGGCCCTCGTTCGTCTACAGTTCTTTGTTTGAACCGAAACAGATCTGAAGTTTCATTGTGATTTAACTTTGTGCACTTAATTGTTTGTGTTTCAATGGCCTTGGAGATGTATTAAAAAATAACCTACTTCTACTTGACACTTGATAAACCAAACACAAAACACATTACTTCTAAATTAAGAAAGGAAAATACCAAGAAAACATTGGCTACTTTAGAAAAGACTTGTTACAGTAAAAAGTGCTAAAAAGTGAAAGTGGAACCGTTCAAGACTTTTTCTCATTATTGACTTCTTTATACATTTAACTACTTACTTTACTGACATAAAATAACTTAATAGAACAAAAAATCAATCATTTAATGATAAAACATGTGATAGAGACCTATAAATTAACAGTTATCACTTTTATTTATATTTAGATTAGATAAATAAACCATTTTAATTAAAATCACTTTTACTAGTATCAGGTTCAAACACAAAATTATTTGTTCATAATTTATGTGTTTATATAAATCAGTCTTGAATAATCTAAATCAACAAAATTTCTGAAATAACTTCTCTTACAAAACTTTTAATAAAAATAAGTTGTAAAGTCAATTTTAATTATGGATTTAAGACCTGTGAGTTCCGACTTGTTGAATATAAATAAAATATACCGTATCTCTATAATTCTTTACGGGGTTCTAAAATATTTTTTTTTGTTACCAGCGTGAGCGTAAGCAACGTAAACTCTACTCAGATGAGTGGGCATTAGGAGATGATGAAGCTGAGGGTGGTAGAGGATTCTCTTTGGCCGATAAGCTTGAGAGCCCCCGCTTTGAACATGTGGGCTCAGTGCTGGAGATGCATGGAACGGACATCACGGTTTCTTACCTACAGAAGAATGGATTTACTACTCCGCTGCTGTTTAAAGAGAAAACTGGATTGGGGTTGAGGTAAGTTGTTCTAGATTCTATATATTGATAGACAGTTGATCAACTCAACTATATTGTCTAGTATTTCATATTCATTAATTTATTAGTCAGAGCTCTATAATGGAGAGCCATTTGGACTATTTCTGGTGTATATTCTATGGATTTTATTAATAAAATGTGAGTCATGAAGACGGGTTATATTTAAAAAAGTGAAAACAAAAGTTTTTGTGCATAGGACCTGTTTGAATGGAATTCAATGTGTCTTTGGAGAAAGATTAGATTAGAATAGATAAATTTATAACTGTATGGTTATAAATTTAAAATATCTAATTTTTCTAACTCTATCTTTCTAACATCACAAGCATAATCCTCGAAGGGGTAGGTAGACTTAAAGGGTCAGCAGGCCACTTTAACCACATTCAGCCAAAAGTAAAACAAGTGGCTAGTTCGTCGCCTACACAATCACACACCCAAACCCCATATACCATTAGTCGCCTTTTACGACATGCTAAACAAAACACAATCCTAATGATTATTTTGGTTTATTTATTTTGTTTATTTTCGTCTGTTTATTTTTAGTTCATTATTTATATGTACTTATTGTTTTTTATATAATGATATAATCTATTGTTGTCCCATTAAATTAAAAACATAATCAAAATAAGAACAAACACAACGTTGTTGACTTGATTTATATTTCATCTACTTAACTGATTTGTATGTATAATATTTAAATAGGCATAAGCTAATGCTATTTGATTCCCATATAAATATTTTTTCCTCAAAATCCTAAACCTCGAAATGCCGTAAGTATTAGCAATTTTCGGTCATATTGCTTTTTATTTTTTTTATCGTTTCGTTTGGTTGTCAGCGCGTAATTTAAAAAAGATGTCCTAACGTCTCTAATATACGGAAAGGTTGCAACAACATCGCATTTACCTACTTCCGAATACGTTAGTAAATCTGTGTAAAGAGCTGGCACTTAAACTTAAAAATTCCTCTATACTTATAACGAGTTATATACTTAGTGTCATCTTGTGTAAATAATAAACAAAAGGTTTTCGAAGGCATCCTAGTTCAGGTAACGATGTTGCCATACTTTCCATTAGCGCCTTATCCGATGACAAAGGTTATGTGACGGCTAAATATCGTGGCTATTGAAGTAGCCAAGTATTGTGTTCAATTTTATACTTTACCACATAAGCGTTTACGTGGCGATTTTGCCTGCTTCGATAATAACGTTTTTTACCTACTTGATTAAATCTGAAATATGTTTCATTGGATCTCGATAAGCAAATTAAGTATATGAAGCATTTTTGATCACAATATAATGAAATGTCCATTAATGCTAAGCTAGATTCCAGGCGTGGGTTCTAACATTGCACTAGCAGCCCATCTTGAAGGGCCACTGTAAAAGAAGAAGTTAATAAACCATTATTGTTCGTCCGAAAATAATAAATGTAAATAATAAAAAGCAACAATATAGTATGTTACCTATTATTATATACTATTACACGAAAAATCGCTCGTAACCTACGATAAAAAATCGTGTTATGTTTATTATTAAGGTAGAAACTATAATATTACAAAGTACAAATTAATGTTTTTGCAACGCGTGTTCAGTATGCCTCCCTTTAAAAAAAATAATTAAAAAATGGGAAGGCCATTGAAAAAAATTACCCGGTTTTAGCTTGTCACATCTTATTATGAAGGTCGACTTGGCACAATATTTACTATTGAAGGCAATTAAAAAAGAATAGTAACTGATGTTGGCAAAAACACGTATTACAGGAAGATTTTTCAGCTAATAAGAATGCTTGTTTATTTTTAATTTAATTTTCGATCGTAAAACAAGTCGTAACCATATCCATTTAACTCTGACACTGCACTAGTGTATTATGTTAGCGGCATAGGCTAATATAACTTGTTTTGCTATCTTAAAAGTTTCGAGCGTCCACAATACGCTTTTTTAAAAGTCTACATCGATTTTAGAGGTGGGAACCAGTTAAGTTAGAAAAACACTGTTAGTTAGAAAGGTCTCATTTAAAAAACCTCCGAGAAAAAAAAAATACACCGATTTTTTGTTGTTTTTCAGTCTTTGTTGACTATAAAATGTATATTGTGTACTTTGATAATATACAACTCAAATAATCAAAGATTGTGTATAGAGCTCGAGTTAAATTGGTTATGTTGGATTTTGAAATCTTCGCAGGTATTCAGAGCAAATCTTTATTTTATAATACATGATACGGCTATGACAAATTAATACAGAAAGGCGCTTTTTACGAAAAAACATTATAGGTGAGACGGCATAAACTACCTTTGAAGTTGTGATTAAGAGCAGCAAATACAAAGAAAGATTCTGCTTTGAAAGGTTAATAGTAACATTTCAAAGCAGAATCCCTAATTGGAGACCCAAATATAAACAAAGGACTGTCACTAACAAACCGATCATTGACATGTATGATAGAAGTGACAACTCTACATTGTCTGTTTACTTACATGAAAACATTTGACCACAAAGTTTTTGTAAATTAAAAATGTTTAATAAGCCTAATCTATAAGTTTTTAATTAAAAAAAATATTTGGCAATTGTAAATCTGGGTTGCTGGATAACCCCAATTCAAATCTCTCGCTCATATTACTATTTATCTTACATATTTACATACATAACATCACTCTCGTAATCCGAATGTGTAGAAGTCCCAGACCAACATAGGACCCCAGACTAACACTATTGGGACTATCTTCATCAATTTTTAGATGTATTGGGGTCGTCTTATCACGAAACGGGATATGGTCAGGGATTTAATGTCACCACGATAGTAAAGTTTATTTACATACATAATATCACGCCCGTAATCCGAAGGTGTAGAAGTCCCAGACCAACATCGGACCCCAGACTAACACTTCTGAGACCACTATCTATCTTCATCCGTTTTTATTGTATGTATGTATGTATGTATACCATTTTTGGATGTATTTGGGTCGTCTTATCACGAAACGGGATATGGTCAGGGATTTAATGTCACCACGGTAGTAAAGTTTTAAATGTGCATGGGGAATAAATAGAATTGAATGGAGTGCTATATTAGATTCACTGGATCAGGGAAAGTGTCACCATCCGATTAATTGGCTATCCGCTACGTTAAACCACCTGAAACCACTTAAAAAGCATCAAGTGTAAATTGAGCTTGTACGCCGAAATGTTAACGTGATAAGTAGGTACTTTTAACAATTTTTCATCTAACCCAGCGTAGTTTTATTTTTTGCTGAATGTGGTTAAGGGGCCTTGTTTCCCTTTTCACTGTGCCTGCCTACCCCTTCAGAGATTGCGGGTGTCATGTTATGTATGTATATGTAGTTACATCACCAACATACCGCAAGGTGCAAGATGTGTATTTTACAGAAATTCTCTCAAAATAAAATTGGCCCATTTCTGTCGGGTAAGTTTGTCAGGTCAATGCCAGGATTTCGTGGAAACTTTTATGGGTTATAGAAGTCTTACTAACTATTTTGTGATGTTAGTGAGTTATTCTGCGGATAATTCAGGATTTAATTTGAACTTTGAACAACTTTGTAAATTATACTTTGGTAGCTTTATTATTATTCGATATATTTGATGATCATGTAAAGTTTCATTCACCGGCAGGCTCTTGGGAATCTTGGTATACTCGATAAACTGTAGAAATCGTTGTTTTATTGAAATATAGACGATTGCCTAGACACGTTGCTACTAATCTACGTGTCACAACTTATGACATAAAGATGCTTCATTTATAAAATTTGGTCGCTGCAATTCCTATTGCAGGATTTGCGGATCTCAAGCTACAGAAGCTATCGATTTCTAATATGTTGAACGGAATCGTATCAACATATTAAGCAACAGGTGGCCATGTTACTCCGCTTAGATCACAAAATCTTCATACAAATTCTTAGAAATTATATAGGGGTCCTGTAAAGTCATGTCTCAATACCGTAAGGTGTAACTGTCATACCTATATCTACCGCTGTTGCTCCTTGCAGACGTCCATCAGCGAGCCCTTTAAAGCCATTCATTGTTTAAATTATCGACATTTGTAAATAAAATATATCGCGTGAACTGTTATTTTGAATTGCATACTTTACGTTGTCTTACTGACTACTGAAAAGAACACTCAAAAAATCAATCATCTGATTAAATTCTTTTAAGTTAGCGTCAATCAGTGGCCGATATACAGTCTTGGCCGCTCTAGGCCCCAGGCCATAACTTTCAGTACTAAAGCGTCATCACTTAATTTTTATTACGATTGGCCGCCTCTAATATCTGGCCGCCCTAGGCCCGGGCCTACCGGGCCTTAGGGTAAATCCGCCACTGGCGTCAATAATTATGTAAGTTAATCTTTAGGCTACGCAGCTTTGAACAAAGTGACGGTATTATGTTACACTGCGATCGGAGGCATCGTGGGTGCAGTGAGTAATGCAATGATAAACAGGTGTAAATTAATATTATGCAATGTAATGTTACTATGGGTATCATAACGGTTGGTGCCTTCTAGTTGTGCAGCGCGTCATAGCAAGTTCGTACATGTATTGTTTTAACTACGTTGTTAGTTTTTGTTCGCAGTCCCGCTTGCGAGTAATTCTATCTGTATTAGATTCTTAGGCTGTCTGCCCACCGGAGCGGAGCGAGGTAGCGGAGCGGTGAGCGAGCAAAAAATCCACCAATAGAATTGCATTAAATCTCAGCACCTCTGCAGTGGATAGTTTCTATTGGCCGATTGTTAACTCGCTCACCGCTCCGCTACCCCGCTCCGGTGGACAGGTAGCCTTATGCGCAATATCTATATTTTTCTCAGAGGTAAAAAGTTGAGCTATTAAATAAACTAGCTATTGTTTTATTTTGGGGTACCTTTTATCAGAAACGGTTATGGGGTTTCAGTGTAATGTTCTCAATATTGTAAAAGCAACCGTAATAAAGTAAGGATGGCATCGCATCCAAACCAAAGACAAGATAAACAATAGATCACAACAGTAATGCTGTGGCTACATTATTATGTTATCGCGAAGATTTTTATTTTTTTCTCTGTCAGTCTACGTTTCATAGAGCAGGAAAGAAAATAAATCCTTTGCGGTATTGCGATAGTGTGGCCTTAGGGTAATAACGTCCCTATAAATTAGTATGCCTATGCTGTTCTGTATAAGTTTGAAGGGTTGTATGTGTTGTCTTTGTAGGGCTGTAACTTTTAAAACGTATGGTAGCCGGTTTTTTTACTGTACTTACTTTTGCCTTTCACACAATGTATAAATCATACGGATTATACTCATTCGATGTTTTTTTTATTATTCTATACTGTTGAAATAATGTGTTTGGTGAATGTATGTTTTTAATCATTTATTTATATGAAAGAATATCAAGAAAAGTAGATTTGACCACAATATTAGATAAACCAAAAATATTCACAAACATTACTACCCTTTTTTATTTAAACAATTTGTTTGCCTTATCCCCTTTTTTTTGTCACGGGTAATGCATTACGCACCATCACTCTGTTTGGGGGGACAGATTGGTGTGTGGGACTCCCAGGGGCCTATGGATCGGAGGCCCCCACTCTGGCCAAAGATGGTGTGTGGCTATGGTGTACCCACTAAACCCCGCGGTATCCCTAGCTCAAGTGGAAGCGCTATGGGGACAATTCTGCTTCCAAAACACTTCCATTTATTGCCTTATCCCATAGATATCGACTTTCGATATATAATAAAGGAAACGTTTGCAAAATGGTATGTCTAAACGTGGATTTTGATGAGTCATTGAGTGAGTGTGTCAGGACCTCTCTTTTTTTTGTTGGAGAAGATATGTCAGGTGAATCTTACGTTAATTGTCTCAAGTACTTACCAGTGTGGTACATCACGAACTTCTCTGTTTTTGAAAGAACGTAAAACTGTTTTGTTATGCTTTCGTTTATCCAATCTTTGATATACTTTTATGTTGGGGTACCCTCTCTTGTGATTTGGTTGATTCATAAGTTAGTTAACGTATAAGAAAAAAAAAAAAATTATAATCCACCAATTGTCGCCCGTTACTTCGTTCTCGGTATTTACACCTGTACCATCATGTCCTCAATCCCCAAAGGAGTATAGGGAGAGTCCAAGAAACAATAAGCTCCTTAAATCACTTACTTACTACTTACTACGCTGGCTCAGCGACCCGAAGTGGGTCTTTGATTTAAATCACAGTAGGCCAAAAATAACATTCACATCCTTTAAGGTTAAATTTCGAAATAACATACATAAAATCACGCCCGTATTCCCCGAAGGGGTAGGCAGAGTCAAAGGGACAGCAAGCCTCTTTAACCACATTCAGCCAAAAATAAAACTGTGCTGGGTTAGATGGAAAACTGTCAAAAAGTAGTGAGGAGGCTAGCTCGCCGCCTACACAATCACACACCCATAACCCGATATACCATTAGTCGCCTTTTACGACATGCTAGGCGAGGAACACTGTTGGCGCATTATTTTTATGTCTTGGACCAACGTAGGACATAATGGACATTTGAAATAACATTTTCTTTATTTTATTCGTGTACCTTGTATATAATGTACTAGCAGCACCCGGCGGTTTCACCAGCGTATCCCGTTTCTGTGGGAATACAGGGATAAAATATAGCTTAAGTTACTCGCTGATAAAGTAGCTTTCCATTAGTGAAAGAATTATTCAAATCGGTCCAGTAGTTTCGGAGCCTATTCGATGCAAACAAAAAAACCATCAAATGTTTCCTCTCTATAATAAAAGTATAGATAAAGGAAACCTGTGATGCAAATTGTCAGCTATCTAGGGCCCAATGTTTAACGTAAGCGTTTGTGAGTCAGAAAGTCAAATAGCCAAGTATTATTGATTTGGTTGTACCTCATCATAAATCAATATCATTCAATTTCGCAATACAGTTTCATCTTGAGTAAAATCCAGTATAATTTTCTAGAATAATGTGTATTTGATTCGACGTAACGACCCCGATCCCTAGCATTGAGACATTTGCAAGATAGTATTTTATTTCTTTTGCTAATGTGCCTTCGCTGTGTCCTTGATGTATCAGTATTGACTATTGACCGTCAAGACAGAGAAATAATAAATAAGTAAGAATGTTTCAATTCGCATATTATTTTCTTCGTATCAAGTATCTATGAACTGTGGTTTATTAAAATAATTAATTGTTAATAGTGATCTCTTTCTGTAGCGTTTATCCATAGAGCCAATTCCTGAATTCAGTAAATCTGCTTATTGTGTTAAGGCGACTACCAGCATTCATAATAATTTTATCGGAAAAATAAAACTTAAAAGCCTTCAAAATACTCTTTTTCGACCCTGTACGGGTTAATTTTATGTCACAAATTGGCATCTAGGGTAAATAAACTAAAACTTGAAAAGCATATTTCGTAGTGAGACATTTTCTGAAGCGGTTTTCACCTACCCACATCGCGTCGCCTGAAAATTGTTGATTCGGTTCTTCCGTAAACTCGTGTTGCACTCAAAATATTTCATTGTAATTCACGAAATGAGCAATATGAGGGCACAATTATTGCACTAATATTTATTACATTTGCGTTTGTGGCTATTTCACTAAGCATACATTTATCAAACCTACGTAAAATAACATAGTTTAAAATACTAATTTGTTCACCTTTTATATTCGTCACATTAAATTATTTTGAGAGACATCAACGTGTTCTTTTATGGTACATTTTGAAATTAAAATAATTGATATACATCAGCCATTAACACATTCACTGCCATTACGATTTTCACGACGTTTTCTCGGATGCCGTCTACAATTAGCGAAATAAATTGAACTCGCCAGGCGAGTCATCGACACTGTAATAATTTTATTTTATTTTTTATTTATTTATTTATTTATTACCAACATTTACAAAATCTTTACAGGAATCCCAAAATGAAATTGTAAGCAATTGTACATTACCTTATTCTATGTGTATATAATTATATAAATTAAATTTTATATGCAATGCACTTATAGGCGACTTCTGTGAATTTCGACAGGCTACAGTTATAAATATCTATATCTATAGAAATTAAGTTAATGAGCCGTGTGCACGCGACAAAGGGGCATAATGTTTAAGTAAACTCTCCAGGCGAGTCGGTGGCACTGAATGTGTTAAAGTCTTCCAATACACAATATCTTGCGGTCGCCTCTACTAAAATTACCTTAAATATAGCTCTCCCAACAAAATATAACAGACTATCGTATTTCGTATACGTAAGGCATTGTGTATTATATTATAGATGAGGAGAGCCCTACCCTACCCCGCTAGGGAAGTGGCGTGAAGTTTAGTTAGTTAGTTTTTAGTTAGAGAGCCCTTTGTCCAAGACAGAACTTTAGACAGTATATTTTCAATGCATGCATGTGGTATTCCTGTTAACAAAAATAAAGTCAGTTTTAGTCGTCGTAAAGTGAAGAAAGATGGCATTATACATATATTATGTAACCGTGAAGTTGATCGTTCGAAATAATAACATGGAAAATAAAGAATTCGAAACGAGACACTACAGCAATTTAGTGGTAATAGTTACTTGATTATATGGGCATGTTTTTAATGATCTATTAGCATTATGCCTTCGAGGTGGCATCTTGATATCTTAATTAATTCAGTCACATTATTAATTAACGGTTGGTCCCGCGACTCGTTTGCGACAGTTATATAATTTTGTGTAGCGAATTCGCTGGGGTTTCCTTTTGTGAAGTTTGCCGTGTTGCGTCAATGTTGCCAACCCCACACCACAAAATAGAAACATTTTTAATTTTATATTCAATGGAAGTTTGTTTCGTTAATTTTGTTTTCTGAGTACGTACTAAACTTAGTAAAGAAATATAAAGACAAATGATAGCGTAACATTCTGTTTACTTATTCAAATGTTTTTAAGCTATGCTATGTAGTTTCATAAAATCCATGCCGTACTTTTTGCGTGAAAGAATAACAAATATCGAAATCCATCCACCTATCCATCCATACAAACTTTCGCGTTTATAATATTAGTAAGATGTGCAAACTGGAGAATTGACTACACTGTGCGCCATATTACCCATTGCTCTATATCTCTTGTTGCTTGCCCGAAACTTGTTGATACTGCGGGAAATTGCTTGGAAGGGTACATTATAATAATATATTTTCCATTATTCAGGTATGGGATTTATCCGTCACCTGGGGCCATGATAATAAAATGCGTGACTTTTATTTATTATAAAATTATAATTAGCTAAAGGAATAACGTTTTTATTTAAATATCTTTTTTTGTTGACATTGGCAATGCTTCAAAGTTGAATATAATAATATTTGTTTAGGTACATAAATTGTCTTTGTTAAAATATTTTTATTTTCTTTTTTTCATTGACAGTATATTTTTTTGCATATGCTCCTATACATGGCCCGAATATTTTTGTACATAATGTTTATTATATTACACATAAGCCAAGTATGTGACTGGTGTCTAATTTTAGTTGAGAATTCAAAATAATAGACGTTTGTAAGCTACAACTATTTCGGAGTTAATAACTTTATTAATTACCTATATAGCTTTTACTATGACTACTCCTGTAACTTTCTCCTTTACCACCCGAATAAGTTATAATTACTCGTTCATACATCCATAAATAAATGCATCAGATTCAAGGACCTGTGTTTAACATCCAATCAATCAATACATTACATCTATGACGTAATACCCTTCAGTTATGCACTTATGTAGGTAGAGCGGCAACACCCACCCGAGTTCCAGGATTTAAGTTTCCAACTAGAAAAGGTAGCCTTCAGTATAAGTGTTGGTATACCCATTTTCCCATAAAGGTTTTATTTATAGATTTTCCTAGAAACTTCGTAGTCTTTGTGCAATATTGCAGCGATCAAAAATTAATATCGCTCTACCTACGTTTATTTGTATTTAATCTGATATTGTTTATTTGAATATCTCTGTACCTCTAACAATGGTGCGAGTAAAAAATTCCGCACAGGAAGCGAATTGTAACATTTATTAATTTTAGGGCGTTGTCGTGAGTTTTTGAGATCCAACCCAGTACATATAAAGGCTACATGAGAATTGTTGGGTGTGGCTGGTGTTTTTTCCGCCATCCCGTCGATCGAGCTCGGCGTCAAAGTTGTTGCCGGCAGATGAGTGGGCCGCGACGCGCCCCCGCCGCGGCGTCGGGCCGAATGGCGCGATCCCCGCCCGACGAGCGTCAACTTCGTGGCGTTCGGGGGCGCATGCGCGACACTCAAAACTTATGCAGTTGGCTACAGTGACATCCGCTGAAATGCCGGGATGCAATTTAACAGGAATTGGGATCGATGACTTGCTTTTACGGAATATTGCGATTGTATATGGTTGTTTCCGCAACGAAATTAGTGTGTCATGTTATGTATCAAAATTGCTCCGGAAATTTCTCAGGCATTGCCCTTGCTAGAAGTGTGCTTAAATTAAAGTATAAAAGTCAATTATATAGTTTAAACAAAATTAATAATAATGGTATATTGCCCTTGCTAGAAGCGCGCTTAAATTAAAGTGTGAAAGTCAATTATATAGTTTAAACAAAATTAATAAAAATGGTATAGTATGTCGTAAATTGTCGATTCAAAATGTTCATGTCGTCTTTATGAGCTTGTAGTAAAGGGAAGAGGAAATGCCGCGAGTTGGACACAAATTTACTGTCAACATTGTTCATTTAATTTTATACAATAATTTATGAAAATGATTCCTCTGACATTTCATTGGCATTGATTTAACATTTGTAGTCCTGGGTCCTGGTTTATAAGAGGGACTATAGACACGTGCATGTGTGTTTATTTAAAACTTAATTATTGTGCTCACTGATATTACCTACATTATTATCAGGCTCTACCTTATTTTAGGGTATAAGATAAATCCATAATGAATTATCAAATTAACATACATTATGTTACCCTACTTTTGTCGTAATGTTTGTATAATTACACGACTAGTTTGCCGTCGCAGTTTGACCAGCGTCGAACTTTGTCTACAAAACAAAGTTTTGTTTCCATCTCGTGAGCTTGTCCTGAAAGCCCGCGCTCCCATCGTATTTAAGTATTTTTACGCGTTACCTAGTATCCTGTACTACTAAATAACAGCAATTTATAGGATAGAAGGGACATGTAATTTGCCTCAAGTGTCGACTCACTTTTAAATATGTTGAGTTACTGCGTTGACGCATATATCTATTCTTTTTTTTTTTTCACTCGGAGAAATGCGTTACACCACCTCCCCTCGGGGGGACGTGAAGGTTATGTGGGACCTCCCAGGGACCTTTGCAATAGGAGACCCTCTCGGCCAATATGGTACCGGCCGCGGTTTACCCACAAAAATGGGATGCATCCTCCACGCCGACTGAGGCTTCGCGGGTGCCCCTAAAGAATCCTCCGCTGGGCCTCAGCGTCAGCCCGTTATCTGGCGTCCGTGCTGACGCATACTTTTATTCTGAGTTGAGTCTAGTCTACGGTTGAAAAAGCCGCAGTCCACCCTCTTCCCCATGTGAGATTCGGTGACATTTCACTGGTCCGCCCATTTAATACCCCTCTAACTTAGAAACGTCTTTTGGCTACAGCATTTTAGTCTCCATTCTACCCCGACTGATCTTTGGTGTAATTTACGGAAGCCACCCTTGGCTTCTGTTAATGCACATTCGCTATGGACGCTTGCCAACCAATCTTTCCATTGGTTCCAGGGTGCCGACCAGCAACTTCACCGTGAACGACGTGCGCATGTGCGTGGGCTCGCGACGGCTGCTCGACGTCATGGACGTCAACACGCAGAAGAACATCGAGATGACCATGAAGGTGCGTCCGTACAGTTGAGATGATTTGGAAGTTCGGATTTGCGACGTTGCCAAACTTCCCTGGTATAGTGAGTGCCGGTAGAGCGATAGACTTGTGAAAAACCATATTCGTGTGGGATGAAGTGCGACGTTGTCATATTTTTATGAAAAATTTTAACGCTTGTAACTAATTAAGATATAATGAGGTTATTTAAGAGATCTCATAAATGCTCTAGGATTATGAGAAATCAAAAACACATTTAGAGTTGTTGGACACGTACGTTAATTTCCTTTAGAAGTAGGTACACCTATGTTAGGATATTAAAATATTTTCAAAGGTATAGGTTTTTTTAATGATTTTATAAATAGATTTAATATGTTCCTTTAAATTTTCCAACATGTTTTAAAATCCTACAACTTACAAACACAAAAACAACAACAATTGTTTGTACGCGCATCACTTCATAGCGGGTGAAGTAATGCGCGTATGCTTGTATAAACATTTGTTTATTGTTTTTGTTTATACATTGACGTTTATCAAACAACTGTTAATGCAGGACTGGCAGCGCTACTACGACGACCCGAACAAGGAGCGTTTGCTGAACGTGATCTCGCTGGAGTTCTCGCACACGCGCCTCGAGAACTACGTGCAGGCGCCGCGCATCGTGCGCCTCATCGACTGGGTCGACACCGTCTGGCCGCGGCACTTGAAGGACCAGCAGGTAGACGTCCTTAACCGAGGGGTGCGGGTTCAAGCCTCTAAAATTTTCAAGTATATGTACGTGTTTATACCACTAGATCAGCGGTGAGGGAAAACTTGATGAAACCTGCACATTCCAACAACTATGCCATAGTAATTGAAGGATGTACAAGTAGGTAGCAATCTGTTACCTTTCACTTGTACTATATATTATATAGTACAACACTGTAAGGAAGCAATGCTCAACAAACGTGACTTCTCTGTAACCTGAATGTACTGTAATGGTGAATGAAAATATATTTCTTTGTCTTTCAGACGGAGTCTACCAATGCCCTCGATGATATGATGTACCCCAAAGTTCAGAAGTACTGCCTGATGTCCGTGAAGGGCTGCTACACAGACTTTCACATCGACTTCGGCGGGACATCCGTCTGGTATCACATTTTGAGAGGTACGTTCGTTTTTATCATATACTAGCGTTACCCCGCGGCTGCGCACGCGCATGCTGTGTTTTTTAGAATTTCCTATATGTATTGGATAATAATTATTCTTGCATAGTATAATACAAACCGCTTCTGTTTGTTTGCTTCGATCTTTTTAAGTAGACAAGGGATCTTGATGCGGTTTTCACCAATAGATAGATGATTCAAGAAGAACGTTTATATTAATAGTGTCATATTGTTTTTTGCTCACGTGCGAAGCCCGGTCGCTGGTCCTATGCAAACGGTAGTCGGTTACTTTCTGTCTCTACCTATAATCCATTGCTTCGTCGCAACTTGATAGAAACACCCAACACTTTCGGATCTATCAAATGATCAGAAACATCCATTTGCTGGGAAACCCAAAACCCAGTCATAATTCACGCCACAAGGAAATGCTGTGTTGATAATGCTGAGTGTGAGTAAACAATGATGTGGCTTGATAACATTTTGACATCGGTTTTCCCAATAGGACTAACATTTTCATACACATATAACATGTTCTAAAGAGTAGGCGAACAATCAAATGAAATGAATTCTTAAATCTTAAAATTAATACGTAATGTAAAAACGTTGTACCGCTTTTTACGAAAATTACGCGGACGGATGAGTTTGCAAAGTGGCACATTTTTTTTTTATGGATCAATTTTATAAGGACAAGGAGTACAGAAGTAATATTTTATTAAATAATGCATTAGAAATATATATAATAAGAAAAAAAAACAATGTATTATCGAATTCAGCGCCTGGGCGAGACCACTAGTAGTATAACAGGTGAATTATTCTGATTCTATCAAATAATTCTCGCCACCTGCTGTCAAGCTATTAAAAAAAAATACTTGGTGTATGTAGCGAAGACCTGTCTAACAGGTGTTTGCGTGTATAAAGGTCTCAGTAACTTGTATGCCACTTGCACCGCAGCACATACTGCTTTAATTAATGGTACATCTATTGTCCTAGAACAGTTATAAAGTGTATTAATAGGACATACATTGTATGTAGTTGAGTTTATGCTTTATTCTATTTGAACATAATAACGCTCCCTGTTTGACGATAAACGATAATTTGGTTATTAAAAAAAATCGTTCGATAAATTTTTAAGGATGTAGGCCCAGGCTCACCTACCACGACCACTGGTCGTGTATTAACAGTAGGCGATGTTAGGAGTCATAAAAACCGTAGAGCTTGTATGAAAAGGAACATGAATGTTGAAGAGGCGAGTGAGGTGTGTAAGGATCGTGCCATATGGCGTTCAGTTCTCTCTGCTTACCCCGCTAGGGAAGTGGCGTGAAGTATAGTTATAAATCTTTATTGTTTTCGAAATTTCAATAAAAATATTTATGTAATTCATGCACTATAATGCAGACCATATTAATATATCTAATGCTGATGTAATTGTTATGCTATATGTTTGTAGCTACAGCCTGTTATCACTGAATTAAACAGCTTGTCAGACTATGGTGCCCTAATGACAATATAGATTTCCAGTATAGCTGTTTTACATTTACAAAAGATGTGGTGTGGTATTATGTTTTAGTCGTTAGACTAGTTTTTGCGCGGTGTTTATTCCGTTGTTCCATGTTGGTCTGAGACTTACAATGTGCCAACTGTGTTCCTTGTCTAGCATGTCGTAAAAGGCGACTAATGGGATATCGGGTTTCGGGTGTGTGATTGTGTAGGCGACGAGCTAGCCACTTGTCACTACTTGTATCATAATTTTCCATCTAACCCAGCCCATGGACAATAGTTAAAGGAACTACCTGCCTCTTTGACTCTGTCTACCACTAGTACCACTTAGGGGATTACGGGCGTGATGATAGATGATGTATGTAATGTATTGTTATTACGTCATGGGATCGTATAACGTCATGTATACTCGCTATCAGTACTAGATTAGCATACGGTGCTAAAATGTTCGGAAACACAGGATACATTGTATTAAGTGTAGAATTATAACTATTGTTATTAATTGTCCGCAACGTTTCGTGTCGTGTTTCAATCGTGTGTCTGTGTGTAAAACTTTTTATTGTTATGGTGCATAGAGGCTCAAACTTTTAGCGGGTCACTAGTCAACCTAAGACTTAGAATTATATAATAGGGTTGATGATCCGAGAGGCAGAGAAATTAGTAGTGCTGTTTGTATTTGAGTTATGAATGTATGCATTCTGATTTAGCATTCGTTTATCCGTTACCTATTTAACTAACTAACTAAACTTCACGCCACTTCCCTAGCGGGGTAGGCAGAGGGAACCAAACGCCATATGGCACGATTCTTACACACCTCACTCGCCTATTTACCTCGTTACCTATTTCTATAGAATATCAAGTTACTTTATTGGTATGAAAGGATAAACAATCAGTAAGGATTTATATACTAAGACGAAATTTTCTTGTTACATTAATGTATATCTATTTGTATTTACAGGTGCAAAGGTATTCTGGCTCATACCACCCACAGAGAAGAACCTCCAGCTGTATGAGAAATGGGTGCTGTCTGGCAAGCAGTCGGATGTCTTCTTCGGTGACACCGTCGAGAAATGTATCAGAGTCCATGTAAGTTTTATATTAAAATGTTAAAAGCGGTTGTTTTAAATAAGATACATTTGGTTACATAACCTTTGGACATACATAGTGTAACATTTACCATATGAACGATTAAACACAGTTTGTCTTTTTTATTTATAGATAGCAAGAGTGCCTTTTAGTAGTAAAGTTGTCCCATAGAAAATCTTGAAATGATTTATTTCAATATTGTCGATTGATTTGCTGATAAAAGTCTAAACATCTCATCATACAGTTTCTAATGTGAGCAGAAGGTGTTGAAATATACTATAATAAAATACTATAATACAACTGTAGTTACAGACATTATGACGTACTGTTTGTATGTCTGTAATACTACAATATTATGTGTCTCCCTTTCAGCTGCAAGCCGGGCACACGTTCTTCATCCCGACCGGCTGGATCCACGCCGTGTACACTCCCAGCGACTCCCTGGTGTTTGGAGGGAACTTCCTCCACCAGTTCGGGATTGAGAAACAGCTGAAGATTGCTCAAGTCGAAGATGTTACTAAGGTGAGACTGGCGTATGATTTTGCCATTTTTGATGATAGTCTTAAATTGTTGGATTATTTTTATACCTACATTCCACTACTACATTTCGAATATAAAAACGACTTTATATTAAGATATTAATTGACGTTCGAACAGTTTCTCTTTTCTTTTCTTTTAATAATTTACAAAATAACATTGTCTAGTATCTGTATCATGCATTCTCCGAAACAGTCCCTGTATAGAACAGGGTAATTGCAACACCGACTCCATAAGTGCTGTGCAGATAGAAGTTACCAAGAGCTTTAGTTGGATGGAGTCTGACGCTGTCTCTAAAAAAGGATTTCTTGTAAAAAAGACTATTGCTCTGTATTTAAAGTGTTTTGTTCATCCAGGTCCCACAAAAGTTCCGGTACCCGTTCTTTACGGAGATGCTGTGGTACGTGCTGGACCGGTACGTGAGCGCGCTGCTGGGCCGCTCGCACCTGGCGCCCGAGGGGCAGTGCCCGCCGCTCGCCGCGCCTAAAGAACACATACACCTTACACAGAACGAGCTGCACGGTCTCAAGGTATATTGAAGTTTATGTTTAGGGATTAAGGTTCAAAATGTTTTGTTAGATTTAATGATGTGGTACAAAATTTATAAAGCAGTCTCAGTTGGAATGGAAATTAAGTATTACAAGGTCACTAAGTAAATTAGTATTTTTGAGTCCGCATGCTTGTTGCAGATTAAGGTTGACAATGTCTTGTTGCTCAATAGGATTTGGATGAAATAAAAAAAAAGATTGCAAGGCATCTTTGTAAGCACCATTGAAATTGCCTCCAATAACTTCTTGGATTTTCCATGGATTCAAACGTCCAGTTCTGTAGCTAGTATCTTCAACTAAACTTACCAGTAATTTATAATCTTTGCACTCATAGCTAATTTCTAATCACTGAACTGCAGCAATTTAATAACATCCGTACTCTACATTTGCAGGCCATAGTGATGTACCTTCACCAGCTGCCCGCGGCGCGCAAGTCGGTCCCGGAGCTGCTGTCGGACCCGATCGCGCTGGTGCGCGACGTGCGCACGCTGGTCGAGCAGCACCGACACGACAAGCAGCATCTAGCTGTGACCGGCACGCCGGTGCTTAAAGGTGCGTGTGGTGCTTTTAATTGATAGCGGGGTTGGGATGGTGAACCATTGCATTGGTGTGCGAAAGAGATTGGACAGCCCCGTCGGTGTAATGTTTTCGATTCCGAATCTAACATTACGTTTGTGGTTTGTGGTATCTTCGTAGATTTTTATTAAACGTTTGTAATGCATTTTCATTGATACTTATTGACATATTATTGACGGAAATCCTTTGTTCTGACTCTTGCGAAATTTTAATATTAATCTAAAATTTTTGAAGTCAATGTTGTTCAAACCGATCAATGAAGGATCGGATTATATAAGATATTTACAATTTGTTTAGCTGTATTTGTTGGGTATCGTGCAAGTAGTAAGGAGGAGCGGTTCTGCCTGCAGGGCCGCCGGAGGCGTCGGTGGCGGAGCGGCGCTCTATGAGCGGGCGCGGCGGCGCGCGCGGCGGCGCCTCGCGCGGCGGCGCGCGCCTGCGCCCCGACCACGCCGCCAGCGCGCCGCGCCGCCGCCGCACACGGTAACCACGCATCATACATTTGCCCTTTACTAACTTCACGCCATTTCCCTAGCGGGGTAGGCAGAGTGAACCGGTCTATACGGTGCTGAGAATATTCCGACGTTCGATTTGGTGACGAACTGACTGATATGTACTTAAAGAGTCGTTTATTGGAAGACAAACTCGTTCACCACATACTTAGTGCGGATTCGCTTAAACTATGATCTTAGGTTTAACGAGCCCGGTTATTACACTATAGCGATTGCTTACCTGATTTAGTCGAACAAGTAGTACTTGAGATTTTAAAAATCAAAAAATCTGGGAACATATCCCAGATTTAAACCCAGCCCCCCCCCTGCATATGAAGCTATTTTTAGCTATTTTTACATTTTAATATGGACTTGCCTGAAAATATGATAAGACACGCTCAAGTCGCATTGGATTTGGCGTCACTAGGCCTACTCGACTGAGGTATGACCTTGAAGAATACCGGCCTAAAATAGCCGCTTTTAAACAACTGCATTTTTTATGAACATAAACGCCGGCGTCCCTTACGTAAGAATACGTAGTGCCGACGACCTAGGTTCAAGGTTGCTTGTTTTACTTCACCCCCTATACATACTTTAGAGATATGTTGTTGTTATTCCAGATGCAAGAAGTGCGAGGCGTGCCAGCGCACCGACTGCGGCGAGTGCGTGTTCTGCCACGACATGGTCAAGTTCGGCGGGCTCGGCCGCGCCAAGCAGACCTGCGTCATGCGACAGTGTCTACAGGTAATTATTATTCTGGCTTAAAAACTAACTAACTAAACTTCACGCCACTTCCCTATTCTGGCTTACTTGATAGTATACCTTTACCTTGAGGCATCTGTTATGATCTTCATCAAAATGAAAATAAAATCGACATTGTCACGCAATTTAAATCCAGTCACCGATACCACCCATCCATAATATAACCGTTTTTTCTTACTTCAGAAGACGTGTATTTTTCAGTAATAATAAGTAATCTGTGTAATGGAAATGGGGATATTGGACAAACACAGTCCCGAGAAAAATACCTGTTTTAAGTATTACCATGACACGCGGTCCATCCCCTGCCTGCGTCATCCGAAGTAGAGCCTAACCTCATACGTCATTGGGATTCTCCAGAGAAAATATATACATATATCGATATTTATATGTCAATATAACGTTCCAGCCAATGTTGCCTGTGACGGCGTCTTGCGCCGTGTGCCACCTGGACGGCTGGATGCAGACCCCCGTCGCGCCCCAGGCTAAGGGTAACTCGGGTAACTATTCACTTGTCACCATGCATGCCTAACTACTGTAGATCCGCGTTAACATATCCCCTGTTCCCTCCATGAAGTTTGTAAAGAAACTAGTTTAGTCCATAAAAAATTTAAAAATGTTTTGGGGTTAGATAGATATATATATAATATATAATAGGTTAGATAGATGTCAAGAGATGGTTAGTACGTACGTACGTAGATAAGTTAAATTTTGTGGGATCGCAACTTTTGGTCAACGGCCGGCATTTGGAAAAAAGGGGTCCGAATAGTTTTTACTCTACAATGCAAACCAAATAATGTCGCACAAAAAATTGTAAAAGCAGTTTTTGTTGCTAATGAATTTCTTTTAATCTTAAATTTTGGCCTTCTGACCTAAATTATATCTTGGAATAATTTGGCATGGTGTCATAATCCGTATTGCCTTCATACTAAAGTCGTACATAGCGCAGAACTTCACTGAATCTCCAATGGTTTTACTTATCAGGTCGCAACGGCCCGTCTTCCTTGCGGGAGTGCTCAGTATGCTACAGTATCGTGCACCCCGACTGCGTGCCGCCGGGCGGGCAGATCAACGAGGACCTGCCCAACTCCTGGGAGTGCCCCACCTGCACCACCATGGGGCTTAACCATGACTATAAGGTAAGGAAATAACCCTATTAGTGAATATATACACTGATGTACTCTACTCTGATGATATTCTTGACGTCTCAGGGCGAACGATGACGTAATTATAAGGTAAAGTAATAAGGCCATTTGCAAACATAAACTTCGTTTGTATATCACTTGGTTATATGTTATGTATTTTAAATCTTAGGACGAACGATGTTGATCTGATACACAAAAAGAATATGTAAACTGTATCATTGTCTAGTATATCGTAAAATTTATAAAAATCGAATGGTGTGTTGTATATTTTTGCTTGTGACTTGTAGGCAATTTTAGCAAGCCACAATTTTTGAGTGAAAATGGAACATACATACAGACATACACATTTTCACTTTTATAATATTAGTCGGAGTACGGGTTACTGATTCAAGCGCGGAAGTAATATAAGAGTAGATTCTGTAATTATATTAATATAGCGGGCCAATTAGTTCATTAATTTGAAGAAAATTAAAACCCATATTGATTATTGTAAATGTTCTAGCCTCGTCACTTCCGCGCGCGCCAGAAGTCATCGGACCTGCGGCGCATGAGCGTCGGCTCCGACGTCAACAGCGGACCTCTCGGCCAGCACCACAGCAACATGGTGGCTTTCCCGGTGAGACATGTTTTTTTTAAGTTAATTGAGTTCTTGACTTTCTGGTTCGGCAGTGAATTTATAAAAAAGAAAATGTTTGTCCAGTAAACAAAAAATTACGGACATAGAGCGTTGAAATTTCGCGTGACGTCACTGAACCCTTAAAAACATTTAAATCTAGTGACGTCAAGGAGTCCGACTGCAGAACTTTGATGCGCTATATCTTCGTCTTTATCTGTCGGTTTACGAGTAATTTTCTGTTTCTTTACTCCAATGGGTTCTGAAATAGCGCTGATTGTGCCTCTACTAGTCATGATAATGAGGATGTGACGTAATTTTGTAATAGGCGCCCGAACAGTGATATTAATTATAATTTTATTGTTTACAGCACAAATTACCAGGCCCACCGTCGGGACCCGTCAAATCAGAGGCTGGATCTGACGACGACAAGAATGATGTGCCGCATATTAAGACTGAAGATGGTAATACTACAAGTTTAACACACATTAGATCATAAATATTAAACAAGTAAATTTTGTATGTTTAATTCTTAAATTTGCAAACGATTTAAGTGATTTGCATGAACTTTGGCTTACGGTTATAGTACCCTGGATTAATATGTTTCTTTTTATTCCGAACATAGAAATTTGGTGTATTGTGGGATCCGCGAACGATAAAAATTAGGGCACTGTAAAACTTTCCTCTCGGTAGAATCTACTTTTTGAACTAGTTGATGTTGATGTGTTCTGATGATTTATAATCGTATTTTTGAAGTCCATATAAATAAAGAGATTACGTAATATTTAATTTCAAACTAGTATGATACAATAAGTAATCGTTATCGTGCGTTGTCCCGCAGAGATAAAGCGCGAGGAGGAGGGCGCTATGGGCGCGGAGGGCGGCGAGGGCTGGGAGCCGGCCAGCAAGAAGCGCCGCTCCAGCGAGGACGACGACGCGCCCAAGAAGCACGCGCTGCGCGCGCACCTCGCCCTGCAGCTCACGCACCACTCCGCCAAGGTAACGTTTACTAATATTAGGTCTTCCATGTTGCTACACAGACCTGACCTGACTAGTGTTCACTGGTCGGCAACCTACGCCTTCGGTGTAAAGTTCCACATACAAAAAATAATCATATCCTCTTAATTGATTTCGGGCTCGGGGCCTAATCTTGAAGAGGATTAGCTAGCTACGCAGGGGTTGTTAGTCTGCGTAAAGACAGGTGCCCTGTCTGTTTCATTACTTTTATACTCTCGTCATAGACGTCCTTTCTGTGTCGAGTGTGAAAAAGCAATTTTCTAACTCCGTGCTGTTACTGAATAATTGCAAAAGAAACACTGACCCACAAATTTTGGCTCGGCCTGGGATTTGAACTCGTTCCTCATAAGGTAATTCATTAGTTTACCACCCTCGCATAACCCTTTAAGAATGATTGTTTCAACCCTTTAGGCGTAGTTATCCCCAAGTTCGGAGACAATGTATTAACCCATGCTGCATGTTCCAGGCGCTTAAGAAGCCGCTGTACCCGATCCGGCCGGCGCCGCCGCTGGGCCCGGCGTGCGCGCAGACCAACTCGCCGTGGCTGGACCGCAAGGCGATGCTGTGCGTGTTCGCCAAGCTGACCCCGCACGAGCTGGCCACTTGCGCGCTCGTCTGCAAGGCCTGGGCTGAGTACTCGGTTAGTATACTATTAGTACTATTCGTTTCTTTGTTTTTTTTTCGTATAGCCACTTGCAGGAAATTCGTCCTAAAACAAAACATAACATAACATCATCCCTATAATCCCCAAAAGGGTAGGCAGAGACAAAGGGGCAGCTGGCCCCTTTAACTACATTTGTCCTATTGGGAATATTATGCAAGTAACTAACAAGTACTTCTTTTTCATTCACAATAAGTATATTAATAAATTGTATAGCAATAGGGACTATAAAGGTATAATTATGTGCCCTTGTGGGGTTGCTTAGTATATAAAGTGGTTTTCGAAGAAGACTGAATCAAATGTCTAATAGATGGCATTATTAAAAAGTTGGTTCCTGTCAATATGTTCAGTTAATTTTAAGGGAATTGTACCTCAAAATTAACCAAACATTATAGTGACACCTATTTCGCAACTAAACTAGACATATTTTGTTATTTAAGCAACTAGGTATACTCATACGACTATTCAAAACGCTACTTAATTTTTTTTCTATCCCATTTTTATAATTTACCACATTAAATGAGATGAGACCGTAAAATGTCCAGGTCTCATTGATTATTGCATTCTTAGAACTATTCATTAAGATTGATTTTCGAATGGCAACCCCATAAACACTTAACCTCATTATTGAGTGCATTGAACCGTATTGCTATTCGAACTGTTAGTGATGTAACTAATATAATTCGCAGATGGACCCGTCGCTGTGGCGCAGCATGTCGTTCGTGCAGGTGCGCGTGTCGGCGGCGCAGCTGGCCGGCATCGCGCGCCGCCAGCCGCTCTCGCTCGGCCTCGAGTGGTGCCATCTGGCGCGGAGGCAGCTCGCATGGTGAGTTATGTGGTTTTGGAGGCCTTAGCCGACAATGTACTTTTTAGAGGTCATTATTCAACCATAACAGTAGTGGAGGTTTTGATCAATATGCTAGATTCTACGAGTTGATATTGAAGTTTTGAGTAGAGATAGAACCTGTCAAATTGGATTGTGGTTGGATGCATTATGTGTTCTATCATTAATAATAATTTACATAATTTTTTTATTGAGGGAGTTAGTGTTTAAATTGGTATTTGGACGTTTAGTTTTAAATTCAAATAAAAGAGTTCTCACTTCTAGTTTGATCCAAAAAAAAAATTACAAATTAACAATTAAATGTATAAATAGAGAAAACACTGCAGGGAGATTCATTATCAACTAGTTGGAATTCAAAGGGCTAGCTGTGCCCACGGTTTCACCCGCATTTATGATTAATGTTAGCAAACAAACTCTTCTGCTTTAATGTATAAAGAAGTATAGATAGGCTTTGTAACGGCCACTTAATTTATCAATAATGTAAATTTATCACCATTTTAGTGCGTGACAATGAAACAAACAGAATTCCAGCTTGCTTTTGCCCTATAGTTAGGGTTTATTTTTCACATATACAGTAATGTGTCACATATTAGGCAAAATCAGTCCGAATCCGAAAATTTAATTTAAAAATCGTTGTACAGGCTCCTGGCGCGCCTGCCGACGCTGCGGTCGCTGTCGCTGGCCGGGTCGCCGGCGGAGGCGGCGCTGGCGCTGCGCTCGTCGACATGCCCGCCGCTGACGTCACTGGACCTGTCGTTCGCGCGCTGCCTGGACGACGCCAAGCTGCGCGGCATCCTCGCGCCGCCCGAGAACTCGCGCCCCGGCGGCGGCGCGCGCACCGGCGCCGAGCCCTCGCGCCTGGCCGCGCTCGCCGTGCTGCGCCTGCCCGGCACTGACATCACTGATGTCGCTATGCGATATGTCGTGCAGGTACGTTACCCTAGCTTTATTTAAATTTGAAGGAATGCCTTAGTCATACTACCCCGCCTCAGGGGGGAGCAGGATACCACATAACCACGTCGTATTCTCCTCCCTATAGATAATGAGAGGGGGGACCAACCACTAAAATATCAGGGTAGTGCGTCGCATTTGGGAAGGGCCCTGGGAACGCACAACCAACCGATGATCTCCCGACTGCGCTTGCTCTTGCGGATCGAATAACGAAACTTAGCGTCATACGCTAAGTCGATGGTAGTTTAGTAGTCACTCGCTTCTTAATTATTCCTGCAGCTGTGGTAGAATCACTTAGATAGATAGCCTGACAACCACCACTGCAACTTAAATGAAGTGTCTGAAGATCCCTACTGTTATCTGTTTGTTTATTGTCACCAGGCGTTACCGAAGCTGTGCGAGCTGGACGCGTCGTCGTGCGCGCGGCTGACGGACGCGGGCGCGGCGCAGCTGGCGCACCACGGGCTGCAGCGGCTGTCGCTGGCCGGCTGCCGGCTGCTCACCGAGGCCGCGCTCGACCACCTCGCGCGCTGCCCCAACCTCGTCAGGTACGGTTACACATACGCATCGGGCAGTGAGACGATCGAAGAAGTTACGTGTTGAAGTCAATCATGCTGCTTGCTGTTTAACAGGGTACTGGTTCCTTCACTGCTCAAATGACGGCTTTGAAAGACTATCTGGACGGGCCAGGAGGCTTAGTCAACTACATATGGAAGCTTTAATTATTGATGGTTATAAAGTTTTTTTAAGATTCACCACAAATAAGCAAGTGTGTGGTAGTGTTTCATCACAATTTGTCGATTTACTTACTATGGATTATGGAGTGCCATGTCTGACTACGTTGGCAGAGCCATTTACCGAATTTTGACATTACGAAGGCACATGTTATGTAACATACATAACATAACGCCCATAAACCCCGAAGAGGTAGGCAGAGTCAAAGGGGCAGCAGGCCCCTTTAACCACATGCAGACAAAAACTAAACTGGGCTGATACTGCTATTAAGGTACTATTACTTTTTACAAGGGATACAGGAAGGAGAATATGCCTGTTTTCCACCTAAAATAAAAAAATACTTGCACACCGACTCTGCAGTAATATTTCGCGCTCTTATAATATATGATATCTTGAATCTAAAATAAACATATTTTATTCTAGACTGGATCTCCGACACGTGCCGCTGGTGTCTACACAGGCGGTGATCAAGTTCGCGGCCAAGTCGAAGCACAACCTCCACGTGCAAGACGTGCGGCTGGTGGAGCTGCGGAAGACCTGATCCGCGGAGCCGCCCGCGCCCGCCGACAGCGCGTGAGCGTGCCGCGTGCCGCGTGCCCGGAATGTAGGCTTTACGGCGAGGTGACTAAGTGCAATTTCGTCTGCCGACGCCACGGTGATAAGAGCCATTTTTGATTAACAGCAGTTTAGTTTTTCACGTTAACGTTGTAGGGTGGGGTGACTAAGTGCAATTTTTTCTGCCATCTCGACGGTCGTAAGAGCCATTTTTGGTTAACAGCATTTTACTGTTTTACGTCAATGAAGGTCACTTTTTAGGCTTTACGTTAACAGCGTATTACTTTTTTCATCATTGATAGTCGACCTTTTCAGTGAAGGAATGACCGGCCGGATGAAAAGTATTGGGTCTCAAATTTCATATAACATTTGTTATTATTATTGTCTATGACACATGATAGATAGATATTGTTATCTACATATATTCGTTCTGGATACTAAATAATAGTATCTAAACAAGTTCCATAAGAATTGGGACCCAAAATTGTTAGCAACATGCTATCGATTTTATTATACGGATTTAAAATGGCATGAAAGTTAATTGCTACAATAAAGTAGTATTTTTATTTTGAAGTTCAATCGGCGATTCAGAGGACATATCAAACGTAAGCCTACATTTCAAAGTCACCATCGCACACGTAGATATTGAAGCAAAGACTTGTTTAAGCTTATCCTAATATAACTGTTGAAGTGATACGATTTTCGAGTAAATATTTAACCCGGTTCCAGTGGAGCTGAGTGATTAGTCAAAAATATTAATTGTCACTGCGAAACCAAATGATCAAATATTTTCGGGAATGTTCTCTTTTTGTTTCATTTCTCATTTTACTTATTGATTTTCTTATAAATGTGACATGAATAGTCATAATAAGTTATTACAGGTTTTAAATATAGACATCATATATTTTGTCTTCTTGCAATATAAAAATCAGTGCCAATGTTTCTATAGGCCAGCACGTTTTATACTGCACAATCAATGATAAATATATACGGAAAAGTTGTATGTATAGTCTGGCCAATGGAGGTAGACAGTGAGGTTGGTAGGATCTTATCAAAACATATTAAAAGTAAAATAACGGAGTAAAGCTAATCTGTTAGTAGCCAAATATAATCATGGTTTTTAAATGTTGATTTACGAACCAAAAAAACACAGTAACTCAAGTAACCTACTAAATGACTGAAAAGTTATTTGTTTTTAAAACCAAAAATATATATATGCGCTTTTTGTCTTCGCGATTCGTCGTTTTTGACCAATAAATAAGCGCACTTTGTGATTTTCAAAATGTAGAGCGCGCTTCAGTTTACTTTAAATTTTTGTCTGATATCAGAGTATGGTATGTCGGTGAATTTATACAATTCCGTCATTATGATCCGTCGATATCATAAAGTATTATTTACATAGCGATTAAGTATGACTTTAATAACACAAGCCACATTTTCTACCTCCTTGGTCGGATTTTATTAATTTTATTGCATGCTGTTGCATTGGTATTATATTTTATTGTTAGTTTTTTATATTTTCTTGATTTGGGCCGTGAGAGGCTTAGATTTATCATTGACTGAAAATTCTAATGTCTATATAAAATATGTATAAAAAATTAATATGTATAGTGTCAAAACTAATATTTAGGGGTGCAAATGGAATTTAAACTTGAACAATAAAATTCTAACAAAACATAGACGAATAACTACTAAAGACTAGTTTAATTTCCTTATGAAAAGTCAACTCAAATATACTCTCAATCAACGAATATTTATGAAAATAATAATGAATGTAGAAAAACTGAAAGGTGTAAGCCAGGATCTTAGCATATGGACGGATGTCTGCCCAGAGTGACGTCATTTAATAACAATATTTTTTTTTTATAAATTCCAATATAGCTAACAATGCCTAAGACGAATACGAAAGATTTAACTAAAATATTGAACTATCGTTTAGTCATATACGTCCGATACAAAAATACAAGCCATTACGATATTGGCAACATTTCGGGCGAACTTGGCCGCTTTACAAGCCGCCACTCAATGACGGTGATTGCGTTAATTGACATCGGTGAGTTACGTACACCTGTGACTAATATGAATTATTATTTTATCGTTTTTGTACTACGATGATAGAAAAAAAGTATTTTCATCTCCAATCGCATAAATGGTATAGGATCGCACAGAATGTTGCGCATGCGCATTTATTGTTTGTGACCCCGTATTATACTGATATAGTGGTAGCTATTTCTTGAATAATGCCTACTTTGTACTTGTATACATTAAATTCGTTCACTGTATCAATTCCATTTGCAGCCCGGAAAATTATCTCAATGTTTAATTCAGCAATATTTAATTTTCACCTTGTAAATAGTCGATTTATTTATTGCACAGTCCACAGCTTGATTTTAGTTACATGACAATTCAAAATTGATTAGGTTGTACTTTTTAGTTCTAGTCGCTTTTTAGTTTAAGCCGTTGTTGTTAGGTAATAATATGATAACTGTGACAGCGTTGGTTTTGTGTAAATAAATGGTGTTTTGTCTGGTACTGTTAAAGTTGTGGAAACATTTAATATGCATTCATTGAACAAATCTGGGGTTTGGGTCTGCAGTATTCCAATTGGATTCATTTGTATGTCTATTATATAGTTTTTGGCTTAATCGGTGAACATATTGATTCTGTCTTAAATTACCAGCATGACTCTTCTTATCAAATAATAGGTGTTTTTTTAAATTACAACGAGAAAGTATAAGAAAGAACAAAATTAATTGTATACAAAAATCTTTCTCATATTTTCAAGTTATTGAAAAATAAAAGTCAATAGTAAATAAACATGTCGAATATAATTGATGTGCAAATTATTTGTTTTGCATATTTGTCATGGTATTAATTAATAGTACTGGGTGTTATAATAAGACAATATGTTTATGTTGCTCATTGTAAGAGATATTATACTTTCATGTTTATCCAAGTATTATATGTAACTGCTTTTTATAGAATCATTATTGTTTCTACATAATGAATGGGTACATTCAAGTGCGCACACTCGACACAAAACAATATATTACAGGTGCCTAGTAAATGGATAAACTTTTTTACAGGTATATACAAAGTATTTACAATTTTAGAGGCGATATTTATTTTAATATGGTTCGTTGAAACAAAAGATACACATTTATTAAATTAAATTTAGATACATTTCTAAAGTTATCCAATTTCCTGTCCAAAATAAGATTAGTAAACAATAAGTTTCATTTGAAGTGTGGAAATTGGGAGCGGGTTCTGGTGTTCATATTTGATTTCACATCGTATTTTGTTCAGTATTTGTTACCGCATCAGTACTTAATCATTGAGATTACATGTTAAAATAATATTATGAGGCCTGAACAATACTATGACAAAGACAAATTTAAATAGGTCAACATGCAAGAGACAAATTCGTGTAACAATTTGAAAATCTAACACAGGCAAGATGAAACAAGCCTCATAATATTTTAAATTGGACTACTCACAAATAAATAAGTTTCAAGTTCGTGTACTCGATAATTACTTGTCTTGAAAATAACATTTTCATTTATAACGCCGGTACAGTGGTACAAAGCACAAACGTTTTATTTCTAGGCTCCTGTATTCCAGTATACATTGTCAAACTTCTCATGTTAGTCTGTAAGTAAACCGACTCTGATCACAGTAAGCGAGGTCGGGGGGCCGCCTATAGTATTAGTTTAGAACGATTGAGACAAATGGCAAACTTTGCGCTCACCCGATTAATAACTTGCATTCGATATCGTGTAAATAACAAGTTATTTTATAGTGTAATGTTGGGAGATGAACAAAAACGTAATTTACAAATAAATCAATCAATAAAACGCATATTGTCTTATGATTTGTTTAGCCAATAGCGTCTTTATATTGTGTATGAATGCGTTATTGAATTGTATAGGATTATTAATTTGTATTATAATATTCAATTTTTTTTAGATACCAAGTCTCATGTAAAGTCAAAGTATGCCTTGGCTAACGTTTTACAATTAAATATGATTACGTTAGTTTAACAAAATATAGGAAAATTTTTAAAACGAATAATATACGATATGCTTATATAACCAGTATACGATGAGAATTCGCATTATGGTATAATATGCTACATGTTGGGTGAGCGCTAAGTTTCACAGCGGACTGTACATTATTATGGTAAGAAGTCGTTATGAAGAACATTTTTACTTGGAATATAGGCTCCACGGTTAGGGTCGAGCTAGTTCTAAGAATCGTGTGCCTCAGTGTATAGAGAATTTAGCTATAGTATAAAAAAATATTAATAAAATGCGATATGATCATTAATCACTTAGCAAAAACGATTTATCAGAATTAGGAAAATGAGTGACTAATGATTTTATTAATAGTCTAAGGTAACATAGATATTATATAGTTTTGTAAGGTGCCTCCATGCGAGAGTTTTGCCTCTGTTGGTAGTTTTTATACTACACTCGCATTTTGGCACGTCGTTGGCAGAAACGGTGATATTAAAGCCAATGGCTAGGATTACAAAGTAGGGATATTATGTGAATTTGACACGTTTACAAGACGTAATATTGTATCATTGGTTACCATAAGCTCTAATAGTATTTGAAATAAATATTTACATTGAACTTTTTCGTTTTATTATTCGCATGGAGGTTTATCGTTTATTTTGTTATTTTGATTGATCCCTTGATCAATCCGTCGGGTCCACAATTTTTTGCGTCTAAATTTTAAATAGTCGGAATAAAAATTGAAACTATGGAGTACAATCTGACCATAAGAAAACAATAGATATAACAGATACTTCGACTGTTTCTGATATGACATTGTTTATTGCTTTTTAGAAAAAAAATCAAAATGATTAAATAATATAAAACTAGGTACCAAAGTACTTTGTGTCTCGAAAGTACTTTAATCGGCCGGTTATTGACGAAGCAATCTTATTGGCTGTTCTTTTTGCTTAGTCACATTACGATTACGTTTTGTAACGCCATCTGCTGAATATTGTATGTATGATCTGAATTAATTTAGGGGAGGAGGGAATTGTGATTTGAGGTCTATATGTTGAGTACGTGTTTTATATCCTTGCGTACAGATGTCGCTCGAAGTTATATTAGGGGCTCATTCTAGAACGGTCGCGTGAATAGGTACTATCCAACTATTGCTTAGTTATAGCACAGAGTAATAATATACTACGTACAGTTAGAGCAACTTAAATTACATTAGCAGGATAAAAATATATATTCTTAGGGGGTGGTACAGTGAATAACCAATATCTCAACTAATATAAATCCCGCACCTCTATCGTTCGGTGTGAAATTTAAACCATTGCATTGACAGGCTTCTTATAAAAATAAGGGTTTTCACCATAAAATATCCAAACCTCACTATTTTCAACAATCGATGTACAGACGGCAGCACATCAGGCTATACGTTTTTGTTGCGAAACAGCCCATAACAGAAAAGAATAAGACTCCGCAGTGTTTAGCCTGAAGTGCTGTCGTGTGTTCCTACCTACCTTAAGATTTTTTAAATTAATAAATGAAGCATAAACCTTTTAAATGACATGGAACAGAGATAGCTTTTTTCTTGATAAAAAGTAGGTACCTTCTTATCCAAATATGTTAAAAAAGCAGTGTGCCAAGTTTCATCCTAACATATTTACACATCCAATGGTTTACGCGTCAATCTCATAGATGTGCATTACTAACTAACTAACTAACTAAACTTCACGCCACTTCCCTAGCGTGCTTTAAATATTGCAAAATAACAAAAACCGCAATTTCAGCTTTGGTATCAAAGCTACAAATCATCATCCTCCTAGCGTTATGTGCCATGCTTAGTCGGGGTCCGCTTAGACTATAATCCAGAACTTAGCGAGTCTGGTAATTACTTTGAAGCGACTGCCGATCTGACCTTCGTTCCCCTTAATAGGGGGACTAGACAATATTGATCATAATTACATATCCATAGTTGGTGGAATGATCCAGTTTGATTCAATATAAATATCACCTAAAAACAAAATGTTACATAATAATAATTCAATATAAAATGAATACCTACTTATCTATTTATCGAAATCTATATTAATTCGCGCCTGCATTTACTTCATACCCATTATATAAACGGTTTCGTAGGTATTAAAGAAAATCGACACCTACTTCCATTTCAACACGCACTCCCTCCTATAAGATACGAGAGGCGTCGAGATTAGTCCAGAATCCAATTACATTTTCCAAATTTCCCATTTTTCCCTCGCCGCCGGTTCAAAGCTCACAGAAAATTATTTTCTTCGCCCCCAAGAAATGAAAAATAAACGTGCGCCGAGAGCGTCTTCGAAAAAGAACCTAAACGTCTACAAAAGAACGAGACAGAAGATTTCACTACACCAAGGTGTGAGAGAGATAGAAAAGAAGGTTGGAGCGCGCCTTGAGGGGATTTGTCAAATACTACTTTTGTGTTTTTTTTCGCGGGAGGCTGTGACTTCAATTCAAATGAACCGAGTGTACTCCTTGCGAATGCCTACACTTGACTTTCGGAATGTAATTTCGGTGGGATCTAATTTATTATTATTCTTCAAGTAAAAATGATTACTTAATTCTCCTTGGGATTGGTTTTGTCTACGGTTCGCCGCGAAGCTTGGGCAATACTTAGCTTTGGCATCCCTTGTGCAGTTCTAATCATGAAAAATATTTTTTTTAACAAAAGCCTTGATTGGTAAGCTGAAATTATCTGTAACTGTAGTATTGACTATTACGTACGAAGAATACGCTAACTATAATAGCCTACTGTAAGGAATAGGTACTGCTATGACGACGACGATTTTGATGCTTTTAATTTATTTTGGTTTTATAAAGCAACAGATTAGCATGTGACACATAATGCCACTTAGTATTGCATTCCCATTGTAGGATTAGTAGTAACTCTAAAGAGAGAGGCTTCACGTCACTAAGATTAATCGTTTTTTAAATTTCAATTGAAAATATATTTAAAGGTCTTTTTGTCATGATTATCAAACCTAGTTTTCTTTAAATTAAAAAACACTTTTTTCATGATACCTATGTATATATAAATATTACATTCGATACTTATTTCTACATGTATCATGAATACTATATACAAGTTTCCTATAGGTGGAAGGAAATTAGAACGTCTCTAGTCGCCGTTATAGACTCCATAACAAGGTTAAGTTCCAATAACCGTCCTCGGATCCATTTTGCTGGTAGCAGTTTTGTCAGGTTTCTAGTTCATATCTGAGGAGCTCAGAAGCTATTGAGCGGTTGTGTAATTGCAAAAAATTTATCATTCATTCCTTGGGCCGCTTTGGTGCACATAGGACCCAAAGCAAGCATAAAATGTATGTAGAGACCCCGTAAAAAATGGATGAAAGTAAATAAATAATCTGGACCATGGCTTGGCCATGGCAATGTTTACCTTCAAAATCGAACTAATGGTGTAAAATACATAAGTGAGCATGTAGATTTATATTTATAGGAATTCTGACTGAGCTAGGTGTGTGATCGGAATTGAACTAACATCCCTTGCATGTGAGACATATCGTTATCCATTGACCAACCATCGATAACTTTCCAATGGAATGTTAATTACATGCTAGCCACTTAGTTTAAATTAATTAAACCTAAGTTTAAAAGAACGTACACAGTTCACACAAAATAGCTCCAAGGCAAGAAAATAGCTAGTCTTATTAGCAGTAACCTTTAAGATTCGGCCGGCAGCCTGGGGTAGATATCGATCGGGCTACCGCGCGCACGCGAGCCGGCCGGCTAACCACTGATCCACGCGTTGACAACTGACGCCTGTCTGGCACCTGACAGCTGGACTGGTGGGTACACAAGTGTTTAGGCCGGATTAACTTCTTTTTAAGATCTATTTTAAATTCCTCTATCAAGTCATCATCTTCCTAGCGCTATGTCCCGTGTTTAGACGGGGTCCGCTTAGATCATGATCCAGGATTTAGCGAGTCTGGTAATTACATTGAAGCGACTGCCGATCTGACCTTCGTAACCCTAAGATAGGGGAACTATACAAACCGCCGAGCTAGTGGTATAAATATTTACGTACATAGATTTGAAAAATCCAGAGGTACCTGCCGGGTTTGAACTCGCACTACTCGGTCATGAGGCGCGTGTCCTTACCATTGAGTTACCACTGCTCCCCATTCAGCTACCACCGCTCCTCTAAGAGTAATTTAGCAGCTATTGAAATTATTTAGTGCGCGTTGAACATTAATGCACATTTATCTAGGCTTCAAAAGCACTATCTCATGTTTTAATTTGCAGTATCAAAAATATCTCGTCTTTTCTTGTTCACTAGACTATATTATATAATCCCATGTTGTCTAGGATTTAAAAATAATGTGTCAACTGTATCCCTCGGCTAGCTTGTCGTAAAAGGCGACTAATGGTATATTTGGCTTGTGATTAGGTATGCACTACTTTTTTACAATTTTACATCTAAGCTAACTTACATTAATGACATGCTAGGCAAGAAATAACAACAAGCTTCTTCTAGTAAAACATAAATTCTGTTCATAGAAGTATTGTATCCGTTGTGCTCGCGAGCGTGGTGTCAGCGCGGGTGAGTGGCGCGCACGCGACGCCGCTGCGGCCGCACGCACCGCTCGTAATTTGCGCTCCGTACCGTGCACCCGCCGGTCTGCCAGACCTGGCCACCATCAGGCAAGGACGAAGGAAGATCCTTCTTCTTCCTGGAAAGTTTCCCAATCAGAATTAGTGGGTCAAACAGAGCTGAGGTCACGATTTTATTACCCCACTTAATTGGATTTTTGGCTGAATGTAGTTTAACGAGCTTATCGCTTTTTGGACTCTAAATACCCTTTTGGGTTTGCCGCACGCACCTGGTGATCTGCCATCCCTGGGCACCATCGGAGATGGACGGAGGATTCGGAATTAGTATTTGTGGCTCAAACAGCACATATCACTATCAGACCAAAAGAGTTGAATCTCCAATCGGTTACCGGTGTGTCAAACACCCCGCCGAGACATACGTCCTAGTACTTACAGATGCAGTTTTTTTTATTCACTTTTAGCAAAGAAAAAAATAGAGTTGAGTTGGAAATTGAATTGAGTTAGTAATGGAAATGTAATGTTATCTATATATATTATATTATATAGGCTATCTCGTCATCTGTGCTCTTAACTTTATCTTGATTAGTCCTTGTACGCTGCGTACCCCATGCAGGATTGCGGGCGTGATGATAAATTACATACGTATGAAATATTATAGAGACAAGTTAATGCTAGTAATTAAACTAGGAGTAAGCGAATATACTGACCAGCAATAAAACTATAAGTTGCGGAGCATGACGGAGCAGAGCTAGAGCTGTAATCGACACATGTGTCTGATGCACGGTGCCACACACTCAGGCGCTCTACGTGCGCTATATCACCGTGCAAGCTTGGCTTTCGAGCGACTCTACCAAGGAGGTAGAGTTGAAGAGTTTAGTGAAGTTGAAATATAATTGCTGTAATATGTGTTGTTTAAGTAAGCTGATGGATAGAGGTAGAGCTGTAATCCTCACATGTGCCTGATGCAGGAGCGACACACTCAGCTTTAAGCGACTCTACTAAGATGGTTGAGCTTTTGAGTTTTATTAGTTAATGTCTACGATGTATATCTTATGCGAGAAAATTAAAATATATAGATATAATAATACATTGTAACTTTTATAATTGAGCTACACATTTAGCCTGTAAAATTTATCAAAGAATTGGACATGCTTTCATCTAAACTGCACCCTTGAAATGAGAATGACATTATTAAAAAATCCTGTGTTCTTGCTGCGTTTAGAAAAATGCAATAAAAATGTGAGGTCGTTTGTATTCTGTGGATGTATGTGAGTGTAAGTGATATAATATACACTCGTAAAAACTAGGTATAAGTACTTATTATACTGTACTCAATAAAAAAAAATACTTCTATTTGCCTATTGAATGCAACCGTAACTTAAATTATTAAAAGTCGCACTCTTATCTTCCGTACAAGCCACACATCCGGGCGTTAGTTGTGCCGGGCCCGGTATTCCCTGAAGTTATTATGGCCCAGTGAACCGGGTAACGAACCCACCCCCGGCCTCTGTAAATAATACATTACGCCTTATCATAACCGCCCAGACCAAAGGGTGCATGTCACATGTAAAACACCGTTTTGAGATAACGCTTTACGATCCGGGGTTAGTTGTCTATGATTTATGGTTTCTTGTTTATGGATTTCTTTTTAGTTTTAAGATTTTAAGGTTTTTTACTGGGTTAAATCGTATTGCCCATGTTGGTCAGGAACATAAAAATATTGTGCTAACTGTGTCCTTTGCCTAGCATGTCGTAAAAGGCGCCTAATGTTATATCGGGTTTTGAGTATTGATTGCGTAGGCGACAAGCTAGCCTTTTCACAATTTTCCATATTACTTATCACTACTTTTCACAATTTTTTATTTAACCCAGCCTAGTATTATTTTCAGTTGGATGGTTGAGGGGGCTAGCTTCCCCTTTAACTTCGGGGATTACAGGCGTGATGTTATGTATGCATGTATTTTTAATTGGTACAACCGGTGGAATCTGTTGTATATAGTTAGGGCCAAATAGTTGACTTAATCGTCAACTGGCGAGCGAGAAACTCGCGAGCGCGCGCGAGTGTTTGATAAAGGTTTAAACAACAACAACAACAACTGTTTAGTTGTTGTCTGGGTGTTTTTATAGGTACAGGGTATCGTCATTTGTTTTTATATCCTTTAAATAAAAATTAAAATAATTAGTTACTGTAGATGCCGATCTATCAATTAACAAAACAGAAATTACTTTTGTGCCTATAAAAACCATGAAAAATATTTGAGCTATTCTTTTTAAACCTTTATTTAACCTTTTGTCCGATGTTTGTCGGGGACTTCCAACAGTTTTTCTTGCCTAGCATGTCATAATAGGCGACTAATGGTATATTTTTGGCTGAATGTGGTTAAAGTGGCCTGCTGCCCCTTTGACTCTTCCTGCTCCTTCGGGGATCGACACTTTATTGCATAGTAATCTAGTCTTTCTTAAAAATCAGCATTTTGCAAAAGGTCCTAAACCCAGAAAGTTAAAGACGTGCGGACCATCCATTCAATTATTCAGGCTATGGTATGGGCCCCTACTATATATATGGTTCCTAGCTAATAAAGCCCTATTTCAACAGAAATAACGATTAATTCGGATAACTATAAGCGAGTTACCGATCCAAATCGGAATGTAACACAATAAATCAACGCAGTTTACGCGGCAACATTAAATGCGTCTGGGTCCTACGGGAATACTGCAGTGGGGTCCAGGCCCCGGGGGCCGTTCGTCACTCGAGGCCGCTTACGGCCAGATGGGACCTCTGATTGGGCTAGTCACAACAATGATACATGAGGTCGCGATGACAGGATCTATCGGGACTCGTCTGGATTTGTAGATTTTTCGAATTAGTTCGAAAACAAACTCTATGTTATGTTAATGGATGTATTTCGTCAGAAACATAAAAATTTTGTACCTACACACTAACCTTAATCTTAACTTAAATTTGTACAGTGTATAGACACAACACGGATTCGAACCCCGTATTAAAATTTTCACATTTATAATGTTAAGCAATTCGGATTTTGGGTGTGATTGTGTAGGCGACAGGTTAGCCGGTTGTCACTGCTTTTTCACAATTTTCCGTTTAACCCAGCCCGGCTTTATTTTCGGCTGAATGTGGTTGAAGGGGCATGCTGCCCCTTTGACTCTGCCTACCCCTTCGGGGATTGTGGGCGTGATGTTATGTATGTATGTATGTATGTAAGCAATTCTACTAATATAAGTAATATAAATAGAATTGCTTTAAAAGGTTTCCTGTCATTGTTTTCTGTTTTGTTCCTAGTCACGGCTCGCTTGACCTATGATCCTTAAAGACCTTTGAATGTACAGATTTCCTTGCGTTGATTTTCCGTTGCATAAGTAGTATACGTGTAAGAATATTTTTGAAAATCTACAGCTATGTGCTCAGCTATCAACTCACACTGAATATTATCGAGCCACCTAATAATTCTTATTATCTACCTTGTATAGCCTTGTATAGCTTGGTCAATTGTGCAGCAGTACACCCGCCATTCTGACTCACACGCATATTTAAGTTAAGTTAAGAAATTATATGTAGTTTATATGTAGTAGCAAATAACTGTTAAAAAATAAAGTATTTGGAGGTATTTGTATTTGTACCTAGTCACAAAATGTGTATGTTTCATAACATTCATACTTGTTTTATCTGATCTCATCTTCAATTAAAACTATTTTCAACGAACTCCACAAAATATATTTTTTACATACATATAAATCTTTGAGCACGTTAAAATCCATTTATCCAATCATCACCAAAGCTGAAGAAACGAAACAGCTGTCTTCCACAACCACAACACGGAAAATAAAATAAAAACCAATTCAAATCGCGATTTGACACCGCCCCTCTTACCCGGGTATGGGACAATCAGAGGCAAATATGGGGACATCTGTACACATACTTGTCCCGATCGCAGTAATCGTATGTACATAATGAAATGAGTGCAATATGCGTCCGGCCTCCGGAGACCGCGCCGAGGAATGATAGCGCGGTTTAAATGGATGCGGTAATTCTGACAATAACAATGTCAGTTTTATATTACGGATTATTTCAGTTCATTTGATTTGTTTAGCCTTTATAATGAATCCAGACAAATTATTATGGTTACACAATGTTTTCCGTTGCCGCTGTACTAGTGATATAAATTTGTAATACTTACCTAGATAGTTTTTCTCTTTGCTCTTTACCATTTGGACTTTGGCTGCCTGCCTTCAGAGATTGTAGGCTTGATGGTATTCTTGTATATTTACACTGACTGAATAAGTAAGGGTCAAAACCTTAATGCGAGATGTGTACTGCAAAACCGGGTCTGAAGTTACAGTCGACCAGATGAGATCAATCGTTATCAATTCAGTTTTTAAAATTTACATTACCGTGAGTGAACCCAATTTTGAAATAACTAGCCATAGGCATCGTTACTCCACTTTTTATTTCTGATTTTAAAGTCATCCGTTTCGCGATGCCTCATCCACGGCACTTCCCTATTCTCTGTCGCAAGTCCCTCGGGAGCGGGTCGCGGCGCGATGTCCCTGATTTATTTACCCGCCCGTGTTTGCCGACTACTGTCGCCTTTGTTTACGCTGCTCCGCCGCGCCGCGCGCCGGCGCAGCGATGGACTTGTTAATTATTCACTTTACTAGAGCGAACGGATTCTTAAGGTACTCCAAAAACTACCAAACGTTCAGTAAACAGTGAGTTTGCTGACTACTGCCGCTTTTATTGACGCTGCTTCACTGTTCTGTATAGCGGGCGTGCGATGGACTCATTCATTATTCACTTTACTAAAGCTAAGAATATAAAGACTGAATAGGTAATTGGAATGCTAGGTATTTCGTCAAAACTATCAAATGTCAATAAACAACAGTGAGTACAAGAGACAGACTCTTTAATTATTTACGTTACTAGAGTAAAGGAATTATTAAGCGTTTCAAAAACTATAGAAAGTCAATAGTGTATAATGACTATTGTCGCTTTTGTTTATGCGGTTTTGCTCTGCTATGTACCGGGCGAGCGATGGACTTGTTAATTATTTATTCATAGACCGAGTTGAAAGCAAGAACTTACTAACTTTTTTTTTGTAAAATGCTTCATATTTTTAGTTTGACATTATAGATACATACATCCATATATATTATCACGCCCATAATCCCCGAAGGGGTAGGCAGAGTCAAAGGGCCAGAAAGCCCCTTTAACCACATTCAGGCAAACATAAAACTGGGGTTAGATGGAAAATTAAAAAAAGTACATTATAGACCAGTGTTCTTCAATGGTTATGGAAATGTGCATAAGTACTTCGTAATGATAATGTATCGATGCATTTTGTAAAATACAGACATACATACATATCATCACGATCTAACATGAGAAGGGTGGCAAGCAAATTTAAGATTTCTTTTAGATTTAGCTATAATAAGAATTGGTCCAGGTAAAATGGAAGATTGTGATGTAGTAGTGACAAAGAGCTAGTTCGCCGCAGGCCCAATACCCAATACATCATTAGTCGACTTTTACGACATCCTAAACAAGGAACACAGTTGGCCCACTTTTTTCAAGTCCCAGACCAACAAGGGAATTGCAAGATATCTTTATTGATAATGTTTACTAATAGGTACTTGAGAGCTCTTAACACTTTAGCTAATTTGATCTTAAGTGCGACGGATCGCCGTGAAACCAGAATTATACGGAGTCAGATGACTTCATGCCTGCTTCCGTGACAAAAACATTGCTTATTTAATAAGGAAGACCTTTTACTAATTCAGTTTGTATTTAAAACTGTTTTCACGTATTTAGTCTTAGATTCGCTGTAATGCTTAATTTGTCTTGCTTTGACTTTTTACTTTATACAGTTGGAAACGTTTTCTTTTTTTATTTTCTATGCATTTGTTTAGTGGGAAAAGGTTGATATAGGTAGTCAAACGACGTGTGGTAAATGTATACCTAACTATACTTTGCATTATGTAAAAAAAAAAAAATAATCGTATTCCTATACGATAATAAGTATATCTAATTATCGCTTAAAGTATCTAATTATTACGAGCACTAAATACAATTTAATATAGTAAGTAAAGCAGCAGATATTTATGAATGCATTCAATAAAAAACAATACAATTAACACTTATCTATTACAACTTAATAACAACTGATATTACTCGAATATTTTTCGTCACGGTGTTGTATTAATTACTCCAATTTTATTAGATAAACCAGCAAAGCCCGTGGGATATGCAAATACAAGTGCTAGTGCATTTATAATTTAAATCCAACCCAACTTAGCGAATTTCGTCCCCCAATCCGCACACAATTGACGTTTCGCCCGGAACCCCCTGCTTTTGTGCGCCCGACGTGAATACCCGTTCTAATCTCGACCACGCGCCCGCCACGCGCGGCCCGCCTGCACACGACAACCCAATGTGCACCAAGCCTTAAAAAAATCTTACTCACTTTCTCTATGATAACCAAAAACCAACTTTCGCGCCAGAACGCAAATGTCAAACTCCAACTGTAAAATTTTGGCGGTAACAACCAATTCAAAATGGCGGGCATTAAAAAAGCGTGTCCTTTATCTTAACTGATTGGATAATCTGTGCTCGAATGTTATAGTATAACGTATCGGAAACAGAAATATAAGCCCCGACGTCCTGATTAAGTCCTCTGCGACAGGGCGTGGCACCCAACGAAATTATAGTCATTTTTTGACATCGGCATCAAGTTTCCTTTATTCGGCGGCGGTTTTTGGTGAAATCTGCCAAAAACGTTGCGATCTAATTATTAGCTTTGTTCTGGTTGGCGTGGGGTGCGCCGATTGTTGTAATAATGTTGGGGATTAAGTAAAACAGATTTGCTGGTTATTGTGGGATCAGATGTAAGTGCTTTTGTTACGCGTTTGAATAAATATGCGTAATAATGACGGAAGTTGGCCAAATATAATGAAATGTGGGTTAATGAAGTTTTACTAACCAGAATAACAATAACTTCTGTTACAATCTGAAGGATACTATAAGCCCTTATACATTAGACAGTTATAGGAGGTGCATGAATAAGTAAGAAATGTTTATTACAATTTTAATAGTTTAAAAAGTTTAACTTCCAAGTGAATAAAGAGAAGCCTCCATTTATTAATTTGTTGTAAAATGGCGCCCAACATGGTGCGCATATATTTGGTAAAATTAAACAAATATATTTGTCAGTTTACACCACCTAAATAAGTCAGGGAATCCTCAAAAGTTAGGCCAAAACTCGAGTGGATAATTTACTAACAGTACTTGCTCATGTTTATATCGTGCTTTTAAAAGCCCATTCAAAAAGTATTTTACCAAGCATCTTTCGAAAAAATTAAAAATAAAGCATTAGGTAAGTATGCACACATAAACCATTTATTTTTCAGACTCAACCCACGCCTCTCCGACTAAGCGGTCTTTAAAATTAACACTCGATTGGAAGAAAAATTCTATTAAAAACAAGCGTAGTGGGTTACCGTGGCTGATTTTCGCAAATATTAAACAGTTTGACCCTCGCATATAGATGAGGCATTTCCCGGGACGCGACCACCTGATCACGTATTCATGGGGGGCAATTGTCGGCAGGAGCTACGAAGGATGGATTACTACTTTTTTATTTAGCTTGACACGTTTTGTGGCGACATCTGTAACTAAGTAGGTTTATCTATATAATACTGCCCAGGTCTCCTTAAATGTGTCCATCTATGTAATAATATAAATTCTATGATGTATCCAAGTACCTTATATTGTTTTTTAAATACTTGAGAGTTAAATTGCTGTAACTCACCTTTGGTGATCCTCTTAGTGATAAGTTTCGTTACGTTTTTGGACCGCTTTGACCATGATCTTAGATACAAATCTATAGTTGCTGTTTTTCTTGTGGTCTGTTTATTAAATTGAGTCTAGGTATAGGTACCTAGAACAAATTAGATCATGGTTATGTACCCACAGTTTTGTGAATATGGAAGTCTTCTTTTAATACATACATACATACATAACATCACGCCCATAATCCTCGAAGGGGTAGGCAGAGTCAAAGAGGCAGCAGGCCCCTTTATCCAATTCAGCTAAAAACAAAACTGGGCAGGACTGGGTTAGATGGAAAATTGTAAAAAAGTAGTGACAAGTGGCTAGCTTGTCGCCTATACAATCACATACCATAAACCCGATATACAATGGTATAAAATATACAATGGTGTATGTATACCACATGCTAGGCAAGAATCACAGTTGGCAGATTATTTTGAAGTCCTAGACCAACATGGGACAATGGGCTGGGTTAGACGGAAAATTTAATGTCTTCTTTCAATGTTCTTGTTTGTCTACTGTAGGTATATTTATCCAATCAGCTCTCACTGATATTTATTATGTATACACATTGACGTTAATACTTCATACCTCGTTAACCAACATGAAGTATTATTGTCGACGCATGGCTCATCCATACTTTCCTAGCTCCAGGAGGCAGTTGCCGAAAACGATATTAGGATAATCTAAGTATGATTGGAGCGGGCAGTGTTTGCGCTCGGCATGACTACGTGTCACGTGGAAACGTCAGCGATTCAGCGGGTGGGTCTGGAGGGAGGTGAGGGGTTGGAACCTCCCCAAAAGTTTCAGGTCCACTCCTGACAAAACTTAAATTTGAACTTTTTAATATTTTATCCTATTTTTATTGTAGGTAGTGAATTGCATTATCTGCTATACTTGTAGTTTGCCTGGAATAATAAGACAAATAAGTAAACTTGTAACATGGGTATCTGTATTCTGGCATTTTAAAATCATAAAATCTCTTGTCAGCGTTTTAAAATATACAAAGTTTGATGTTTAAATTTGTTTTTTTCTAAATATCTTGCTTAATGATTAAGATATTTAAGGTTTCAAATTTGTAATATTTTTTCAATATTTCACTCCTTGGGTTTTTAATTATTCAGCCAATTTAAGGTCATAAGCGGAAATACAAAAATCCTACTATTAAAATAAATATTGTTTTTTTTTCAAATTACATTTTAACAGACTTTCGCTCATTCATCGTAACGTCTGTACGTACATAGTGACTTATGTGATAACTAAAATATATGTACATACATATGGCGTAAGCATTTATTTTTAAAAAGGGACACCTAATTTATTTTTATAAAAACGCCATACAAAAAGTTATGTGGGGGCACCTCATGCCCCCACATAGCACTACGGCAAATTGCTTTAAGCAAATCCGCAAAGCAGAGCTCGTATGCGTTTGTACTGAGGGCGCGTTCTCAGAACCCATCCTCTGATTCATCACGTCGCTCCGTATTTGCGCACGATTTGAATAGCAAATTCGGATATGATAGCTTAAATATTTGCACGGCCGAGATGAGTATCGCGATCATGTCGGATTATAAAGGGATTTTCGGGACGTTGACAGAAAGATAGATCGGGGATTTTTTGATTATATTGATTTGATTGTAATGTGAATGTTACTAGGAGTTTCACGTGGAGGCTAGAACTTTATAATGCATTCAATAAAGCGAGGTTATTTAACGCTTGTTTTAAAAAATCGTGAAAATATAGACTCTTTTTAATTAAGGATATCTAACGGTTATTTATGTTTTCAATCTAATCAATCATTAATATGATTGATTAGATTGAAAACATATAATTAAATAACTAAGAGCGGAGGTAGCTCAATGGTAAGGACACGCGGCTCTTAACCGAGGAGTGTGGGTTCAAACCCGGGCACGTACCTCTGGATTTTTAAAACCTATGTACTTATTTATACCACTAGCTCGACGGTGAGGGAAAACATCGTGATGAAACCTGCAAATTCGAACAACTTTGGATTTGTAACCATGATCCAAAAATTGTCAGGTTCCCTTATCTCAGGGTTACGAAGGTCAGATCGGCAGTCGCTTCAATGTAATTACCAGACTTGCTAAATCCTGGATCATGGTCTAAGCGGACCCCGTCTAGGCACGGGACATAACGCTAGGTAATGAATAATTAATAAGATTTATGTTACATTAGAAACGATATAGCTATTTTGATGTACTCTTTTTTTACCTTACCTACTCGAATTACATATGCCCCCAGGTGACCCAGGTCGGCGGTGAAGCGTAAACCTAACAGGTTTGATGGTGAGCGGTGCCCGTAGCCTGTAGGGTGCAACAGAAGACGTGTCACTCGCACGTTGCCGGCCCTTTGAAGGTCTAGTTGAGGATTCACCGAACCGACTGACTCGATTGCGCTTTCGGTAGTGACCCTGCCACATGCGCCAAGAGTTGTGGGTTCGATCCCCACCCAGGGCAAACATTCGTATGATGAATACTTGTGTTTGTTCTGTGTCTGGATGTTAATATTGAAATTTACGTTATATTTATAATACCACTGATGATTCTGATTTCCGTAACACAGAGTAGTCAGATCAATGTATGTGATGTAGTCTAATATTTATTTATTATTGATTTATTCGTGTAGTGGATACTTGTGTTTGTTCTGTGTCTGGATGTAAATATATGATGCCTATTTAAGTTTATATTTGTAACACCACTCTTGATTCTGATATCCGTAACACAAGTGCTTAGGCCACTTGCCACGGTGTCAGGTCAGTGTATATATGTTGTCTGATATTAAAAAAAAAAATATAATGGGTGCATTAGCTAAGGATAAGAGCGTGACTAGCAGTTTAGGTTTCTTAAGTTGGGAATTATGTTAGTTCTAATATAAGTTGGGGGTTCTAGTGCTCTCGTCACTGTGGAAACACAGCAGCTAAGATAAACACTACTTTACGTTTAAGAAAAATATTTTTTGGAAGTTTTTTTTTCTTACGACTACATCACATGCATCGATCTGACTCCGAGGTAAGTAGCTAAGGACTTGTGTTACGGATATCAGAATCAACAGTGGTATTACAAATATATACTTAAATATTGGATATTAACACCCAGACACAGAAAAAACACAAGTATTAATTATACGAATGTTTGTTCTGGATGGGAATCGAACCCACAACTCTAGGCGCATAGGGCTGGGTCACTACCGAATGCGCCGTGGAGCCAGTCAATCAAGTTGAAATCAGATTGAAAATACATGTCAAGTAGAAAGGTTTCAGTGTGCGTAAAAGCTATCAACGATATTGAAAATATTACGTGCATAAGTAGTTTTAAACATTAGAATGTGGTTTTTAGGAAACAATTACATTTTCAGGTGTATATAATTATAAAAAATATGATTCATAATTATGATTTATAAAAACAGATCTACATTAAATACACATACAATGTTGATTCTTAACTCTTTCTCCTAAATGATGTGTTTGTTTTTCAATAAAAAAAAACTGAACTTACTGTTCAATCAAAGAAATAAAAGTCCATTCCGTATAAAATAATTAAATATTTTTTTTATTTTTTTATTTAATTTGCTGTTAAATTGAACTTAACACGATCTATTTAGCGAAGCAGTTAAATGATAATATGTATTTTATTATTGTATATTGAAATAAAGTCTATAAAGTTATTAATTCTCTCGTCACTACTCCTCTTTTGATAATTTAAAATTTTATATTTTCCCATCAATTTTTTTTCTGTCATTGCCCTTTTGGTTGTGTTTGTGCACGTCTGCTGTTTGCTTCTTGTATTTAAATTTATGATATTCAATAATTTATAGTTTAAATATAATATTTTTATTATATTTAAACGCTTTTCCGAACCCTATCTTTTGTTCTACATTATCTTGTATACAATATTAAATGTGCGTCGCATGAGCGGGTGCTCAGGAAACTGTTTGAGCCTCTTGAGCTGAAGAGCATTATAAAAATTATTCGACAGACGTCTCTCTGTTGGAGAGTGCTCGACAGTGTTTGGGCCCCGGGCGACGGACCCCGTGGCTCCCTTAGCGTTGTGAACCCCATGTCTCGTGAGTGGGGTGTGCACAATTTGAGATTTTGATGAACTGTTACTGATCGTTACCGAGCTTTTGACAATAAAGACTTAGTTGGTGATTTTTGTTATTTATGGTATTCCTTATAGATAGACTATGGTCTATAAGTATTTATGAAAGTTTAATGGTTCAGATTTGCGGCGAACGTAAAGTTGCGAATTGAATTTAAAATCGGGACAAAATAGTGCTTAAATTACTACCACTTTGGAATCCAATCTGGTAAAAATCAGCATCAACTAAAGTATCCGCACCCTAACACGAATACTTTTTTTAAATTAATATCCAATCGTCTTGGTGGATCGTATACAAAGCTGTTTTTTGCGTGCAAAACGTAATTTCACAATCCGTTAAGGAGTCCAAATAATATACACAAAATTGCAGCCTAAAATATACCTGGTGTGGCATTAGTAAATAAATAAAATATGAGTTAACAATATGAATATATCCCACATATTTCGAATAAATGCACCCCCTACCCCCATGACCCCATGCGGCCAGTTTGGCGCTTTACCATCCCGCTGAGCAAGTGTGGCAGATATTCCGGATTCGCATATGGTGCTCCGTTATTGATGGGCTAAATACTCCATGAAGAATAGATAAGTCTGTTGTATAATTTTGTAAACATGTGTGCAAGAGCTTTTTATTTGTATAATACTTGTTGAACAAATTGAGGGACAAAGGATGCTTAGATAGGTGCCCTGAGGCATCCAAACGGTTAAATAATCGCGTGACCTAGTTATGTTTAGGTTAAAAAAATATTATCTTGTTACACAGTTCCGTTGGTGCAATGATTCAGATTTCGCCTCGAATGCAAGATGTGAGTTCGATGCCCACACCGTGTCTAATATTGGTTGATGAAACAGGTTTGTCTCGGGTCTGCGTATTACTAGCTAGCTTGGGTAGTGGGCAAATTCGTAGGTATCAAGGTAGGAAAATATATTTCTCACTTAGCGTACATTTTGGTTGCTATTTTTTATGTATGTTATATAGAATACTATTATATCTAAGCGGACCCCGGCTAAGCACGGGACATAATGCTAGGAAGATGATGAAGATGATGAAGATGATGATATAGAATACTATTAGATATCAATATTCAACATTACCTGACACTTTCCGTTAGTAGTAACTGTCACCAGGGTGCTTAGAAAAATGCGCGTCAGTGATTCTATAACGAACTTCGCTACCGTTCGTATCGCGCCACAAACTTGTTTAATAAGAACTTATTGTGCGGAACTCAGAGTTAGTTCTCGATTTGTCCACCTGAATATGTCTGTGGCGCGATACGAGCGTTATCGAAGTTCGATAAGGAATCGCTGGCGCGCATTTTTAAGCACCCTGATGCTTTAGAGCTCCCTAAAAAAGAAGTAAAGAAAGACGCTTAATATTTACCTGTTTATTTGCGGACTTCCCTGCTGCTTCACGGGCAGACAGATAGCGTTGTGACTATACTCCAACGTGGCCCTAAGGAGGTGTACTCCTCCGAGTAAGCATTAAGCGGCCCAGTTTATCCATTCAAACCGAAATTAACCCAAAATACTCCCCACTGGCACGTACTTTCACCACACTGTTATTACCATAACACAAATTACCGTTTGTCCTACCATTAGGGCTAAGAGGGCTAATTATAGGACAAAACATGGCCCTTGAATCCGTCCCTCCGTGCGGTGCGCATTCTACGCCTAGTTAGAACCAGGAGGCCATAGAGCAGCTGAAGTTGCAGAAGGGGAACACTGTGTTTTGAGTACGATCCTGTAGGAATAAATGTGCTGTGACCAACACAATTATTTGGCCTCGAGTTAGGGATTTTATTTTCATTTATCATACATAGCTGGAGAATTGGTGTGCCAATTTATTTACTAATAGCATTAATGAATAATAAAATATCATGAATCATGAACAATTTGAAATTTGTTTTCGGTCCCTTACTGTCATTACAAATATATTAGTGACTAGCTTTTACCCACGGTACTCATTGGCACGCTCTGCGAAATATGCCAATTTTCCCATCATATGCATCATAATGTCCGTTATAAGGGTTCAAAGATTTGCTATGCCAAATTACATCACAATCAATTAAATTACGTGAAAACGAAGTAATCGTAGATAAAAATATTACTTTCGTTCTTATAACAATCGTGACCGGTCTGCGAAACGTCATCTATAAATGAATAGTGTACAAAACAAATCGCAACAGGGCGAGGCGTGGCGGCGCCCCGCGGCGCGCGTCTGTCGCCGCCGAGTTGCAACAAAAAATATAATTTTCCGCCATTGTTCGCGTAACCCCGATGACAGGTCGATTCGGACACATGTTCCAGGCATTTTGGGGCAATTCCTTTGCGTAATGGGCGGTGTTTTAATGTTCTAGATTAATGGCGTGGGGTGAGCACCCTTTAGTAGTTAGGTCGCGTTACCTATGCCGTTACGAGTAATGAGTTGTAAATGTGAGCAAATGTAGTTTGGGCAAAATTTTTATTTGTTCGGTTTAGGGCGTTTAGATGGTTGATGCTGAGTGTTCTTGTATTGGGTTGGATGCATATAAACAATTGCTTAAGATTGAATATTATCAGAAATGGATATAAAGGTATTATTTTTTTTGTTATATTTATTTAATTTAAATACTAGAATGAATACTAGAATGTTTAAAAAAAATATTTATTGAATAATATTTAATTTAATTTTGGGAGTGCACAGCGGTTTGGTTTGAACAATATATTTAAAGATACCCAGATTCAATTAGGTCTGACAGGTTAAGCGTTTTTGGGAGACGTTCTCATACTCAGTAGACTGCACATTTATTTTAAAGTATTTTGGCAAAATATGGTAATGTATAATAAAGTATTTTGCCAAAATATTTTACATACCTACGCGTTGGTATTCTATTAAAATTATTATAGCCGAAGAGCAGAAATATTTTTGAATAGTGGCATGAAGTTCGTTACTTTTAGAAATATTTTTAAAGTAGGTTGATTCGGACTCATTTAGAGCGTTAATTACAATTCTCTTATGTCTGGTAGTTATAAATGTAAAAAATTTAATTAAGTACCTGGGGTGAGGTGCACCATTGATTTATTCGTGGGGTAGGTATGTACGATTGCTGTCCAATTTTGTTAAAATGAATAAACATTTATTTTATGTCTATGGCTAAAAATCATTGAAAATCATTAACATTGGTATAGACTAATTCAGTTGATAAAAAATTGTTAAAAAAATATTACATTTATATAAAACATTTAGATGTGTATAAATTGGAGTGCATTGAATCATATTTTTTATTTAATTTAAAACTTTAGGCAGTAGGTATATAATGTGGTGTGATACAATTCTGAAATAGAGAGCAGCGATTGCAACAGGGCTTTAGTGAAATTATTTTTAAGGAAACGAAATCATATTACCAGTCTATTGGTTTAATACTCCATGTAGATATCATATCCAAGGAATATACTACAAATCCCACGCTAAAATCCACCCGTGCTTTCGGTAGCGCCAGAAAGCCACTTTCAAATAAAAAATAAACTTACACAAACCAATTTCGTTGTACTCCGATAAGGTCATGCATAGCGCGGTGAATGAACGAGAATGAACGATGATCACCGGTCAATCAATCACCCGTTTAGCGTAGTGAGTGATTGACGCATAGACAGAGGATGCAAATGAGCTGGTTTGTGGTCTGTTTGAAAAATGTTATTAGTTGCCAGTGTCCACTATGATAATTAACTTCCTTTTGAAGGTCGGGTTGGGTGTGTAATGCTCGACTTGACCCGCAGCGTTGAGGTGGGGTGCGTTGTACCCAGAGTCTTTGAAATGATTTAGAATATTTTACAATTGCTTAAAATTTAATTTTCAAATGTTAATGTACTAGAAATAACTGTATTACATAACGTCGTTCGGCAGTGAAAACCTCGGAAGTCGCATTTGCTTATATTTTATAAATTTGTTTTGTATGTCATATCATACTCATTTAGCCACGAGATATTTGAATTCTTACGATTATGTACCATTGATTACAATCATTCTTTAAAAAATAATAATAAACAGTATTATTCTTACCTATATATTTTTTTCATGAGTCAGTTTTTTTTTCTTCTGTAAAATTTTGTCAAAAGCATTTACGAGGTTTTCACTGCCGAACGTCGTAAGTACATTATGGAACTAAATCAATCGGCGATCGGTCGTTAGAAAATAAGATTCATTCATTGGCAGGCTCGTTAGTTGAGTGGTCAGAGACCCTGGCCACGAAACCGAGAGTCGCATGTTCGTATCCCGCTAGGGAAAAATGTTTCGTGTGATGAACATGGACATTTGTACTCGAGTCATGGATGTTTTTTAACATAATATGCCAAGTTCACCTAGTATCCATAGCACAATCTTAAGTTTTTTTTTTGGAACTAGGGAAGTGGTTTGTCAGTCTGATGAATTTATTTATCAGATGACTGAGAACTAAAACTTTTTCTAAACATGCCCTTGTTTAGAGTATTCCAACATTTTTAAGTAAAAATGTCTATCTGGACCATATTATCTCAAATGGTCTCTCTTCTCAAAAGCTTAACCTTCTCAAAATTATCATTAATGCGAGTGAATGATAGTATCTAAACAGAGGCGTTTACATAAATCTGCGAAATTATTCTGTTCGTTTCTAGAATACTTAATACAGTACTTTGAAACCAGATTCTTAATTATATACAATCAGCCGTCGGGGTATCTTAGACCCAGCCTTTTACTTTCGGGTTAATCATGGCGGCCAAATAAGAACAAATGAATAGAGTAAACGTTATAATTGATGTTTACTTTGGTGTCTAGTAAGATTTGCCTTTCTAATTCATGAAGATTTCCATAAGGCGTAACCACATTATATTGTAATTACTTGCCTTTGTATGTTTCAAGTTTTAAGTATGCCTATCTTTGTTTATACTTATCTGCATCATCTTTCTAGCGTTGTGTCCCGTGCTTAGACGGTGTCCAGTTAGATCCAGGATTTAGCAAGTTTGTTACATTGAAGCGACTGCGGTCTGACCTTCGTAACCCTATGATAAGGGAACCCTATGATAGGGGGAACCAGACAATTTTTGGATCATGATTACAAATCCAAAGTTGTTTGAATTTGCAGGTTTCATCACGATGTTTTTCCTCACCGTTGAGCTAGTAGTATAAATATGTACATGCTCGGGTTTGAACTTGCGCCCCTCGATAATTTGGCGCATATCCTTACATTTGAGCTACCACTGCTCAGTTATACTTAACTTCATCCTTCCGTAATAATGTGGCATTTATTATTATTCGTAATTTATTGTATTTTAAGTAGATTTTGGATTCAAGCGTTTATTGATTTGGATAAAGGAATTGCCAATAGTAATGCACTGTTCATAAACAAACAAATAAATATTATTGTAATAAAATTATTCAAAAATTTTATTAATTCAACACTGTGTTAGTGTTGAATTTAGTCATTATATTATTTAATCATTATATTTAGCAAACTCGCAAGTTTTTCAACCATACCCGAAATAACCTAACAGCAAAAAGAAAAAACAATAAATGTAATAGCCGATAGTTTGTATAAAAGATTGGCTTATCATCATCAAATTTAAACAGTAACAGAGGGATTATTCAAATTCAAACGTCTCGTTCTCAATTTACAACGTCGTAAAGCCCCCTTGGCATCGACGCGCATTACTGCTTATCTATGCACGGCACAGACGTCCGCACCCTTCCAACGCTATCGCGATACTGCCAGATTTTGCAACAATAGCCTTCCCCCGCCGGCCTTATCGCGCGACCAATCGCGAGGGGGTATATCGGGTGCAAAATTTTAAATTTAGAATGCTGTCGTGGTTTGAACTATTGTTTTGGGTGTTCGTTATAAACGGTAGATTTAACGGGATGATTGCTTTTCGTTGTGTTAATAATAGTGGCTGTGTTTATTGCTGGGATAGATAGAGGTCATATGGCAGATTTGGATAAACGTTATGTAGTGTCCAATCACATGAGGAGGAAACTACGACACATTATTTGAACAGTTCGCAGTTCATCGTCATTTGACGATATCGTAAGACACTTCAGCCTTAGGCATAAAACAACATATCTAGGAATTGATTTCACCGTATTACATAATACAGAAAAAATACTTGTTAAGGAGATGCAGATAATATAGAGATCTCATATGCCGCTAAAGCTGTGAGATCAAAATATTGTAATACTAATTTGTGCATATCTGAACAGAAGTAATAGTTATAGATACATAAAATATGTTAGTTAATTAGAAAATAGTCTTTAGCTTCACTTATCTTTTATTACCACACCAAATTAATAAATAAATAAAATAAATAAATTCTTCAGACTGACACACCAATTCCCTAGTCCCAAACTAAGCTTATGCTTGTGCTATGGATACTAGGTGAACGGATAGAAATACTTAAATACGTTTATAAACATCCATGACTCGAGTACAAATGTCCATGTTCATCACACAAAACATTTGCCCCTAGCGGGATTCGAACCCGCAATCCTTGGTTTCGTGGCCAGGGTCTCTGACCACTCGACCAAGGGGCCAGTCAATAATACAATAAATACTGTGTCATTTAGGTAGCGGTGGTAGCTCAACGGTAAGGACACGCGCCTCATTACCGAGGGGTGCGGGTTCAAACCCGAGAACGTATCTCTGGATTTTTCAAATCTCAAATCGTCTCACTGAGTTCCAGCGCATTACCGCACTCGTTTGATCGCGGATAATCCCCAATACACAACGTATCGGTATCGCAACATGTGACAGTTGTTGCCCGCGCGCCGCTAACTGCCCTCCGGGGTGCCATCAGTTCAACACACCCGGTCATTCTGCTTGCAGAGATGACGTTTAATTTGGATTTTAGATTGTATAGAATACCAACTAAGCTTATACCCTTGTTGGACCACAATGCTAAATAATATTGTTTAGTGTACGAGTATGTTTTAGCTTTGAATTTAATAAGTGGTTTATGCGTCATTGTTCCTAAAAGAAATATGTATTTTTTTTAATTGCTATTATTTTAACCTGTTCGTCTTTTCCTTTAAAGATGATCAATTAATTAAAATCCTGGGTGGAAAAAAGAATTATTTAATGTTCATATTAAGTTGCCTTATTGTAATTTAGATATTAGTATATTCATACAAGCCTAAATACATCGTGTTTCTAAAATAAATAATGAAAAAAAAAACAAATCTAGTTATTCATACATTTTAAATGATAGATGGAAGACTTGATTTAATCCTCTTTATATGTATTCTTAGGAGAATTGCAATGTCTTCAATTTTTTTTTTAATTTCTATCTTTACCGCTTCATATTCAAACCTTTCGCTACTGACTAAAATAAAAACAGGGCATAACTAATAAGAAATAAACAAAAAATTACTTACTAATTTGTTTTTTTTTTGTTTTCTCATGTATCTTTCAACAAAAGCAATAGGTATACTTATACAGCCACAAACGTCAATTCGCAAAAACAGATCAGCAAACATAAAATGTATCGATGTCGCGACAGTTGTTCTCAACCGCCCCCGGGGTGTGATCGCGGGGGTATGGCGAGATTGTGGCGGCGAAACATTAGCGCCAACAGTCCGTCCGTCTGTTTGGCCTTCGTAATTTATCTTGTTGTACCCAAATGGTGAGGGTAGTGGGGTTATGTACCAATCTACTACACATTTGGATTGCAATTTTGTTTATTTGTATTAGGGATTAACAGGCCAGATGATACTACAAATCGTTTGACATACTCTTCATGAGCTGTCAAAACGCGAAGCTTCCATCGGTTTTATCAAAATACCAAGATAGGTCACGAAATCTCTGAAGGGGTGGGCAAAGTCTAAGGTAGTAAGTGACAGCTCATGTCTACATAAATCCTATCAGTCGCCATTCTTCTAAGGTCCAAAACAGATCAACAGGAGAAAACATGGTTTCCTTTTTTTAATAAAATCTATTCTTATTTTATTAGGGAAGCCACACAAAATTGTCAATCATCGCCAAGGGTTAAAACTCGTCATTTCTGTAACCTGACAATTTTAATCTATCGAAACAAGATCAATCAGTCTCCAATTTGATACCAAGGGGACAAAAAGGCCACAATACAATTGACAAAAAAACCATTACGGGTACAATCGGCCCGGATTGTGTTCAGCTTAGGGTTAAGAAGCCGTGCGTTGTGCGATGGGGTGTCTTTTTAACACCAGTTTGATGAAGGACCCCAGTGTGAAGGGTTGAGCCCCCGGTTTCAGTTAAAATTTGTAATTGATGTTTTAGTTTTTGAATGTCGAAACAGTTTTGTGTATACAAGCCTTTTTATAATTTATTGCTTAGAAATAATTAAACAATAGGCCACTATAAACTTAATAAATTACCTAAACTTAAGTTAAATAAGTCTTTTTCCATTCGAATAATATAGATTAAGTATATTGTATGATTTTTATGTATTATTCGATTATATGTCGATATGGTTCGGACATGTGGAAAGAATAGATGATGAAAGATTGACTAAACGGATATACATTGCGAAAGTGGAAGGATGTAGGAGCCGCAGAAGGCCCAGGCTCACCTACCACGACCAGATTGGTCGTGTATTAACAGGAGTCATAAAAACCGTAGAGTTTGTATGAAAAGGATCATGAATGTTGAAGAGGCGAGTGAGGTGTGTAAGGATCGTGCCATATGGCGTTCGGTTCTCTCTGCCTACCCCGCTAGGGAAGTGGCATGAAGTTTAGTTAGTTAGTTAGTATTCGATTATAATATGAGTGAAAGAAGATGTTCTGACTAAAATTGAGAAAGGGGAAATGTATGCTTGGATGTTTTGGGCATGTTGAGAGAACGGATGAAAGAAGATTGACGAAAAAAACATTTTTTTCGTCAATCTTATACTTAATCCGTAAGGCAAGTGTAAATGGAGCCATCGGGACAGACACACTTTCCATGACCAGATTGGTAAAGCGTTAACAAAGGGTGGTAAAGGCTACCCTTAACCGACAAGCGTGTATGAAAAGACTTCTAAATGTAAAAGAAGCGAAAAGCGTTTGTCAGGATCGTAACAAATGGAAGGATGCGATATCTGCCTACCCCCATGGGAAAAATTTGTGACATTATGTATGTATGATTATAAAATTACTCAATAACTGATAAGCGAAGATTTTTTAGCGTCTTAATTACTGATCAAATTATGGAGTTAAAGAGGTTATGATTTGATAAAGAGATAGTACCCATGCTCCCAACTAGGTTGATATGTGACGTCAATATCCAGGAACGCCAAATACAATATTATGTAGAAGTACATGCTAGAAGTTAGCTTTTTCGAAGCTATAGTTTGAAGCTAAAGAATACGCTAGTTGTGTTATGTAATTTTATATGAAGAATTGCTATTGTAGGAGGGTAGGTAAAACTTATTTGGGAGGTATGCTATGGAGAAAAAATATAATTAAATCTTGGGAACAAATGAATTGTTCGCGAAACGATCTAATCTCATTGGTAAGCTGAAATGAAACCGCGCTCGCCAACACGAGGGACTGGTACCAGTTGCACCCGGCAAACAACTGACGCACAGTGCAGTGGATAACAGTAAAGTATCTCCATAATGAACTGGCAATAAACTATTGCAGGGTATATAAAAAGAAATCGTAAACTGGGTTTTTTTTTCTACTTGAACGTTTCAACTTTGCACACAGATGTATTTAAACGAACACATATATGTGAATGAGAAAATAAGTAAATGAATAATTGGTTTAATCCCTCTTTCTCTATTTTTAACTAAAAATCTTCGTCACAAATAGTTAATTAAGATAAGGACAAAAACGGAATTAAATTCTAGATCGAATGAACACTAATTATTTTGATTAAATGACAACAATAATTCTTAAGAATTTTGAAGATTTTAAACTTTAGACTTTGATGAGGCTGATACGTTTAAATGTTTCTCTAAGCGTTATTAACAATGACCTGCCTCCAAATATAAAGTATATATTGGAAAAATAGATTTGTCTTTTAAATATAGGCATGTTTAACTAGCCAATGCTGCTGCCTTACTGAAAGCCCATAAACTGTGCGAATCGACTTTATAAATGTGCGTTTGATGGGATCCCAGATGCGCGGATGAAGTGCGATTAGCCGCGCCGCGCCCTGCTGCCCGCGCAGGCCTGCGCCCCTCCGAATTACACTCATTTATGTTATAAATTTCTTGTTACAGTTTTATCTGCGACCATTTGTTTGAGTGTCAAAATCTGTCATGATTTGTGGACGTGATGCGTTAGATTTTGTAACGATAATAATAATACCGATTAGTGTATCAAACGATGTGTTGAGAGGTGTCTTTAATTTAGCTTCACTTAATGAACAGTGTATAAAATTTTATTTTTAAATTTAATAATATGTGTTTGGTAAAAACACAAAGAAAAAATTCTATATTTTTTTATATTAGTTACTGATAAGGATAATACCATTCCTGTTTTATTTAAATTATGAGAGTAAATGAAATTCCTCTGAGACTAATGAAAGTAATTTTTGTTAAAAGAAACTGTTTGCTCAATATCCAAGCAAATCTAGGAATAGTAAACATTTATGTGTCAGATTTATGTTAAAAAAAATGGGCGAATTACGCCCATAAAACTAATCTTATTGATATAGTTTATCTACTTGAATTTACGAGCAATTTCAGGCATATCAAAGTACCTTCTCTTGTATTCACAGCTTGCAATTACGATACTATATTTTTTATAAGTAAGCACCCGCTTACTATATAATACTTAATATTGTACTTATTTTCGAAACTGTCCTCTACTAAATTCAAGTTTATGAATAACAACAGCAACCTATAACTCAAAGATTAATCACGGACGAAGGGGCAAAGCGAGCATTTGTCTGCCTAAACAAGCAATCAAACACGGAGCCCCACAAGTGTTCTGACAAAGCCGCTTTTAATTCGCTCGGCAATTGTGACATCCGATGAGAAATAGTTTACAACGCGTCTGGACTGGTGGCAAGTTAGCTAGTGGCTAACAGATTGTTAATGGGGGTGTTGACATGGTTCGCATATTAATTTGAAAATAGATATGAATTTGATGAAAATGTTGTGTTGAAAAGTTCCGTAATTGCCGACACATAACAATCGAAGATATGATAATTGATGTTCAATTGTAATTCGATCTCATGCTAAGATTTATTTAAAAGTTTAATAGCCGTCAGCAAACTGGTAGATATGATTTTGAAAGGACTATTAAGTCAATACAAATTAAAAAATAAATTAATGGAATAAATCCATTGGCGACAGCCTTTATTCTACGAGTCTCAAATTCTTATAAAATATTCAGATTGATCTCAGAATAAATAGTTGCTTAATTTCCATCTTCAATTACAGCCTGCTATTTATAAAAACAATAATGTATTTCCAAACTACACACCTTTGCTAACGCCAAAATAAAACACGAATTTGTTACTTCACTCTCAAAGGAGCTCACGTTCTAAGATCCACAAGGATCAGTTCCCAGGCTAAAGGGATTTACGTAATTCGACGTGACGGGTTTGACGCGGGAAAAAAGGTAAAAAACAAAAAAAAAACGAACAAGGTGACACGAACGCGCCTACGAGATCGTTAAATCCGTCCGTCCGATAAAGATCTGTGACACCTCGAATTTGAAAAAAGAATAAGAGAAAAAAAAACAGTAAAGTGTCAGCCAGCATCTGGCTACTCGAAGGCTACTGTATTCAAATTATTTTTTTCGCGCTCCGGGCCACTACCCTTACGTGTGGTCGTTTTAAGTGTGTTTCCATAGTTTTTGTCCCAGTTTTTTGGTAGGGGTGAATGACATCGTGTTGTTCTATGTTCAAAAGTAGGTGTTTGTTTTGATAAAGATAGTGTTGTTTTTTTATTGATGTAAAATGACAGCGAAAGGGCAGCGAAGATAATGATGTAGAAAAATAAAAGTGGTTAAAAAAACACAAGTGGATTTGGGTTCTGTGTGAAATTGTTGCGTTGCTATTTTGATGTATTGAAAATAAAAGTTATTATATTGGAAACTATAATAAAATATAGTTATTTTTATAAACTATTTTTTTTTTGCTAAACCAATAACATTTCATGACGAACGTGGTATAGAGTTCGGAGGAGGAGATAATACCTGATTGCGCCTTCATATAATAAATATACTTATATATAAATATTCGACAACATCGTATACATCGATTTTAATCAAATGTGGCATAATCACTTTTACTAAAAATCAGAGTCAACGATGGTGCTACAAACCTAAAACAAATGTGTTTCATCGAATACTATTTATTCCGGTGTGTTGATCGTATGGTTTAACGAAGAACCACTGAAGCACAGGGGCTTTCAAATTATACGGAACCCTTATCCGTCAGTAAATTCGCATTTGCCAGCTGTTTTTATAACTGTTACTTACCGTAGTGTACATTAATGTGTATAAAATGGGTCATCAAGCGCCCAAATTACTAGTTCAGCGCAAGAGTAATTTGCACGAAAACAATAAATACGTAAGCTCATCATTAAAAATCAATTGCGCACTTTTTGCGGGACCACACGCGCGGGACTCGCATCCTGAGAGTTTGAGAATCTAGGATTTTAATGGAGTAAGTCAATTTGTAACTAATGTCAGTGTTATAGAGTTTAATTTGAGTTGTCGTTATTTATAAAGTAAAATAAACTAGCGCTTTGTCCTGTTCTGACAGGGTCGGTTTAAGGTCAGGTTTACTTTTGGAAAATGTCATATACTTATTAGTGGCAATTGCAAATTGTGAGCGGCTGCTAGGTTAAAAAGGTACATTTTATACATGAGCGTTGGTAGCTATGGGTAAGAAATTGAATAATTATAGTCCAATTTGTCTGGTCTATTTTATTAGCAGGTAAAATCACATTGTGATTGCACAAAAATCATACATAACATCACGCCCATAATCCCCGAAGGGGTAGAGCCGTCAATCAAAGGGGAAGCAGGCCCCTTTAACCACATTTAGCCAAAAACAAAACTGGGCTGGGTTAGATGGAAAATTGTGAAAAAGTAGTGACAAGTAGCTAGCTCGTCGCCTACACAATCACATACCCAAAACCCAATATACCATTAGTCGCCTTTTAGTACATGCTAGGCAAGAAACACAGTTGGCACATTCTTTTTAGGTCCCAGACCAATATGGGACAAAAAATCGCGGGCCAAATATGGGCTTTGGACAGCTCAAACCTAGAGTACTTGAAACTTGTTTCCAAATCCACACCTGTGTTAGGTCCCAGGTATTCTGTCTAGACGTCTAGCGGAAACGGCTTACGAGCAGGGTTGACAACTTGACTGATGATGGACGTGTGGTGTAATTTGACCGGCAAAAAATATTAATGCAAAGATAGGTTTAACGCCAGGCGAAAAAAGTTGTTTAGATTCAAGAAGTGAATGTCTTTTGATTATTATCAGTAGATCTCAATTTTATTGTGTATTCGTTCATTCGCGGTGAGTAAGAGCGGTGGTAGCTCAATGGTAAGGACATGCGCCTCTTTACTGAGGAGTGCGGGTTCAAACCCGGACACGTACTTCTAGATTTTTCAAGTCTGTGTACGTATTTATACCACTAGCTCGACGGTGAAGGAAAACATCGTGATGAAACCTGCAAATTGAAACAACTTTGGATTTGTAACCATGGTCCAAAAACTGTCTGGTTCCCCACCTTAGGGTTACGAAGGTCAGATCGCTTGTCGCTTCAATGTAATTACCAGACTCGCTAAATTCTGGATCATGGTCTAAGCGGACCCCGTCTAAACACAGGACATAACGCTAGGAAGATGATTCGTTCATTCGCGTTTATGAAAAGTGGACTGAAATTAAGTGTTTAAATAATTGAAATGAAACTCGAAAAGCTGTAGGGGAAGGTGAGTGTTTTATTATAACAAAACTAAACCTAATTTTACTACTAGGTACTTCTTTTTATTTATATTAATCTTGAAGTGCAGCACGTATTAGCATGGATCAAAAGTAGCTGGACAGCAAGAAATTTGTCAGTAAAAAAATATATCACATATTGATTTTTTAGCCAGAAATATTATTAGGTCATAGCGGTGTCTAAACTCGATATAACTTTTGACACAAACAAACTTAAATAAAATAGTTTGATTATGTCAAATGATGCACCATTTGAAGCTTTCCCAAGCTTATTGTTGACTTAAAGAGAACAATCGTCATCTTCAATAGTGTGAAAATTCTCCACCCCATGACCAAAACTCAGTAAACTCCACAAATAATGCCATTTGAACTTCAACTGTATTGTCAATGAATTGAGTGTTATAATGGAGTGTTGATTCAGTGAATGGTGATGACTCGCCCATACCATCATCGCAGATCGATCTCGGTAGCCGACATTGTATTCAAATGGCCGAATTTAAATACAAAAACGCGATTATGTGACGCGGCGCTCATAAGCCGATATGATGCGAGCCCCGATTGGCATCTTGCACGCACTTGGACACAGAAACGCTCTGAGGAAAAGAATAATGCCACGGAAACGCTAAGTAGACGCTATTAAGATTTGTTTTCTTTTTTCCTCGCAGCGTTATTGTGACTAAGTGTGTTCAAGTTGCCATTTGAATGCAGATTGGTACTTTTAAGAGTTACATGGTGCTTGAAAGAAAGGCAGAGTGCAATTGGAAGAAATTTACAAAATAAAGGAAAAAATACCTGTAAAGAATTATAAAATAACGGGCAGTAATACTTCTATTTATTTTTTTAATGTTAAGATACTTCTGGTTTTATACAAACATTACATTATACTTACTTATATTTCAAAGAAATAGGTATTATATCGTCATTGAGCTATCTACGCCTATAAGCGCACTGTGTGTACTGATGAAAATAAAAATTAAAGCTATTATTAGCTTAGCAAAGATCATCAGCTTTTATGTAGTCATAATTTGGTCATGATTAATATTTACTTACTTACGAACTCACAAGGTGTTACTGATGATATCTCAGTATTTCTGAAAAATGCTTCTGTTTGTATGTTAGATACAAACGCAGCATTTTGCCGACCCAGTGCGTGATATTGTCAAGCATCGCCTGCTGCAGTCCTGCTCGGAGCGCTCCTCGTTGGCTGATCACTGCACTAATTTCGTCTGATACACCATTGTTGCAGCTTCCGGTGGAGTTATGGCTCATTCATGGTTTATGACTGATGCAAGTTGTGATTACGGCCGTCTTGAATGGGGGTGCAAAGTTGGATATTTTTTGGTTTTCATTTCTCGGTAGTAAATGTCTGATAGAGTTGTGATTTGGTGTTTGGAGTCTATAATATTTTCTGGGATATTTTTTATGGTATAACGTTTACTTTGGCATTAAAATGCAAAAGAAAAATGGGTGCTCTGGTAAGTGTACTAGTATAATATAGCGGTAAAATATTTTAATTGCAGATAGTAATACTCCAGCAATGCTTAACTTGGCTGCGGAAAAATTTGTAAAATTCTTTTTGTTTTTGGAACCCACAATTAAATAGTCACGTTACTTGCCTAGCATGTCGTAAAATGCGACTAATGCTATATCTGGTTTTAGGTGTGTGATTGTATAGGAGGTAAGACAGACACGTGTCACTACTTTTCACAATTTTTCCATCTAACCTAGCCCAGTTTTATTTGAATATAAGTTAAAGGGGCTTGCTGCCCCTTTGACTCTGCCCATCCCTTCGGAGATTACGGTCGTAATATTATAAAAAAAAAATCATCCGATGCCAATTCAAGAAGAAAATTATTTTACTCCAAGAAAAATTGCACTTCTCAATGTACATTCGCCAGATCTCAAAGTTCTCAGCATTCCTAACCTCGCATAGATTAACTACAAGCAGTCCATAGGAGCTCTGCGCAGGCGCATCGGTCGGCGCCGTTCTCACGCGCTACCCGTGTTGCACTCACGCCCGGCGAGGATTATAATCGTACGCGACAGGGCTGGCATAAACATAGGAGTATAAGGAGTAACATAACATATACTCCATATTACTATGTTACTCATTAATATAGTTTCTGATATCAGGAACCTCTATACATGTTTTATATTGAGTTTCCTGATATGGAATCCTCAGAGGCCGTGATATGATCCCCGCTAAGAAGTATTACAGGTCCGTTTTAAAGATTTTTGAGACATATTGGAATTCTTCGTTAATTAGATTTTGGAAATTTGGCACCGTATTTTTAACGTATAATATTAATGAAGCTGTATGCGAAAGTGTCTCTGTTACATTTCCTAGTTTAATGTTGGTGAAGATACAGACACAGAGGATACAAACTCGATAAGAAAACTGACATGAGATATTTTTATTTATATTGTACTTTCGATAAGTTTGTCACAATCCTAATATTTAAGGGAGAAAGGCACAGTTCGATTAATAATGAGGAAGTGAATTAATTACAGAAATTAGTAAGTAATGTTTTTACATAACCAAATCGCGACTAAGCAATCAGCAAAAACGACATTATAAAATGATTATACAATGATGACAAAAAAACGTGAATGTCAACCCTACACGAAATGTCAGCGCAGTGACAGTGACAATTCATTCAGACTACCTGCGCGCGCGCCTAATCCGAGTGACACACGAGACGTGTCATAGATCAATGCGTTTGTCGGAATATTATGTGTATAAATTATGCCTATTAAACCAAATGTGTTAAGAGGAATGTGGGAAGATGTAAGCTTTTTAGGAAAATATACATGATGTAGGACTTACGAAATATGAGCTCATTTTAGATGCATTCATTGCTTTCATCGCTGTTGAAAAAGGCTCTTCATTCAATTGCATCAATATTTCAGTGAAATCCTAAAAGAGTGATCTACATTAAAATACCAACTACTCTTTCTTTCAAAAAAAGCAAGTTGAGCTGTCAATTCAGTAATCAGCTGAATTACAGTTAATAAATGGAGGCTTCATGTTCCACCATTTAAGGTATATCATAAATTAAATTATTACCTACCCATGAGTTAGTCGTTATCTGTCGAACTTCAATGATCTACAGAACTACTTCCATAACAAATAGCATAATACCACAAATTAATTGTTCTATTATTATCATCTCTGACGTGTCCCTTCTGTGGTGTCAACTAGTCTATGCGCGTCGCCCATCGCGGCGATTTGAAACATTTATTGGTATGTATTGATCTCTGAGTGGATTTATTATACAAATCCCGAGTGATGCGGCTCAATGCGTGTCGGGTGGCGGCGCGTTCTCACGATTGTGTTGACGTGCGATTGCTACTTGCGATCGCGACTACCTATTAGTCGTAATTAGTAGAATATAGTTAACCAACTAACTCATTATGTATAATAAATAATAAATTCTCCAGACTGACACACCAATTCCCTAGTTCCAAACTACGCTTATGCTTGTACTATGGATACTAGGCGAACGGATAGACATACTTAAATACGTTTTATAAACATCCATGACTCGAGTACAAATGTCCATGTTCATCACACGAAACATTTGCCCCTAGCGGGATTCGAACCCGCGACCGTTGGTTTCGTGGCCAGGGTCTCTAACCACTCGACCAACGGGCCAGTCATATCCTATCCTAGCGTTATGTCCCGTGCTTAGGCGGGGTGCGCTTAGACTATGATCCAGGATTTAGCGAGTCTGGTAATTATGTTGAACCGACTGCCGATCTGACCTTTGTGAGATAGACAATATTTGGATTATGGTTTCACATCCATAGCTGTTGTTGTGCGGGTTTTATCACGATGTTTTCCCTCACTGCTGATGTAGTGGTATAGATACGTACAGATTTTAAAAATCCAGAGGTACGTGCCTGGATTTGAACCCGCACCCTTCGGTAAAGAGCCATTGAGCTAACACTAAACAGATTGTTTATATTCTAGTTAGTTAGTTAACGTTAATAAACTATCTGTTGGGCTAACTATTTTATAGTTTTGTACTTAGCAATGACACGGCATATCCAATAAGCGCAGTAGAATGTGCGAATGCATTCCGTGTGTTTTGGTCTTTAATGACCATAGATAAAACGTGGACTGTGGGTAGGAAAACTGTAACTTGAAAATGTAAGCTCATTTTTTTTTGTCTATGGCTAAGGATGTGCTACGTAAAGCAACCAATAAAGAAGTAATATAAATTTTTTGAAAAAAATTCTTCAGATGCCGTTTGCTGCTAAAACGATTGACGCGAGGAATTCGGAAAAAATAAATATTTTTATTATTTTAAATTTTCGTTCGTCCCACCAATATTGATGGTGGGGCGAACGGGAATAAATTTTTATTATTTTATGAAATTTCCGTTCGGCCTACTGGTGGAACAAATGGGAATAACCCTATTTGTGGGTTAACTAGTCGTAAATAAGTACCTATCACTGAATATTCTGCTGAGGGAAGTGCACTCCGTTTACAATGTCTAAGTCCATATTTATATGGAGTATGTATTTATGTCAGCACCATTGCAATCAATCCTGGAACTCTTACGAACCGTCCTTGAACTAGTCAAGGCCGACAATTTGAAGGTAACTGAAATAGATGGAGCCAATCAACACAAGGTTCACCAACTATCGAAAACACGCCTTAGGCTCCGCAAATGCGTGCGACGGTGATTTATGCATGACCCCAAGTTAAAAATAGGCCTACCATCAAAACGTGCAAGCCACGAATGCTCCCCGGGCGAGCTGCATCCGACGGCTGCCAATCACCCGGCTTCGCACTAATCCCGGTCAGGATTACAGAAAAAATAAACTCCGGGCCCCTCCGCTGAGCATGCGTTCACGCTTCGCCGCGCTGAGAACACGACCAAATTAACGAATGAAGTACGAAGAGAATAAGTAAGGCAATCTATATCTTACGGCATTGGTTTAAGAGTTTCTGTACTTTTGCTGAAGGCTCTAAGTTATTTTGTCAGTTGGCTTTTCGAACATTTTTTCCGTTGCACTTTGAAATACTATTCCCGTCTTTATGTAGTGGTGTTAAAGCTTAGAATTGGATTGTGGTGGAGTAGTAGGGTTGGCAAAAAAGGTAAAGATCAGCGCATTTGACGCTTGAGGTTTCGCATAATGTAATTGTTGTAAAGTATTGTTTGTTTTGCGAAGTTTTCGCTCAACTGGCTGAGGTAGGTGAGAATTTTTGGTAAGACGATTTTCCTTGATGTGGCGGTTCCTGCTTTTTTTAAAGGTTATTGATACCAAGTAACCAAAAATAGGTAGATAAGTAATTTATTATAGGATATAATCAAATAATACGACCTCAAAAAAAAAATTCTTATTTCTGTGGTCCAGCAATACCTATAAAATATTTTTCTTAATCTTCATATTCTTGCCGTATTAGAAAGTTTTTATAGCTATTTAATTTAAATTAATAGTACACACATCCTGATTTGACGTTGTGAGTACATTCAGTATAAAGTAATTTGTATTAGTTTTTTTTAATGCGTAATAATTGTTTATATACTTACAAGGATTCCCAAAATTTGCTACGGATTTATGACGCGGCTTCTTTGACATCGTTAAGTAAACAATGTCTTTAAAAACACAATTCATCAAGGTACCATTGAAAGTAAAACTTTTTGGGGCTTAAGGAGACCCCCTTCAAAAATGTCACCCGTTCAAAAGGCCCACAGAGAACTCGAATTATTCTTAGATCAGCAAAGAAAAAAAGGTATTACCTTCCCTTTCCGTGAAACACCTTTATGCGAAATACGGATAAATCAACAAAGAGGCGTTGAAATACATACCTATGCGCGCTTTTGCTAAGCCGCGAAAAAAAAACATCCCGCCCAAAGTTGCCAGACCGAAAAATAGACGCGACGCATCCGAAAAAAGATTATGACAAGCCCTTATTTTGTTTGTAAACAGACCTCCGTGGTTACAATAGGCTCCGTAATGTGACACCTTTGCCTGATCCTTGGTTTATAAGTAGCGTTATTGATATCGCATTGTAGCTATTTAAATGGCGGCTATTGGCAAATTGTTGACGTTTCGCGGTTTAAATGGACGCAGCTGCAGTTCAAAAATGTATTGTAGTTTGATAATTTGTTAATTTGCAGTAAAATGAGATGGGCGTGGCTTTGGATTCGGATGTGCGGATGAATGACAGGATAATACAGCTTTATGTATTTTGTTGAATGATATGTTACTTTTATAATGTGATCTAAATTTAAACTTCTGGTACGGAATGTTATGCTATCCTATTATTATTATTATAATAGCAAGAATTTGAGAGGATGCTACTCGGAATCTCTCGATTCCTTCGATAATGTGGGCGTGACATTAGGTAGGTATGTATGTAAATATTTGTGAGGTTGCAGTGTAATGAACTGAGTCAAATTATCAATGTTAATTGTTTCTACACCAAAGTAGTTTTGGAAGTTAGGTTTTTTTGAATAAGTACATAAAACCTAGCCTTTTCGTTCTTGTGTCCATAATAAACTTTTTGAGTGATAAGACTGATAAGTGGTCAGAGACCCTGGCCAAGAAACCAAGGGGCGACCCTTGGTTCGAATCTCGCTAGGGGCAACGTTCCGTACGATGAACATTAACATTTGTACTCGAGAGACGGACTAGTAAAAAAAGGAAGGACTCTACGCTGTCATACTACAGCATGAAGCGACGTTTATATGCATGTGTGAGTGAGATACATAAGGATACCAGATATCGGATATCTGTCATTTGGAGCGCTTATTATGTCAATGTGTGACTAAAGTTGCGTGTTAAGTTGGAGCACCTGAGGAGCTTCAATGTCTAGTTAGTGGCGCGGAGTCCTTCTTTTTTTACTAGTCCGTGACTCGAGACTTGGATGTCTATAAACGTATGTCTTTCCGTTCACTTAGTATCCATAGTACAAGCATAAGCGTAGTTTGGAACTAGGAAATTGGTGTGTCAGTCTGGAGAATTTATTTATTTCAGTGTATACATTGTGGCTGATAAACCGATTGTCCGTATATACTATATTTAGAATATTCCAAGATTTTTTCTCTGTATTCCCCTTGAGGATTTCTCCCCATATGAGGAAGAGAAAGAATTCTCGTATGCCCGTGCGCCCGCTTAAATATGAAGTACGTAATGTACAATCCATCTATTCCAACTCGATTTGACTTTTAGCTAAATGTGGTTTAGAAAGCTTGCTGCTTCTTTAACTCTGCCCACCCCCTATTGGACTGGCCCGATGGCGCATTCGGTAGTGACCCTGCCCTATACGCCAAGAGTTGTAGGTTCGGTCCCACCCAGGAGAAACATTCGTGTGATTAATACCTGTGTTTGTACTATGTCTGGGTGTTATCTATACTTATAATAAATCTGTAGAGAGGTCAATTCTGTACATGAAATATATTTTCAAAATAACTATCAGGGGGTGATTAGTGATCGATACTGATGCCAAAAATGCAATCAGTAAAATTTTTGTCTGTCTGTCTGTATGTTCCTTATAGAAACAAAAACTACTCGACGGATTGTAACGAAACTTAGTACAATTATTCTTCATACTCCTGGGCAGGTTATAGTATACTTTTCATCACGCTACAATCAATAGGAGCAGAGTAGTGAAGGGAAATGTTGGGAAAACGGGAGAAGTTACTCCATTTTTTAAGCTTCCGTCGCGTGTGCAGCCTTAATGGTTAAAGTTACATAGAAATCATGTATGACGAAAATAGTCTTTATAATATTAACCATAAACGCGGGTGACACCGCTGGCACAGCTAGTTATCTAATATTTTAGTATATTGTAATACTAATGTTGAATTTGATATCCGTAACACAAGTACTTAGGCTACTTAGCTCGGAGTTAGAACATCGTCTTCCTAGCGTTATGTCCCGTGCTTAGACGGGGTCCGCTTAGACCATGATCCAGGATTTAGCAAGTCTGGTAATTATATTGAAGCGACTGCCGATCTGACTTTCGTAACCCTAAGATAGGGGAACCAGACAATTTTTGGATCATGGTTACAAATTCAAAGTTATTTGAATTTGCAGGTTTCATCACGATGTTTTCCCTCACCGTCGAGCTAGTGGTATAAATATGTACATAGATTTGAAAAATCTAGAGGTACATGCCCGGGTTTGAACCCGCACTCCTCGTTTAAGAGGCGCGTGTCCTTACCTTTGAGCTACCACCGCTCTAAGCTCAGAGTTAGAACAATGTATGTAATGTTGTGTTATATGTACCTACGAACAAACTGTACGCTGGAAATTTTGCAGTTTGTTTAGTAGAGAAAGTTTTTATTAAATTGCCTACAACTGTATGCTTGATGAGCGTTTCCTGAGGGACAGGTGTGAAGGCAGCGGTCAGTCATTGCGTTGCTGACGAGGGGATTAAAAAGGTGTGGAAACTTCAAAATTTACGCATCGCTTGGCAACAATGGCGGGACGAGCGACTTGTGGGGTCTTCAATGAATGGAGTGTCTGTCAAAACTGGACAAAAAGTATGAGAAACTTGTGTATAATGCTTGCAAATCGCATTTCGTATTTACGTAAGAAGATAACTAAATTATGTACCTGTGACATCTAGGTATATCACTTGGATGTGAAAATATATTATTTATATATACTAACATTATAAAGAGGAAAGATTAGTATTTTTGTATTTTTGTGTGTGTGTATATTTGTAATGAATAAACTCAAAAGCTACTGTGCCGATTTCAAAAATTATTTCACCATTGGAAAGCTACATTATCCGGAAGTAACATAGGCTATATTTTATCCCCATATTCCTACAGGAACGGGAACTATGCGGGTGAAACCGCGGGGCGCTGCTAGTCTATAATATATAACATTCATAACATCACGCCCGTAATCCCTTTAGGGGCAGGCAGTGTCAAAGGGACAGCATATAAATATACATTGGTAAATAGTGGACACTCTCGAATTCGTCTGTATAGTAGGCTATATAAGCCTAAGGCTACTATTATACATATATAAAGCTAAATTTATTTACCTATAATATTGCTATTTAAATCCAAAATTTAATCCTCCTGATAGATTTGATATTAGCGAGTTCAAACAAAGAAACCAACTCTCTCACTGTTTTATTACAATAGGTATAGATAAATCAAAAGCTTTTGCCAATTGGGTATATTTAATAATAATTAGGGGTATTAGCATATTGAGAGAATGGATGAAAGAAGATTGACGAAAGAGATATATAAGGCAAGTGTAAATGGAGCCGTTGGGAGGGGAAGACCTAGACGGACTTTCCATGACCAGATTGGTAATGTATTAACAAAAGGTCAGGTAAACAGCACCCTTAACCGACGAGCGTGTATGAAAAGACTGTATGTAGAAGAAGCGAAAGGTGTATGTCAGGATCGTAGCAAATGGAAGTACGTGATCTCTGCCTACCCCCATGGGAAAAAGGCGTGACATTATGTATGTATGTATGTATTAGAGAACCTATTTCATAAAGAAAATCTATTGCAGTACTTAAGCTACGTTTTATGTTCAACTATCTCATAAAATATAATCGATGACAACCGTCAAAGTGTTAATGACAGTTAATTTCACATAGTGCAGTCTTCCGAACATGATAATTAAATAAAATTACAAGTAAATTACCTATCATTGTCGGGTGCACTCTGAGCCCGGCTAATTAAAACACGTAAAATAGCCAATTAATATCTCATCAGGGCATGGCGGCACAGAGAAGCGGATTTAAATTATTCATTAACGCATCGCGGTAATGACGATCGATGATCATATTGGTTGTGTCTGGATACTTTTGTGCAGATAACTTTATGTGACTAGATTATGCCCGTAGCTTCACGCGCTTTAAACCGCTGTTTTCTCCTTAAAAATGTTGGACTTCCGTGTTACACTAAGGGAGTGAAATTTAGAAAATCCTTTCTTAGCAAATGCCTTCCTTATAATAACTATATGCGTGCCAATTTTCAGCGCAATCGGTTTAGTGGTTCGAGCCGTGTGTTCAAATTCAAATTCAAATTCAAAATCTCTTTATTTAGGCTTCAAAAAAGCACATAAAAATAGTCAATTTAAACAGAAAAAAAGTATTACCACCATTAACATTAGTCAGTAGAAATGGGTTGCCTTTGTATATAAAAGATAAATAAAAGGAATTCATTGTAACTATATAATGTGTCTACATACGAACATATCCACACCCGCAATATAGAGAAAGATAGACAGAAGCTGAAAGTGTCATGAGCTTAGGGCATACTTAAAGCGGTGCATAGTCACCTGAATAACTGTCAATGCGATAGTTTCTCTTTTGTCGATTTCGTCTGTGATGATGTCTAAAGCTTAAACTATCATACTTTTTAGATACCAAAGTTTGAATTGTATCTTCTGAAAATTGCATTTTACTTATGTGACAGTATCGCACCGAGAATGTGACGTTTTATCAGCAGCCGGCGCAGTGAGTGAGATACTGTGTTAACGCAATTCTGCTGAGTTGCCACGTCACATCACGAGGTCATTAGGAGGCTGGCCGGCTCCAGGGTCGGCGGTGGCATGCAAACGGCGTCTGCGTCTAATGATCGCAGATACGCGCCTCCCATCCCGGGCAGGGCTGCCCAGGGCGCTGTACTTCGCCCACTATGTACTAAGTCATACGTTTGAGGTATTAAACAGATCAAACATGAGTAATAAATACTTAAAACCAAATAAAAACGTTTTGTTAAACCGTATTTATTGATTGCTTCACGATATTTATGTACAACCAAGGATATATTTCAAGTTGGTTTTTTTTCTTTTATTAACCCTACACAGGTTGTGCCCCCTCCTATTTTATAAGGTCCTCTTACCGCAAAACCCCTACTCAATGTGCTATTTGCATGTTGGCATACGTATTTATACACATATGATTAACTAACATATTCAGTGTTTGAATTAAGAATCAATAAATACTGAAATTGAAGCTTCCATCTTTTTGTCGTAAACATGTGGTGTATTTTTAAAATTTTAAAAAATTTAAGAAATTAAAATTATTCGGCCTAATTACTAAAAGTAAGAAAAGCCTCATCAGGTTTTCACTGTAAATTAGATTAGGTTATCATTTACATTGGCTTTATCAAGACATTTAGACTTTCTTATTTATTGATCGAAAGCCTGACCATGTTTTATATTAAAGCAGTCTTTTTCTGCGGCATATACATATATTAACTAGATAAGACCACAGACTAGTAAAAAAGAAGGACTCCGCGTCACTAGACGTTCAAGCTCCGCAGGTGCTCCAAACTTGACACGCAACTTACGTTAAACATTGACATAATCGCTCCAAATGACAGATTTCCGATATCTGGTATCCATAAGAACTTCACTCACACATGCATAAACGTGGCTTCAGCGTGTAGTTTGACAGCGCGGAGTCCTTCTTTTTTACTAGTACATGGATAAGATTAAAAAAATCACTAAGAATTTGACTCCTAGTAACAAGGGTACAATAGCATGTCAAACCAGTTACTGCTTCAATGCTCCGTCAGAATTGTACATTTTCACCAACCAACTTTCCATTATCAATTACAGAAAGTCTATGATTATTTCCATGAACTTAATTTGCACTTACCAATCGAAAACCGTTCCCGCAAACAAAAAGGCCCGTCCAAATTAATTAATCGCAAACAAAACAAGTTGTTTAGTAACAAAAATTAAAGCCGTGTGTACGACAGAGGTGAAGTCTGTTAATTGGTAATCAAGTTTGGGCTTAATTAGATTCGTTTTGGCTAAATCTGCTGAACGTTGGTACTGTTTCTAACCATTTTCTGTGTGTGTTTTTCCCTTTTACAAAAGTCATGTTTGTCTTTTGTTTTACTAATTGGTTCTTTAATTTCGTAATTGTGTATGAGCTGTATGTCACATTTTGTACTTTGAACGCGAGAGGTGATTGACCGTCTCAAAAGAGCTCATGCGTGAGTGAGATAGACTGATAGTAGAACGATTAGAGCAAAATAAACTTCAAGTCAAGCAACTAAAGTATAAATTAGTTTGCATGAGCTTTGTTTCTTCTTTCTTGCCATTGAATGCTCAAGAAGTATTATGAACAGGACAGGAGTGCTTTGCAGCCTGTCAATAGAAATGTGATGTGATTTGTTTTAATCTGGACATTACATGTCAAGCCGTAATTATTGACTAAACTCCATGAAAAAACTGATGCAGAGACTATAGAGCCATAGAGCTGTAGCCATAGACTGTAGAGCTATATGATGTGTAAGTATAATTTTCTCTCCAATAAAGACAAAAGAGTATCTAATAGTGAGATAGACAACGAGCCTCATGGGTGAAAATGCCGTTCAAATCTATTATGAATGCTATTTTCAACTCAATCTACTCCTTTCCATCATATATTCATTATTTTTGAACGTATCCATGTTCAAAATAAGAATCCTCTTCTGTTACCACAGTTTCAACGGACCAGCGTTATTGTTCCAAATTCGCAATACAAAAGTCCAAACAAGTGCGAACAATCACAAACTTTGAAACTAGAAAACATTCCCAGTTGACAACCCTGCGGTGCCGCGTCTAGTTCTGTAATGAAGCAATTTAAATGCATGAGGCAGGGCGCGAGACCCGATGGTGGGGGGACGACCAATCAGGTAAAAGGATCGTAAGTGCGCAGACATTGCGTTTGAATTTTAACCTTAGGAGTTTGGAAATAGAATATACATTTGATTGGGGGTTGAAGTTACTTTGGCAACCATAGAGTTTGGTATTAAGTGGTAGGTATATATACGATAGTGGGTGCGCGGGGTAAGTACGGTATATCTCAGCAGGTAGAGGATTATGGAGGGTTCAGCGAAAATGTTTTCCCAACTTATTCGCGTAGTGAAAGGAAAAGTAGTGAGAGTGATATCAGTTCTGTTGCTTAACTTCGGGACTAGATAAGTTTCTGTTTAGGATAGTTATGTGCTATGAGTCGATTAACTCGGTTTAAGAGACGTTTTAACTTTAAGGAGAGTATTTAAAAAAAAAAAATAAGATGCTTATTTTATTTTTTATTTTTCTTACGAAATTATTGTAGCTACTGGCTGATATTATAAATAAATATGTACATAAGTTTGTATACTACCAGATCGGATCTTGAGGAAACTTGCAAACCCATTTAGGGATGTTTTGTTTTATTAGATATACGGTTCAAACGCTACTCACCAGCTAGGTCTGCAGTTTCGTGTTGGGGTATTATAAGAGAGGCCTGGGACACGTTTTCAGCTTGCCTCAAATACCTACCCAAAAATTGATGCTAGCTCTCCTATTATAAGAAGGTCCGATGGCATTAGTTTTTAATTTGATAACCTGCTAAGTCTATGATCTATCTAAGAGGATCTAATAACGCTAATAAGGAAATGAGATAAGAGTATTGTGACGTAATTTTATATAAGTTAAGCTTTAAGTAGGAACCCATTGTTATTTTATAAGGATATTTGAATGTTATAATAAATAAATAAAAAAAAAATATCCGACTACAAAACATACATTGATCTGACTCCGAGGTAAGTAGCTTACGCACTTGTGTTACGGATATCAGAAACAACAGTGGTATTACAAATATATACTTAAATATTGGATATTAACACCCAGACACAGAACAAACACAAGTAGGTATTCATCATACGAATGTTTGTCCTGGGTGGGAATCGAACCCAAAACTCTTCACTCTTCACTTGTCGCTACTGAATGCGCCATGGAGCCAGCCATGTTAGTATTATTATTTTGCTTGCGGAAAATTATCTGGCGATGATCTGTACTTGAGTAATGATGTTTAAAACTGTATTCAATCACATAACTAGTTATGTTTCTAGACGTTACATAATATAAATAGTTCAAGCATTTTATTTATGATATGTTTAAATTTTAAGCAAATTTTGTAAGGTGCCAAATAAACATTTATTCTATTCTATTCTATTCTAATTTTTTTAAGAAATTAGGATTTTCAAAATTAAGTCATAGCGACGTCAGATATTGTCACAAAAATTATTGCTAAATTTTAAGTCCCAGACCAACAATGGACAATATATACTTATATATATATATATATATATATATGTATATAGTTACATATTGAGAGTTTTAATAATAAGACTGGTGTTGTTGTCCCATGATTACCAGGCAAACTATTCTTCTTTATTGATCTTTAATTAACATAAAACCAAAATGACATTAAATTTGTATACTAAAGTCTGATAAAAAACAAAACGTGTTAAAATTAATAAATCGACAAAGCGTTTCTCTAGACTCATCATCTTCTTAGCGTTATGTCCCGTGCTTAGACGGTGTCCGCTTAGACCATGATCCAGGATTTAGCGAGTCTGGTGATTACATTGAAGCGACTGCCGATCTGACCTTCGTAACCCTAAGATAGGGGAACGAGACAATTTTTGGATCATGGTTACAAATCCAAAGTTGTTTGAGTTTGCAGGTTTCATCTCGATGTTTTCCCTCACCGTCGAGCTAGTGGTATAAATACCTACTAACATAGATTTGAAAAATCCAGAGGTAAGTGCCCGGTTTTGAACCCGCATTCCTCGCTTTAGAGGCGCGTGTCCTTACCATTGAGCTACCATCTCTCTAAAGCGTTAGAGCGATATTGAAAAGACATAATTATCTTTTCAATATCTTTTGGAATCGATCAGACCTTTCGGTATATACCTACGCCAGTTGTATATTTAGGATCATCTTGTTGAAGTGCAGGTCTGTACATTTTATAATTATTTACAGAAAACCTAATTGTCGAGTCTCGAGTGTGAAGTCGGGTAGTAACTAAAAAACAGTAAGTTGTCTTCCAATCCATTAATAATGTGGGATCTAATTTATATCCATTCTTCGATGGTCGGCCGACGGCGTCTAACTCGTACCGTCACTAGCAACCGGTTTAGGGTTGAAGACAATTAGGTTTTTGTTGTTATATTGTCTGTATCCAAAGAAGGGGTAACGAAATCTAGATTGAAAAGGACGAACAGCCGCTTATATTCTAGACTTTTGTCTAAGATTATAGTTAAAACGAACCTGGCCTAGACATAGGATATAAACTATATAAAATTAATTTTCCCTACATAAATTTAGAATAGAATAGAATACGAATATGAATTAAATAATTCTATTTAAGTAAACAAATGTGTACCATAGATGCTGACTTTTTGTGATGTGGGCTCAATGATCGCACGTCTTTTCAAGGAAAAAAAAGAATCTGACATGTGAAAATGAAGCAATGCTTATTAGTCTGTCTCTTATATTTTCATGCCTAATCTACACAACCAATAGTGATGAAATTTGGTATCTGGAAATCGCCTACTTTAAAATCCATATACTTTTAATAACGAGCAATAAAATCTCTGTAACAGATTAATTTCTCAAGTAGGTTGAAAATACGCCAGTTTTTATGCACAAACTGCTTGATGTAATATTAATATTTACTGATGTTAAACAGTGCAGAGGCAGCCCTGGCACCCGCCTCTGTCCGTGACAGGCGTCACTCGCCCTCCTCGCTCACCTGATTGAGAATAAGCGTACCTCGTAATACCGGGACCACGCTCCGAGCGAAATGACATACGTACATACTCATAGCAACTACATCCTACGTATGTAGGTAGATAACACGTGTAATCGGAAACGATGCATGATCATAATAAGTATTTGTTGTTAATATCCAATATTTAAGTATGTATTTGTATTACCACTGTTGATTCTGATATCCGTAACACAAGTGCTTAAGCTACTTACCTCGGAGTCAGATAAATGTAGGTATGTGATGTAGTCTGATATTTATTATTTATTCGTTTACAAGTATTGAGTCTATCTAAATAAATAAGTTTTTGCAACGAAGCGAGTAAATATGCAATTTTATTATGAGTTGATTGATAAATAATAAATAAATTCTCCAGACTGACGCACCATTTCCCTAGTTCCCAAATATATTAGCGATTTGTCCCTGAAAGAACGCCGTCTATTGGCCAACCGAAAGTAATGCAAAAAAAAAAAAAACAATTAGCATCTTACACAGATTTGTCCGTCAAAAATAGAGAGCCAATTAAAACGCAACCCTATGTTTGGGAAAATGATTCTCAAAAACATAAACACATTAATAATAGAAAAAAATAGTATTCTTACGTCGCGGTTTAGGTAGATATGCATAAAAAGTGCATTATTAGTAATTTTTTTGTTAATATCCTACAATTCAAAACCACGTTATGAATATTTTATCTGAATTTACAGTAACAGCAATTCTTTATGCCGAGTTCAAACCAATTAGTAACTTAATTGTAATCAGGCTGTTAATATACAATGAAAAAATTTGTATGAAGTGCAACTAATGATGGTTTGTTTATTCGCTCTGACATGGCGACATTTTCCACGCATTAATAACAATAATGTGCCTCATATTATACAATTAAGCGATACAAAGCTCCCTTATTAAAACACAAATGATTAAATTACTAAGTGTCAACGTAAAAAGAAACACTTATTTTCTTGTTAATTACTTAGCTTCGTTAAGTCAACATTGTGATACTATGGAGTGGCAAATATCCATAGAGGTGACCGATTACCATCGAGAGGCTTGCTTGTTACACAGCTTCAGTTTTCTATACAAATAAATAGAATTGAAGTGTCTCTTTTTAAAGAGATATCGATGAAGATTCTCGGAGCGGTGGTAGCTCAATAGTAAGGACACGCGCCTCTTAACCAAGGAGTGCGGGTTCAAACCCGGGCACGTACCTGTGGATTTTTTAAATCTATGTACGTATTTATACCACTAGCTCGAAGGTGAGGGAAAACATCGTGATGAAACCTGCAAATTCAAACAACTTTGGATTTGTAACCATGATCCAAATATTGTCTGGTTCCCCTATCTTAGGGTTACTAAGGTCAGATCGGCAGTCGCTTCAATGTAATTATCAGACTCGTTAAATCCTGGATCATGGTCTAAGCGGACCCCGTCTAAACACGGGACATAACGCTAGAAAGATGATCGATGAAGATTCTCCTTTTAATTAATCCACTAATATGTCGATAACATTAAAAATATAAATATTCGTTTTAAGATATAAATATCAGATAAGTGTTCATTTAGGTACTTTAATCGACATAATATTTTATTATTTTGTCTATTGTTACGTTGCCAAATTTTGATCAAGTTTCTGGTATTGTGATTTTTTAAACTATCCACCATCCACGTCTCTACATCAAAACTAACAATAATTTGTACATATGTAGAAAATGAAACGCCTTTTCCCTTGGGGTTAGGTAGAGATCTCATTCTTCGACCAGCTACGATCCTGGCTTACAGTTTTCAATTTCCTACATTAATTATCAGCCTTTCATCCCTACTAAGTTCGACGGTTTAACGGCGAGTACTTTTTATTAATCTTAGTATCATTAAACATATTTACATATCCATTCATCATTTGGATGTGCACACCCCACGCATTTGAGGCGTGCACAGTAAGCCTTAAATCAATTCAATGATCTACAACAACAGGTCTGCTCAACTTTAGTCTAGCATTATTATAGTATGTACTTTTGAGGGAGAAAAATTAACCAACAAATGTTCCTTTCGTCCGACACAAATTAAAACAAACAGTCTGCCTCAAATTCTATTTTACATTGAAATGAATTTACAAATGAAAGAAAACCGCAATGGAAAACTAGAAATGACGTTTGAAAAACCAGAAGTGGAACAACAACCACCATTTAATTATTACTCGGACAAATGAAAAAAGAAAATAACGAAAAAACGGCTCGCATAGAATCGAACGCAAAAACAAAGAGTTTCTAATGCGGCGTTTTTAATGATTTATTTTTTTAATTCGTATCTGGGCGGCGCAGTCATTACGGCGGGCCGGCTCTGTCACTGCGCATAACGACTGGTAATAATATTCCGCCCACCGATTCCACCTATTCGAAGATACGCATCGGTGGCCGGCAGCACGCCCACGGGAAACAAATGGGCTGGAGTCGCTTTGTGAACGCACACGCCACTGTCGACGACATCCTTGAAACGGTAGAGAATTAACGACAGTTAACGATTTCAGATATGGGGGAATTCAATAGACATTTTAAGGTTTACTTTCAGGCCGCTTGGTCTTAGGCAGTTGATTAAAGACCTGTTAATTAAGGAAATCAAAAATTTCCTCTACTGGTAATGTTTCATGTAATGTAAATGGTTGTTTACACTGAATTGTGAAAAGTAAGTGTATTTGATATTTTATATAATCATCTTCCTCCTAGCGCTATGTCCCGTGCTTAGACGGGGTCTGCTTAGATCATGATCCAGGATTTACCGAGTCTGGTTATTACATTGAAGCGACTGCCGATCTGACCTTCGTAACTCTAAGAGGGAACCATACAATTTTTGGATCATGGTTACAAATCCAAGTTGTTTGAATTTGCAGGTTTCATCACGATGTTTTCCTTCACTGTCGAGCTAGTTGTATAAATACGTACTTAGACTTGAAAAGTCCAGAGGTACGTGCACGGTTTGAACCCGCACTACTCGGTTAAGAGGCGCGTGGCCTTACCATTGAGCTACCACCGCTACCATTTGATATTTTATATAACTAAAATATAATTTCCGTAAGATAGATATAGGTACAAAAGTGGGAGTCTTTTCTAATCCTGGATAATGGTCTAAGCGGACCCCGACCAAGAACGGGACATAATGCTAGGAGAATAATGAAACTTCTATATATCTATTACTACTACTCAAATTATTCATTAGACCGGGAATACATTATCGTATGTGTATACAATAGTATGCGTCAAATTCTTTTCTTGTAGTAATCTCTCGAATTTAAAATATTGTGTTTAAAGTTTTTATGATTTTGTTTGACATTAAATTAGAGGACATATCTGCAACTAGAGGAACGCCCTTTGTGTCAGAAATGAAGTAAAATTCGACTCCTATAACAAAGTACATCCATAAGCGTATTAGATAATTTTTGTTGACCCAAGTGTACCATCCGCAAATGTAATAGGTATAATATGTAGGTAGGCATATAGTATCTACAATGTAGTTCTGAAAATAGTGACTTATCTATCTCAGATATAAAAAAAAATATAACGGCTTCCGAAATTAATCTCATCGTGATCTCTACTGATTGCAAAATACGAGATCGAATTTTATTGAAACTGGGCGATGGGAGCAAAAATGCAAATCGAACAAATGAATGCCGACATTGCAAAAGGATACCGCTTCATTGTCTTTTCAGAAAATATTGTCAGAAATATGTATGTGGCTAATTGTGTATTCAGAGGTATTTTGATATAACGCTTCATATATAGGTACATAAAATGAGCTTTAACCGCATGTGTGGGAATGCAATATACTCAAAAACTGCTCAAAGGATTTTTGTGCGGTATTTACTAGTAGATGTTATGATGGTTTTATTTTTTTTATTTTTTTTTAGGATTAAGTAAGTTTAATAAATAAATATTCGACGACATCACATACATTGATCTGACTCCGAGGTAAGAAGCTTAAGCTCTTGTGTTACGGATATCAGAATCAACAGTGGTATTACAAATATATACTTAAATATTGGATATTACACCCACATACAGAACAAACACATGTATTCATGTACGAATGTTTGACCTGGGTAGGGATTGAACCCACAACTCTTGGCGCATGGGGCAGCATCACTACCGAATGCGCCATCGAGCCAGACAAAGTTTGTTTGTATAGTTTGGTTTACTATCCGAGTGGTGGTAGCTTTATGGTAAGGAGCACCTCATATGCGAGAGGTGCGGGTTCAATTTCGGGCACGTACGCATGTAATTAAAAATCTACGTATTTATATACATATAGCACGGTTATGTGAGAAAAAATCGTGATAATACCTGCACATTTCCAACTGGATGGATGGATGTGTAACCATAATCCATTATCTGGTGTCTTTCTAAAAGGTTACGTAGTTCAGAGCAGCAGTCGCTTCAATGCAATAACCAGACTCGCTAAATCCTGAATGTTGGTTCGATGGAACCCCAGCAAAGGACATAACGCTAGAAGGATGGAGATGATGAATTTACTACCCGCGCAAAATAGAAAAATAATGGAAAAACAAGCTAATAATTTTTATCAAAATCTTAGCTTATTTATCCATGTCCAATATCTTGGACATACTTAGTTACTACCTATCAATATTTTTTATAAAAATAATAAGATAATTGGTGTAAATTTTTGTCAAGTTATTAAAAGAAAATCTTTAAAGAAAGAATCAAAAATGAAATCGTGCTGATCCTATTTTTATTAATAATGAAGAATTAATCATAATTGATAATAAATTATTTATTCCAATTTTTTTATAAAACTTAATTTTAAAATAATGCAAAATAAAAAATTAATAGAGGCAATGGATTGGACTAAATAATTGTTTAAGGAGGCTTTAGATGATAAAATATTATTTGAATTGTTAATTAGGGGGATAAATCTTAATAAATTCATTTCTACACCAATTCCACAGCCAAATCAAGAAGCGCTTCTTAGTTATTATAACTAAGTATGTCCAAGATATTGGAAGTACACAAGGATACTTATACTTGGGTGGAAAAGTTATAAGAAACGGAAAGAATAGAACAGTAGTTAAAGGTGATGTTAGACTTGTTATATTCGGGCGAACGAATGTCTTCGTCTCCATACCGTTATGTCCCGTGTTTAGACGGGGTCCGATTAGACCATGATCCAGGATTTAGCGAGTCTGGTAATAACATCGAAGCGACTGTCAATCTGACCATGTAACCCTTTTATTTGGATCATGGTTTGAACGAATAGGTCGATAGTTGACTTTTACTACTATTCAAATTAATCACCAGAACGGGAATTTCTATATTAATGCGTGAAGCAAAAACTTTGTAGGTACCCCTTTTTACGAAAAATATGCGGACGGAGGCGTATGCGATTTGGCACAGTTGAATTTGTATAGAAAAGGAGTGCAGAAAGCTAATATCTTAATGAATAATCCATAAGAAATACATACATGCATATATAAAATCACGCCCATAATCCCCGAAGGGGTAGGCAGAGTCAAAGGGGCAGTGTGTACCTTCAACCACATTCAGCCAAAAATAAAGCCGGGCTGGGTTAGATGGAAAATTGTGAAAAAGCAGTAACAAGCGGCTAACCTGTCGCCTACACAATCATATATCCAAAAGCCCGTAAACCATTAGTCGCCTTTTACGACATGCTAGGCAAGAAATTTAATTTGAATCGGACAGGTAGTACGTTATATCTCTTATCTTTTCTTTTTTGAATCATAAACGCATTTCGAGAGACACCTTTGCCAACTCATCTAACCGATCACATCAATATTTACAGATCTAAGCGAAACAATCTTGAATACCTTCGATACACAGCTCATGAGAAAATTGACGCTTCAAAGACAAAACACTGTTGATGAACATAAACTATGCCGATTGCCTTTATAACCTTCTCCCAATATTCCCACAGTCCAATTGCAATATGGCTTTCCTCACGCCAATACTTCTGTTAAGTCTCGTTGTAGTGGGGAGTTCTGGGTTGGGGCTAAAAATTGAGACGGTAAAGAAAAATGAAGAGATGTGCAAGAAACTGGCTACTGATCCGTACTTCGAGACAGAAATGGTGGTGGGGAAACCGTGGAGGATTTATTATACTTGGAATATGAAGCTGGAGAATAAATGCTTGGACATGGTCTTCAAGAACGCTACTCCGATGGTAATAATTTGATTTTTGATATATCATATCGTATTCAATCTACTAAGTTCCAGTTTGTCTGGCTTGCCTACCTACGGGTTATGAATTTGGGAATCTTCTAGAATGAATTTACTTGTTGAAATTCCTGCTAGGTTTACCAGAAAAATCCATTATTATTCAGCGTGTCTTTGATTGTAAATTTTACATGTAGAAAAATCTAACGTCACTGTCCTAATTTCCTAGCTCTTTCCTTGCTGTAAAAAGGCATACCATTCCAGATAGTTCAGCGTATCTGGAATGACATGTATGACTACCTGGAGCAGCAGCCGGCCTGGGACGCGGCCACGCTGCACGCCAGCATGGGCCGCGCGCACCACGAGATCTTGTTGTTCGCCGACCAGGGTCCCGCGGGAAGCTTTGTAGCTGTGCCTAATGTGGTCCGGGATGGCAGTGAGTATTTAGAGATTTTACCACTAATCTCCATATAGCTTCCCTCTGTCCTTGTAATGTATTTTCCGTAATGTAATATGTTAGCAATAACATATAAATTAAAATACATTTTGTTGTTTGATGCTCATATGCCCAATAAAATGTGCTCAGATCGAATACCAGGGCGGTATTGGAGGCGGCAAAAAGTTGGTTCAGGGTGTCAAAGTGTGCGCAGGGAACTTGATCTCTTTGAAAGTTCCTGGACGTAGACTGTTCTACAGCGAAGGACAGCGGTAATCTCAATTTTAACCAGAACTTAATGCCTTTATACCTTGAATTACTAAGACCGTTTCCTTTTGCTCCCCTTTCAGTTTCCAAGTCAAGTGACTGCTGTACTCTCACCTCTTATTTCAGACATCTCACCAATGAAGTCAGCAGTCCCCCTACTCAAGTTTCAGCTAAAACTCCTCCGTGAAGGCAAGTTCCTCATCATGACGGACTGCCGAGTGGGGGTGTCGTCACTGTCAGCGCGCGCCGCCCGGCCCCCCTACCGGGCAGAGATCCTAGCTGCCACGGCGCATTTGGAGCTGGGTGAAGGCTTCGCAGCTTGCGTCAATGATAGGAACAAGGATGAGCGCTTTTTAGTCAAATAAACGGCTGTTGTACTGTTCTGTATGTTTTACTGGTATTTTCTAGGATGGGCAATCTTATCCTAATCCTCATCAATGTCCTTCAAATATACGTTTAGAAGCAGGCGCCTAAAAGTAAACTATTTAAATATAATATTTACCTATAAATATTTTCTATATAAGTCACTCCATTTAAGTTGATTAAACGACACCTATATAGGCTATTTAATTTGTATTATATATATTTACAAATAAAATGATAAATATTCAAATTAATGTACGAAACATGGACTAGTAAAAAAAAGAAGGACTCCGTACCACTAACTAGACGTTGAAGCTCCGCAGTTGCTCCAACTTGACACGCAATCCGATATCTGGTATCCATAAGAATCTCATTTACACATGCATAAACGTAGCTTCAACCCTGTAGTATGACGGCGCGGAGTTCTTCTTATTTTACTAGTTTGACAATGTTTTCGAATACTCTGAACTCGAAATATAAATAAGCGGATGTTATAAAGCAAACATACAAAGAAAAACAATATTGACAAAACGAGTAAACTTCTGATTTTTAGCATTTCAGTACACAGTTGTGTTGCGTTGTCTTCGTTGTAGATAACCCCAATAAGTGCTCCTTAATAAAATATTAATTGAATATTAAAATCATTAAAATTTAAACCTCTTTATCGTAGTTCATAAACATATCTTAATATTAACATATCTTTGATTATCTGACTACGATTTTCCTTGGTCGAACAAAAATGTTACTGTTACTTCTCGTAACATCTTTGGCCTTCCATACGAGTGAGGGTTACGAAGACGGATACCTGGCCTACCAGAACATAAGCACGGACAACTGGACGACTTGCGAGGAATTCCTCAACAACACGACCTTCGAAGTAGACAGCGTGATAGATGTGGACTGGATGATATTCTACTACTGGAGCTCTCATCCCGAGAGGAGTTATCACGTTAGGTTCAGTTCTCCTAGTTCTGTGGTTGGTGTTCTTTTGTGTTTCAGTCCTGATTCCAAAACAAATACATACATCGTCACGCCTGTAATCCCCGAAGAGGTAGGCATAGTCAAACGGGCAGCCAAAAAATAATACTGTGCTGGGTTAGATGGAAAACTGTGATAAAGTAGTAACAAATGGCTAACTCGGCGCCTAGACAATTACATACCCAAAACATGATACATATAACATTACTGCTTTATGCTAGGCATGGAACACAGTTGGGACATTATTTTTAAGTCCCAGAACGAACGAAGCGTCGTCTATTAAATGCATGTCTGTTTTAAAGAAAAAACCGTTAAAATGCTACTACAATTCCAGCTAGTAGACCGATTCCGTTTGGAATTGAATAACGACATCGTACCTCGAGTCAACTGGAGCCACGCCGATCTCTTCATCGAGACCTCGATAGACCTCAGCGGACTCTTCATCAGGACGAACATGTCGGGCAAATTCAGATTCATCCCGTCTTTCAGCTTTCAATGTACGTACATATCGAATATGTAAGGTAATATTAAATTAATAGATGAATGATGTCCATTGAAAGGTCAAGTGATGAGTAAATTAATCTCAAATTTGTACCTACATCAGTAAGAATACTAAAGTTTTCAAATTTTTTAATTTTTTGTGTTTTTTTTTTATTTGAGGGTGCGGCATTTTTTATGCCATTTCTACAGATGATGAAATTATTCCCTGATTTATTTTTAATTTAACCAAGACATTTTCAGCTAACAAATGCAATTATTAAACTATGGTTTTTACTAAGATAAAAATTTGAGATAATGTCATGGCGTGTACTATCGATGATTATTAGATTATTATCCGTTAATTTTGGGATCCTTGCGATAGGCTGCGACATCCATTGTGGGGGTAAGCAGAGCTTAAATACTTCTATCTGTTACGTTACTAACGGCTCTCATTGTCTCATTGCAGTTCATTTTACTCCTTATCTCGAATTCGCACTAAAGGTGGTAGATGGATTCCTCAGCATGATGAATTGCCAGCAGAAACTAGCTTACGCTTTGGCACCAGTACAGAATGTGCCTAATCCTTTAGAAGTAAGTACATTGACCCTATTGTATGTATAGTTGATTGATTTGAGTTTCCAATTCCTTCGAGTACCTATTATACTTATCAAGAGGACAGTGATAGCTTAGTGGTAAGGTGACCCGTCTCTCAAACGTTGGGTGCGGGTTCAAACCTCTGGATTTTTCAAATCTATGTACGTATTTGAAAACTGATCTTATACTAAAGTATAAGAATCATAGACACGAGTGAAAATCGCATCTCTCCTAGACTCAACTCAGTACATACTGATTTCCAAAAAACTAAATTACCTAGCATGGTTAGATTTTAAACCTCGAATTCCATTGAACCTCTTGATGAAGGCTAAATGCTAACCTAACCTAACACTAATAATATTGCAGATAGAAAAGGTCGCAGCCATATTCGAGATTAGAAATCCTTTGGGGCAATCGTATCTGACGAAGAACGTATTCGACCCCCCCGCCGCAGCGCTGCAGCGATCTGACGCGGACGATGACCCCCAGGAGGAGTTCCGTGACCCCATGGTCAACATGATCTTTTAGACTGGGGTACCCTGAAATATTGTAATTTTAAAAGACATAAGGATAATTCTTAGCAATAAACTATATGATGTTCTTTTTGTCATAATATAATTATTAATTTGTATATTTATATATATATAGAACATACATGCCGTTATGTTAGCAATCCCCGACGCAGTAAGCAGAGTCTAAGGAGGATTAAGATTCTTAAAAAAAATATCTGAAAATACAAATGACTTGAGTTAGATGGAAAATTGTGAAAATAGTGACGTGTGGCTAGTTCGTTGCCTGTATATTGATATAAGTTGTACGTAGTATATTATTACTCTGTGATATAAGTATAGGTATATTTTATAATAATATATTTTAGTATGCTTAAATCTACGTTCTAGAATATTAATAATAATACCATATTTTCTTTACTAAACTTCTTATTTTAATTACATTTTAAACAAATAATCACTCTCTTGAACTACTTATATTAAACTAGTAAGTAATTAAAATAAAGTACCAATGTATATCAACTGAAGTTTCATTTGCATTTTGAAACGTCAACATTCACAACAGGTGTTAGCGCAAAAATGACAAACAGAGATATCGGATGACTGCAGTCAGAGGTTACTAAATGCAAGAACTTTTGTATGCAGTAGTCAATCCTACTAATAATATTACTAAGAAAATGTATGTTTGTGTTTCATGTGGTTAAAGGGGCCTGCTGCCACTTTGACTCTGCCCACCCCTTCGGGGATTATGGGCGTGATGTTATGTTATGTTAAGAAACTCAATGATATTTAAACTAGCGTTTTTCAAAGTGCGATTCGCTGATTTCTGGATGTTGGAAAGAAAAATAAAGCTTTAAACTAATTTAGACGGTATCGGGCACATTTAAAAGTCATTTTAAAAATTAAAACGGATGTAAAACAATCTATACCACCCATATCTTTAATGATATAAAAATAGATTAAAATATGTTTCTATTGTTTGTTTTCTTACTCATACATACATACATACATAATATTAACATCACGCCCATAATCCGGGTAAAGTTGGCACTAACGTAAAGACTAATCATATCTGAAGTATCAATTATCAATGGTGTTAAAAAGTTCAATACATACCCATAATCCCCGAAGGGGTAGGCAGAGTCAAAGGGGCAGCAGGCCCCTTCAACCACATTCTGCCAAAAATAAAGCCGGGCTGGGTTAGATGGAAAGTTGCAAAAAAGAAGTGACAAGCCGCTAACCTGTCGCCTACACAATCACACAACCAAAACCCGATATACTATTAGTCGGCTTTTACGATATGCTAGACAAGAACCACAGTTAGCATATTCTTTTTAAGTCCCAGACCAACATGGGACAGTGGGCTGGGTTGGATGGTAAGCTGTGAAAAAGGAGTGACAAGTGGCTAGCACGTCGCCTACTCAGTCACATATCCAATAGCCCGTAAACCATTAGTCGCCTTTTACGACATGCTAAGCAAGAACCACAGTTGGCACATTCTTTTTTTTTGTCCCAGATCAACATGGGCCAAGTCCCAGACCAACATGGGACAAGAACGTTGTAATTATGGCTATTAGATTCATGTAGTGTGGCAAAACATCCAGATCCTAGACAATGTTATTAAACTATTGGCCCCGGTGCAGGGATTTAATAAATATTAAATATCAGACTACATCACATACATTGATCTGACTCCGATGTAAGTAGCTTATGCACTTGTGTTACAGATATCAGAATAACAGTGGTATTACAAATATATACTTAAATATTGTATATTAATTTTGTATGATTCAATCCCCATCCAGGACAAACATTCGTATGTTTGTCCTGGGTGGGGATTGAACCCACAACTCTTGGCGCATGGGGCAGCGTCACTACCGAATGAGCCATCGAGCCTGTCAATTAATTTAAGTCTAAGCTATGGCACCAACGGTGATATCAGGAGCTGTATATCAATTCAATTTACATTACAGACCGACGAAGTATAGGCTATGAGCAGAATTAAGCAGATCCCGAGAAAGGTGAGGCTGCAAGACGCTGCGGCCACCATTGGCTACAGAGGGCGGGGAGGGATTTCCTATCTTTATCAGGTAATTCAGCTTACTCAAGATACTGGAGACGCTTTGTCAATTCATACTATAATGTTTACTATATCTAACAAGTATCAGTGTACATAATGTAGTATAAATTTTAGTAGTCACGTTTCATTTCAAGTATAATGTAGTAAGTACAGTATTTTTGCAATTTTAAAAATAGATTTTGCAAAGCGAAATTAAACTTTGAATTATATAAAGTTTGATTTTTTTCTTCCTAGAGACGCTCTAGGAAGAAACAAATACTTGTATATGGGAGAAGTTTCCTTACACAAGTTGGCACATTCTTTTTTTTTGTCGCAGATCAACATGAGCCAAGTTCCAGACCAACATGGGACAAGACATTCTTACTCATACTTTACAAATAAGTTATGTATTTTTTACTATTAATATTCACCAAAACCAACAAATTACAATAATAATAACTTATTTGTAACTTACAGTAATAATTGCTTATTTGTTTTCAAAGCTTTAAAAGAGAGTAAAACTATGACCATCAGTTTTCAATATATGTAATTTTAACATTACTTATAGAGCAAAGGTTTAGTACCTCTCCCTCTTCTCACAATGCTCGATTTAAAAAGCAAGCAAATCGCCTTTCGCGTTTGTTCGTCATAATGATTCCAGTGATCTTGTGGCTCTTACTACCTTTGGTGCAAGGAGATCGCCCTGACGCACCAGTCGAGGATGATGACGAGTATGCCCCATCAGTTGATGTTCTGGATACTCCGCGCAAAGTCATGCCTGTGCCATTCGGGCACATATTCCGCGAGGGCATCGACGACCCCAACTCCGACGTCAGACAACCGTTGGACTTCTTGGAGCTGAGCTTAAAAACACCAAGAACACGGGCCGAAACCCAAAGGCTATTGAAAGAAACTCCACCGGAACGCATCATCAAAGTTAACAAAAAAAAGTACGAGATATTCAGAGACGATCTGGATGATAAAATTGTAGTAAACCCAAGCCCGCCAAAAAGGGACAACACCCCTGTGTGGTTTGATTTTGAAGCTATACATAATCAGAGAATGATCCATCCTTATCGCCCTGTACCGTTACCTGAACGCAATCCAACTGATATTAGGAAGAGAATGGAGATAGTGGATTCACCGGCGATGCTTGAAATCCTGGATTCTAACAGAAAGATAAAGTGGACCAACTGTACAGAGTTCTCTAAAGGGAGCTCGTCTTTCCACCCCAAGGATATAGTGGATATTCCGTGGACTCCATTTTACGTTTGGTCCACAAGACGAAAATCGGCTGCTGTAGTTCACATGTTTACTTATCCTACTAAGAGGGTAAGTGTCAATGTATTATTCATACATATAATGCCTTCCTAACTGGCATCGGTCACGGCGGCCAATCTCAACGAGGCTTGCCCAACTGCACAAGAGATATATAGTTCACAAGTGGGTGCGCAAACACAGGTGCACTTTCTGTTCCTTCACTCTCATAGTCCAGTGAGACGGCAATTCGACATGTCCCGGAAAAGGTCAGGCGCAGGACCAACGGCTTAACGTGCTTTTCGAGGCATGAGAGTGATTAAACCGCCAACTTCCTGACTCCGAGCTTTTACTGAGTAATTTCAATATTGAAATACCCAGCCTTAAATTTTGTCCCGTCCCGGGTTCAATTCCCTCTTGACCCTTAGGAGGCGCATACTACCTCTAGACCAACAAGGCATTTAGACAAATATCGTCGGTCTAGACGTGATAGTAACAAACAAGTTTGGCAGTTTGCATGTACAAGCTATCACGTATAGATCGACGATATACATACCATCACTCCTGTAATCCGCAAAGGGGAGAGTCCAGAGAGCAGGGAGCTCATTAAACCACATTTAGTCAAAAATAATGTCCAGTGGGGTTAGATGGAATATTGTAAATTTGTGAAAGAAAAATTTGTGACAAGTCTTACTTGTCGCCTTCATAATCACAAACTCAATATACCAGTAGTCGCCTTTTACGACATGCCTGGTAGCAAACACAGTTGGTATTTATTTTAAATCTGAGACCAATATGGGATAAAATGTATCATTCATGGTTCCATTATTTACCTTAAATATAAATTTATTCCATACAACTCCGCCACTTTTGGTTTTAATTTAATCACGTTTATTTTCTGAATACATTTCAGATTGTCAGGGAATACAAGTCGCTGTACAGCCGCTACTTAAATAAAAGTTTGGACTGGGAACAGCCGAAGCTGGTCTTGAACGAGTCGATAGAGATGCTGCTCATAGCAGACCCCAAAGATAGGCGGGGTCTGTTCCACAGCGTGCCTAGGAGACCACTACCCACTGACCCTAAAAGTTGGTAACATAACTTGCTTGAGGGTCTTGTTAAATGAGCTAGGACCTAGGTACATATTAAATTGTTTAGACGAGGAAACTTATTACCAAATTCGTAAGTATTGGAAGCTTACCCGGTTGATACGACGATTTGTGATGAAGACAAGCTTAAGTGACTATTCGATCTCCTCCCGAACCAAATACATGATAGATAAGTGTAGGGACAATCGCGTGATGAATGCATTGTATTTCAGTAATGAGGGTTTTTTTTAATTAAAACATCAGATAGATGGCGTAACTGTGACGTACGGTCTTGCCACCCTCCTCATTGGTAAGTTTTCAGAACAAACTGACATGCTGTCAACAAAGAGCCAATAGTGACAGTGATAAGACCACGAGACTCCCTCGTGCCATCTGGCGGTTTTTGTATATTTGAAAACCCTCATTACTCATCACACCTGTGCTTAACTTAAAAATCGGATTTACGTTATAAGCGAGGACATAACTAGATCTTGATGGTGATGTCTATTTCCTTTTTACAATATAAGACTTTAAAAACAGGGTCTTTATTTTTTTCAGGTTGTTGTTGTTTAATTGGCGCTAAGTTAGTTATATAGTTGTCGGAGAAACTAATCGTTTTTTTGCAAGTGCCGAGTGCTTATATGTTCGTGGATATTTTTCAGTTCAAAAATTGGTCCACTTTACTGTGCCAAGGATCCGGCTGAAGATCGTGGACCCGTACCTTGCCGTGATGCACTGCGATGAGTACTTCGCCGCCATCATGGCGTCCCCGGGCAACGAGCCCTTCACTGATCACGAGAGGACAGAAGAAGCTCGTATCCTGAATTTTACAGGCATTGGTAGTTATTTTATTTTTTACAGTGAGAGAAACCCGTTTGTTGAGAATAGGGAGCTTTTGCATCATCTTGATAAGTCCAAAATTGTACATTGGCAAAGAAACCTTCATAAATTAACGTAACTTCAATTCCAAAATCACATTGTGTGAAAGTGAAATTAAGACAGTTAAGCTCTGCTTTCTTTCAGTTGGGTTTCATGCAAAATATTGTTTCTGTTTTTAGGTTATCCAGTGGAGAGAGACCTAGAAGCCGATTTATTCAGCAAGGGGATAATGCCGAAGTCACAAGTTGTCAAATATATAAAAGCTTTAAATGTCGACTCTCTCAGAGTGGACATTGACTAAACAACAAAATACAACTGTCCGATTGCATTAGCGTCGTACAAGTTAGATTAAAAAAACTTTTGAAACGATAATGGCATTAGTAGAAGTAACTATATATACAAGACGTTTGTTTGAAATAAGTGAGGTTATTTGAACGAAAGGCATAGGCAGTGACAATTTTATTCTTTATTAATAAACATTTTGCCAGAATTTTGTCTAAAATGGTCCTTTGATTTCTTTATCACTGAATAATTCAAATTCAAACGTGCATTGAATGAAAATTGCCATATAAGCCATAAAAAGATTTTAAATATTAAAAGCATGCATGTATTTAAATTTAAAAGAACTGGAAAAAAAAATCACTTTAAAACAAAATAAAATTAATGAAAAAAAAAACAATTACGCAAATAATACTAACAAAAGAGGTTTGTACGCTGCCACGCTTACTACCTAACAAAATATAAAGGTCTTTTATGCTTTGCTTCTTAGACTTATATCAAGCAGACTATTTGATTAGGATGGTGTAATAGAATCTGGGAATAAGGACGGTTTTGGTGTCATGTCTGGCTTCTTGTTTTGGGGATTGTCCTTGGCGTACTGTTCCATTTCCGCCACTCTCTTCCTATGCATTTCTGGGTGTAGCCAGAATTCGTTCTCATCGGTCTCCTCTATTGGCATCCAGTGATGACCCTGGAAATACATACATTCATATCACCGTGCCTGCAATCCTCGAAGGGGTAGCTAGTGTCTAAGAAGCAATTAAGCTCCCTATACCGTATTTAACAAAGAGCAGTGGCAGCTCAATGGGAAGGACCATTAACCTGCAAATTTAACAAAACTTTGGATTTGTAACTATGATCCAAAAATTGTCTGGTTCCCCTATCTTAGGGTTACGAAGGTCAGACCGGCAGTTGCTTCAATGTAATTACCAGACTTGCTAAATCCTGGATCATGGTTTAAACGGACCCCGTATAAGCACGGGAGATAACGCTAGGAAGATGATGATGACCTTATTTATACAAAAATAAAGCTTCCTCCCTATGAGGGGGCCTTGACGTCACAGTAAGAAACAATGTGTAAGGAAACTTCTCCCATATACAAGTATTTGTTTCTTCCTAGAGCGTCTCTAGGAAGAAAAAAATCAAACTTTATATAATTCAAAGTTTAATTTCGCTTTGCAAAATCTATTTTTAAATTTGCAAAAATACTGTACTTACTACATTATACTTGAAATGAAACGTGACTACTAAAATTTATACTACATTATGTACACTGATACTTGTTAGATATAGTAAACATTATAGTATGAATTGACAAAGTGTCTCCAGTATCTTGAGTAAGCTGAATTACCTGATAAAGATAGGAAATCCCTCCCCGCCCTCTGTAGCCAATGGTGGCCGCAGCGTCTTGCAGCCTCACCTTTCTCGGGATCTGCTTAATTCTGCTCATAGCCCATACTTCGTCGGTCTGTAATGTAAATTGAATTGATTTACAGCTCCTGATATCACCGTTGGTGCCATAGCTTAGACTTAAATTAATTGACAGACTCGGTGGCTCATTCGGTAGTGACGCTGTCCCATGCGCCAAGAGTTGTGGGTTCAATCCCAACCAAAAAGGTGGGGATTGAATCATTCAATGTTAATATCCAATATTTAAGTATATATTTGTAATGCCACTGTTGATTCTGATATCCGTAACACAAGTGCTTAAGCTACTTATCTCGGAGTCAGATCAATGTATGTGATGTAGTCTAATATTTAATATTTATTAAATCCCTGTACCGGGACCAATAGATAGTTTAATAACATTGTCTAGGATCTGGATGTTTTGCCACACTACATGAATCTAATAGCCATAATTACAACGTTATATTTACTTTGGAGTATTGACTCCAAAGTAAATATAACGTTGTAATCATATACATTGGTATATGATGATGTCTGATTTTTTTATGACTTTAATAATATTTAACGTTTTATTGAACAAATATATTTATATCTGATGAAAGTTCCATCAAAATCGGGCCGGTCGATACAAACAGATAAATAGTTAGACAAATATATTACCAATGATTTTTGTTGTAGATTTGTTGGTTATGCCTACCCCGATCCCAATAGGGTAATGGCTTGAAGCTATTTTAGTTTCGTTTGTTTGTTATTTTGAATCTACAGACGAACACTTCGATTTTAGTTATGTATATATATGTAATAAGAACTATGTTACTTACTTTGCAATTCATGTAACCAATGAATGTGTTCTCACAGGTTTGTTTCAATCGAATTTCTACAGGTTTCAATTTATTTCCTTCTTGTAATCCTAAAATTAAAAAACATTATATATTATATTTATATTATAAACTAGCTGACCGGCGCACTTCGTAACGACCCGTTTTCGGATTTTTAATACCCACTTTTTTTTCCGTGCAACTTTTTTTTTCATAAGAACCTCACCTGATAATAATAAACAACTAAAAAAGAATTAGCGTAATTGGTTCAGCTGTTCTCGAGATTTGCGCTTAGCAACACATTCATCAATTCATTTTTGTATTATAGATAAGTAGATGCATATATTCTGAAACCTAAACTTATCGCTATTATATTATTAACCAGCCGTGCCCGCGTTTATGATTAACGTTATATAACC